>JAJEJO010002359.1:42724-231085 GCA_020662805.1 Glaucomys volans
TATTTTCTGCCAGTCACTTTCAATCACTTGATTTCTTTGATAACCTTCTAATAAATAGATTTTGGAGGAGGAGTTCCTCATTTTCCCTTCAACATAATCACAAATTGACTGGAAATTGCAGTTATCCCACAGATAAGAGTTTTGATTTTAAATGCAATGGATTCCTACCTAGCCATATCTATTAGGGTTCCCTCAGGAACCTGAGAGAAGTGATAGTCTTTACCTTTTGCTTAGAGAGTCAAGACTCAACAACCAGGAGCACAGGCAGAAAGTACCCAATCTATTAGGATATTTGACAAGCACAATCCTCTTAAAACCAGGAAGTAAAACCAAATTACCCAGTGAAAGTCAATGAAGTCAAAAAGCTCTAGCAAAACCACATTTTTTGTATCACCTGCCTGGGCAGCTGCATGTCCATCCTCCCCTCTCCAACTTCCTGTTTGTTCCCTTCCTCTACACACAGCCTCCACCCCGTCCAGCTCCTGTCCACACAACTCTCTCTTTCTCTCTGAGAATCTAGTTGTGTAGGTTCTAGTGAGGTTTCTTAGCACTCACACCTGCCACCTTGGGGTCAAGGTTTGGTCATTAGAAGGGACATCCTTTGTCCCCTATGTACTATTCTCTGTTCTTTTGCAAGATGCCTGGGTCAACACAGCAAGACCAAATTGGATTCTCATGCTCTCTATATCAGACCATGTTATTTCAGCCTGATCGTGGCCACTTCCCTTTTTGTCTTCTGTCCCCTCAGACTCTTTGGGTTCAAAACCCCAAACCTGCCTTTCAGTACCAACTTGAATTGCCTCGAATGTTTGGCCTTAGTGGCCAGCATCACATGCTTGCTTGTCATTTCCTCAAGATTTTGTGTCTTCACCCTAATAGTGATTTCTGCCCAGTGACTAATTCCAATTCAACTCTGGAGCACTGACATTTAATTTGAGATTATTGAGCTAAACAGTGGGGAGAAATATCCAGTGCATGAGGTGGAACAAAATAGGGACCCTCAGAGAGAATAAATTCCTGCTAGTTTCAGTTTGAGGGCTCTTGGACAAGGTGGTTTCAAGGCCTTACAAAGAATTTACTAATGAAATTGAAAAAAATTATTAGTGATAAGGAACCTAAAAAGAACAAGATTTTCATTCTCTGCTAAATAAGAAGATAATGGTGGCAAGTATGAGCTTCTGTCAACAGCTCCTTCCACATTCCCCTGTAAAATGGCATGCCTCCAGAGAGAAGGACAACAGTGGGAGACCCTTTCATAGGAGGCACAGAGGGGCAGTTGAAAGGCCGTCACAAAACAAAGGTCATGGATGAGCAGGACACATGCCTAACCTGGTAGCAACGTCACTTAATCTTTCCATATGCTAATTTTCTGCAGATGAAAATAGCAGGTATATCTAACCTCACAGATGAGTAAAGTAAAACAGACCTGGAAAATCAAGACATGTAATGTGAAGTGGTAATACTGCTCCCTAAATACTAGGAACTGCTATTTTCAATTGAAATTCAAGTAACTTCCTTTGTAACTTGAGGATTTCAAAGTACTTAATAAGAGGTAAACAATAAACCTAAACAATTGTGAATCAATAATGAAACAAATTAACATGGACACATGAGAACCCTTTCTGGCATTTACTATAACTAATCACCTAGGAAGAGTATGTATACTCCAAAGTAGTTTTGCAAACTAGCACCCCAAATTAAACAGCCCCACGTATATATGTCTTTATCCTCCTAAGCTTTACTGCCAGTAAATGAAATTTATTAATTGCAAGAATAATTCATTCATCCATTTGTTGCCTAAGTGTGTACAGAAAACTGCAGAGCATTAGAAAATAATTCAGTGTGGGTAGTCAAGGTCAATTTAGCAAAGCAAGAGATACCTGACCCAACAGCTGTGGGCTTCACACATGGGGGCCCGGCTTACTCTGAGACATCAGGGGTAGGAGGAGCAGGCAGGAAGAAAGAGAGCTGAGAAGCCCCTGAAAATGATGTACATATTATTCTCAATTCATTTTCCCCAATCTTTCATTATTGAGTGAAAGAACATTATGTTCCATTTATTACTAAAATAATCAATTTCAGATTATTTTAAAACTATTTTTGGCTGATTTTATGCTAGCAAGCATTTAATGGATCATACAAAACGTGAATTCACTTTTATTATTTATAATTATTAAAAAATTACATTTCCATCATTAAGACAGTATTCTGATTTGTTTGTTTTCAGGATACTGTGACAGGGTTCAGCAGTTCTTAAAAGTACTGAAAATGAAGTGGTAGATAAGTTTGAAACTTAATGGTTGTGAGGTCTTTAAAAAACAATACTGTGCTCTTAATGGAGTTACACAGAGCGAGAAACTAAAGAGGTTCTGCTTTCCCCGCATGTTTCTCGCTTTGAAGTTAGAAAAGCAGCTCAGTTGAATTGAGCTAGGTTGGGGGTAAAGAACTCACCAGGTTTTACAGATGAAAGCAAATGCTTAGAAGTAGAATTAAAAGCCAATGTACACTAAACTGTTAGTGTTAACTGATGCCAGCCCTAATCCATACTCAGAAAGTAGAGTGTGAACCATTCAAAGCTGACACTGTCTCCTTGCCAGGAGCAAGTCTGCACTCCAGGCAGCAGAGCTAGAAATCATTAGCTTATCTCCCTCAGAATTCACTGGGCGGGAGGTGTTACTGCACTGCAGAGAGAGGCAGATTTTGAATATGAGAAAGTGCCCCTATCCCCCTGGTCCAGAAGACAAGGTCAGAGCAGAAAATGATTTCATGGAACCCTCATGTCTCACATGATACTAATAGGAGTAAAAAAAAAAGTAAAGTAAAAAAAAAAAAAAATTCTGTAGTCAAATAGGTTTGAAGAATTTAAAATAAAGTTAAGTATGTATTGTTCCTGCACGACTTCTGAGTCTTCAATACATGCATGGCAGCTTCCTCAGTTAACTTCCTTAGTTCCTTGGGCCTAAGAGATGTTTTTGAAGAGATGAAGAGTTTTAGACCATACTCCTTGGGGCATGGTTTGGGAAATACTGAAATAAAATATTGTTATCCCTGGTTTTCAGATGAGGAAGATGAGGCCCATGGAGATCACATCCTATCGAGTGGAGAGAACTCAGCTCTCCAGCTTCCTGGTACCAACTCTTGGATGGGAACTCTGGGAAAAGACACACTGTAGCAGAGTTTGCAGCAACATAGATGCCCTGGAAGGATCTCCCTAAAACGAATACCTCCAGAACTGCCTTTCCTGGCTCAGTCTGGACCCACAGACCCACCCAGATTAAAATTACCTGATACAAAGGCATGCAGATGCTATCAATCCACTCCAACTGCAACCGGGGCAGCTCGTCTTTCCGGTTCCGATCAAAAATAGCCTGGAACAGGAGAGGAGAGCCTTGCTTTATTACACTGGGGGTTTCACAGGTACTTTGTCAGACACTTCGCCACAATGGTCCAATTTTACCAACTGAACACTTCACAAATCACATTCAATCCTTACACATACTTTCTTTCCTTTATCTATGATAAGAAAAAAGTATTTCCACCTCTTTTTATGAGATTTGTAAGCGAATTTATTTGAACTTTATAGCACTCAACTCCTTGGGGCCAGAATCTGTCTTCAGATATGGGTAGCTGCTACTGAATCAAATCATCAGGTCACTGGGAATTAGGAACAAATCAAGGGGAAAAGGATGTATTTTAGTGTCACAAAAATAATTCAGGTTCTTACTTCTGTAGAGAAGTAAGAAGGTGGGATAGAATGGGATAGATTGGAAAAGATCCTTAAAGGCAATTTTATTTTAAACAGAAACCATTTATATTAATTTTTTAGGGTGAGGACTTGGTTCAACAATTGTGTATATTTTTCAACAAGATTCTGTCATTAATAAATTCCTAAGTTTTTATCTGTCATTGGATGGATGACAGGAGACCCTCATTTGTTCTTTTTTCCCAGCATTAAAACTTTATGAAGTTACAGTGTTTGATACAATTTAGGTGTATTTTTAAGAAAAAGAATGACATGTCTGTTGGGCAGACTCGAGGGAAACAATCGATTGGGATTGGAGAGTTAATGGATTGCTTGAAAAAACATTCAATTCTCCTGTAGTGAGAATGTCCCTTCCTTTGTTCTTAAAAGAAGGCCAGGGCCTAAGAAGCTCTCTTGTGCCCTTATTGGTCCATAAGACTATACTGCCTAGTTATAACTTGCCTTGAGTTATTGCCTTAGGGTAGGGGATGTCTGTCTTCCAAATACAATGTGGCCTCCACATCATTTTGATACCCTTATAGGTTCTGAGAGCAGGTCCACACCATCCATTGGTCCAGAGATGTCAGCAATGCCTGCATCCTTCAGACTCATGAATGACAGTGGGATTGGGTGAGGCAGAACTCAGTAGCTGGGAAAAATATTTGTAATCTAGGGAGAAAGTCACTGACTCCCATAGCCTCTGCTCATACTTGTCTTTTACTGGGAAGTGTGAAGTATCAGGAAATAAGACTGGAGTTTGGAGAGGACATAAAATATGCTGGAGAAAGTGATAACTCTTGAGAACTCTGAGTCTTGGTCCAAAACACTCCTTTAAGAATATTCTCTTAGTCTCTTTTGTATTACTGTAACAAAATATTCAAAGCTGAAAAACTCTCTAAAGAAAAAAGGTCTATTTATCTCATAGTTCTAGAGGTTCAAGGACCCACATCTGTTGAAGGTCTTTTTGCTGGCTGTTCTGAGGTGGCACAGGGCATCACATGGCAAGAGATAAGGAGTGCATGTGTGTGTCCCTTCTTTCTTATAAAGCCAGACTGGTTCTATCACAGAGGCTCCCCAGGGTGACCTTACCTAATCCTAATCACCTCCCAAAGGCCCTGCCTTTAAACATTATAGTCCTTAAATTACTACCCTGTTACTGCTTCACAATGGGATTAAATTTCAACATGTGAAACCCTGGAGGACACATTCAAACCATACATTCTGTTTTATTTTCTCCATAGTTCTTTGCTATTGAACTGTTGGTTCATTTAGTCAGTTTCTGGTGAGTTTTATATGCAACCACCTTTTATAAAATTCAGGGGGTTTTAGTATGTTCACAGAGCTATGCAACTATCACCACAATTTTAGAATACACTCGTCACCCCCAACAGAAGCCCCACACCAACAGCAGCATTGTCTCCCAGGTCCCAGTCTTAGGAATCACAAATCTACCTTATGTCTATTTGAATTTGCCTATTCTACACATTTCATATAAATGGAATTGTATGATTTGTGGACTTTTCTGGCTGACTTCTTTCACTTTGCATAGAGTTTTCAAGGAATATGAAGCAGGTGTTAGTACATATTTTTTTTTTTTTTGCCAAATGATATGGATATACCATGTTTTATTTATTCATTCATCAGTTAATGGGCCTTTGAGTCCACTTTGTGGCTATTATAAATTAATGCTCCCATGTACATTCATGTGTAAATTTTTGTGTGGATGTATATTTTCATTTCTATACCAAGCTGTTGAATTTCAGGGTCATATGGTAACTCTGTTTAACTTTTTGCCAAGCTGTTCTTCAAAGCAGCTGCACTATTTCACATTCCCACCAGCAACGAATGAAGTTCTATTTTCTGCACAACCTCATTGACACTTGTTATTGCCTGTCTTTTTTATTCTAGTCCTTTTAGAGGGGGTGTGAAGTGTTATTTTCAGTGGTTTCAACTTGCATTTTCCTAATGGCTAATGCCCTTTGAGAATTTTTTTTCATGTGCTTATTGGCCATTTATGTATTTTCTTTGGAAATGTGTTTATTCAGATCCTTTGCACATTTTAAAAATTGAATCATCTTTTTATTGTTGTGGTTATTTTTTTAAGTTTTAAATTCTAGGCCCATATCAGATATATGATTTGTAAACAATCTCTCCCATTTTGTAGATTGCCTTTTCAGTTTCTTTAAAACCTCCTTTGATACACAAACATTTTGATGAAGTTCAATTCAACATCTCTGAATCAACATCTCTGAACCTTATTATCTTTCATCTCTTGTGCTTTTGGTATCACATTGAAGACACCACAACTAAATCAAATCCAGAAGATTTGTACCTGTATTTCCTCCTAAGAGTTTTATTTTTTTAGCCCTTTCTTTTAGGTCTATGATCCAATTTAAGTTTACTTTGGGTATGATGAGAAATAGGGCACTGACTTCATTCTTTTCCCCTGTGGAGATCCATTTGTCCTCAGAACAATTGTTGAAAAGACTATTTTCCTCCATTGGATTGTCCTGACACTCATGTTGAAATCAATTGACCATAACTATAAAGGTTGTGATCTGGATTAGTCAGTTCTTAATCCATGTTTGAAGAAAAGAAAATGAGCGTGAGGTGCCACCTCGTCCTGTGCTTTCCCTTTACAGCATTTTGCATCTTGTAATAGAATTTTCATGATAATTTAATGTCTATATTTCTACCAGTTAACAAGGTCCTTGAGGGCAGGGAAGATGGCAGCTTGATGCTTCTTGCTGGACACTCAGAACTTAGCTCCCTGCTTGACACATGAAAGTGTTTAACCATATTTTATTCACTAACTCCCTGCTTCTAGTGTTGACCTCTGGTTGTGGTCCAAGTTAGCCTTTGTCTCTGTAAGGTTACTTTGATGACTTCTGGGACCATGATGCCTGATGGAGCTCCAGGACAATTTTCTTTCAATCAGGAGACAGTGAATGCAGCAGGTATCAGCTTTTCATGCATGCACTTCCAGACACTTCTGGAAAGGGACTAGGGAGGGATACCCTGCCCCATAGGAAACAGTCATCAGCTGAGCTAAGGAGCCTTTTGTGAGGACAGAGTAGCATTTAGAGCCATGTTTCCACTACAAAATTTCATTTATGTCTTCAGAAAACGCCTTACCAGAACATACAGAGAAAGGCTCCTCAGTGCTACGCCACTGCACCTGCCAGCTCCCTGGTGCTGAAGATTTACTCACATTCTTTTTTTCATTTAATTAGACGACCTGTAGTATTGTTATAGTGTAAGTCCTTCAGAGTATTCCTCTGAAACACTTTTAAAAGGAGAGAAAAGCTTTTATTTTAAAGTAGATCTGTTGCTGAAAGAAATTTAGGTTGTACTAGGTTTTGACATGGAAATGTATACATCCTAACCTAAGAGTTTTGGTTTTATAATGATACTTGGTGACACCACCAAAAAAGAACAAAGGGATGTTTAGAACCCTGTATAACTAGATGTTATTTGAAAACTAACATAATTGGTGTGTGTTTTAATCTACATGGTCTTCTGATGTTTTTCTGGGTAAACAACTGGTTAAGAACAGTCATAGTGAGTTACATGGTGGAGTCTGACTCCAAGCTAGTCAAGCTAGGACATTGTTCTGCAGTGTTTTCTTGGTTTTAAATGTCAGCAAAGAAAAGCATCTTAAAAGTCTTAAAGATCTTAATTTACCTCCAAATGTTCTAGACTCTACTGATTTGAATGCTCAAAAACACATGCTAGACAATTGACATATTCCTTGAACCTACTTTGCAGTGCTGACCAGGTTTTAAAATTCTTTGCACCACTCAGAGTGGTCGGGTTATATGTTTTTAGCTAATTGTTCATCAGGAAGAAAGAGGCTGCCGGCTCCTTGAGTTTGTGATGGAGGTATTTATGTCTCCTGCATCCTGACACGTAGGAACAGCAGCATCCTGAGCCTATTGCAAACTTTCTCAAATAATAACTGAATGGCTGAGACCAACGTAAATAGCATTCCATTCACCACAACCTAGTTCTCCAGGTTAAACTCTCCTTTTGCAAACAAAGGAAAAAAACAGATTTGAAAAGATTTGCTTTGGGAATTTTGAAAGTTCAAAATTGGCAAATAAAATGTAGTTCCTCAAGGCTGGATGACTTGACTTTAATCTTTTGCTGTATTTCCATTCCAAAGTGGGCACATGTGAAATGCCAGTGCTGAGTTTTGAATTATTGGAATTCCACTGTGGATGCCCTCCCTCATGCTGGCTTGTCCCACTGTGGGTGCTCAGGAAAGGCTTGTTAAGTAGCTCACCGCTCTTAATCAGAAACCTGGGAATAAAGTGTTTAGCATTTAAGTTTAATTAAAGTTTTAAACTTTCAGGAGTCTTTTCTTAAATGACTTCTCAGTCTTTTCCATTTTCGAGTTGTGATTTGAAGATATTTTCAGAAATGTCATTCAAAAGGGTAAGTATGTGACAATAGAAGGATGAGCTTACTGAAGGAGTGAGTTTGAGTTCTGATCTCTCCCGATCTCCTTGTTCAAAGAACTCACTGGTTACAAGTTCAGCCACCTGAAACATAGAAACATTTTAATTCATGAATAGTTTACCAGGAGACTAGGAAGTTATTTCTGACTTATGTACATGGTGATTATCGTCAACACAATCGTTTAAAAAGCTTATGAGGAAGTCTTAACCTTTTGTGTTCAAAGGTATAACAGAATTTAATCAATGAAGCTGATTTCCTTTTAATGAGGAGAACTTGTATAGTATATTTTTAGATACATGCCAATAGATGATTAGGAAAAGTTCCTGTATAGAAAAATGAAGCTAATAATAATTTATATCAATACTATATATTATGACATAATAATGTAGACAACTTTTGGTTATTTCCATATAGATTTTTTACTGCAGTGCATACTTTTATCTTAGTCTGACTTCATCTTGCCAACACCTAAACTCTATAGCTCCCTTCCCATCAAAATTTGTGTGTGTACTATGGAAGGGATACCTGGCCCCCTGCTTCCTACTGTAGCAATAAATCAAGAGGCAAAAAGTCAAGATTCCCAATTAATGTCAAACTTTGAAAGTATGTCAAGATATAGTTGAAGAATATGGTCTTTAGGCTGTCTGAATCTAACCAGAGTGTACATAGGTTCACTGAAGTGTTAATTCATGGTAGGCTCTGGTTGGTACCAGCAGAATGGAATGGTCCTTCAACCCCAAACCTCAGAGACCTACATTTGGGTGTGGAAGATCAACAACCCAGCTAAAGAGATTAATTTCTCTTACCCAAAGGTAAGAGGATAACTATCTTAGGATAGTTAATGGGAAGCAAACTGATACAACAGTTAAGTGTTGGATAGGCATTTTCAACAACACTATGATGTGCATTCAAGAAATTTCTGACAATCCCAGACAATCAATGGCAAGAAAACCTGGATCCCCAACCTAGTTTTCCTCCGTTTCGGGCTCTTATAAAGATCTTATGTCCATCAAAGGTCAGATGCATTAAACTTTGTTCAAGAGTGCAAAATCAAGATAATTTGTCTAATTGTATCTCAAGAGATGGGTCATAGATAAAACTTAAACACATGAAACTCACACACGCTTACCCACATGCACACACTCACAGATCTGAGGTAGCAAGTGTGCAGTAGCTATAAAGAACTTGAATATCCAGTAAGTTCAGATTTCTGACATTCCTAATAGCATGCCTGGTTCCCTTCCAAGAATTCAACTGCTTAAAATAAGTTGGAAGTGACTTAAAACATTGTCTTTCCTCAACCCCTGACTATAGTCGCTTCCCTTGTCCCTGCCTGTTCTCTAGGACTCGATTCACTCTGTCCTCTCCAGTCTCTGCCACTACCTCCACTTCAGGGCTCCAGGCCTCTCTCTTCTCTCTTTGGCATTATCTTTAAAGAAATGATCCCCTAAGGGTCTGGCCTCATCAATCCAGTTCCCAGAATGCTCCCTCAGCCTGAAGCTGGGTCTTTTGCATTAGGAAATGTAAATGTGCACATGGCACCCCAAGGCAGGAGTCCTGCACAGGTCCACAGCCCCTGGAAAACAAGGAAATTAAGACAAAATTCTATCCTTACTCTTTCTAAAGTGGTCCTGATAACTCCCCTGTGCTTCTTTCATAGATTAACTTGTACCACTGCTTTATTTGTACTTCAAAACTCAATCAGGAACATTAAGTGGCTCCTGATTGAATTTTTTATTAAAGAAGGAAATTGAGATGCTAATCAGGCCTTGAGGGATCACAGGGGAGACCCACATGCTTACAGTCATGTTGGTGAGGAAGGATAAAGAGAATAACACCAGAATTTTAAAAAATGAAAAGGAATGTTTAAAAACTCTATAATCCCAAATCTAGGAAGTTAGAAATACATTTGTATTTGATAAAAGGTTCTATTCTTTTGTTCAAATTTTCATAGTGTCAGGAAGTGAGTGTAGTTTAAAAAATATCTGAACCCATTAAATTTGAGGGGAAACATGATTGACATTTGCAGCTTAGAACCATGACAAGATTTGTGATGGAAACATTTGCAAAAACATGGTTTTATGTGTTGTCTCCCTGAATTCTTATGTTTCTGCACTTATTAGCAGAACTTCTCATCCTAAAAATAAAATAATGTTTATGCCAGTAACTAAGAAGACCACCCATGAGTGCCTATTGGGCTTCTCAAGTTTTCCTAAAATATCAATGCAGAAATTGTGTCCCTCCTAGAGAGACTTTAAGCCACTTAGCAAGATCCTGTTTCAAAATAAAAAATAAAAAGAGCTGGGAATGTAGCTCTGTAGCTCAGTGGTAAAGTGCCCTTGGATTCAATCCCTAGTGAAAAAAAAAATAGAAGAAAGAAAGAAAAAAGAAATTGTGTTCCTTCCCTCGAAGTACTCTGCCACATCACTTTCCTGTCCCAGGTGGGCTATTGCTTCCTTAGTTCTTCATGTGTATTTCACTGGGTTTTCTGAAGGCCATGGTACTTCATACCTCAAACCACTCTCTTTTCAGTCTTCTCTACTTTTGTGAGAAACTTCCTCCCTCTCTCCACCTCTCCACCTCTTCCCTCCTATGGCAACTGCCCCAGTACTACACTTAACTCATCTGCCTGTTCTCTGCAGTCTATTCTCAAATTCAGTCTTCCTACATAGTAGGTAAAATGTTGAATTGCTATCAATTATACAGATTCTTTGCAGTTACCCTGCTTTATGTGGCTTTTTGTGGCCTCAAATATGTCACACTGAAATTAAAACCAGAACTCAAATGGAGGAGAGCTTTATAGGAAAACTGCCCAATCTGTATTCAAATGTGATGTGAACAAGAAATAAACCTCTAGTTGCAACTGAAATTTCAGAAAGAGGTTGTTATTACAGCAACACTTAGCCTAACCTTGACTAATACAAAATTGGTATGGAAGCAAGGTACAGTTGTTTAAAAAGAAAGTGAAAAGAAAAAAAAATAAAGAAAGAAAACACCCTGAAGTATGTAGCATGAGCTTGACATTAACCAGTGAGGAGGGTTTGAGGATCACAATCTATATTACACAATTTTGTGCAGTTATCATTGAAATGAAGCTAAGGGTGTTCTAAATGAACTTTAAGTCTTAGGAGAAGAGATTAGAAAACAATGTTGGCAGTATGTGATGGTTGATACGAACTGTTTCACTAGGTATTCTATAGGAGTGAATTTGGAAAAGGATCAGTATGTTTATAACTAGGAATGAAAGATAATGGAAAAATATAAGGTCTTGTACAGATAGAAGGTAAAGCTGCTTCTCAACCTCAAAATGTAAAAATTAAAATTAATGTATGCTTTGAGAAACAACTAAGATTTAGTCTCACAAAAATCCAATTAAAAATATGGCCAGAACACCTACATTTTAAAACTCTGAATGAATTGGGTGATATGCAACAAAACTAGCAAAAATGTCTCAAAGAAATGATTTAACATGGTTCATTGAAATCTGCGAGGTCTGCAGTACTAGGGATTAAACATCACAAGAGAGAATGGAAGTCTATGTAAGATATTTATTTATACCTGAATATAAGGAAGCAAAAAAAACAAAGAGGCTTCTATAAAAACGAACCTTGTATGTGGTAATTGGCAAATGGAAATAACTAGAATAAGATACATAGGAAGCTGACTAAATGTTTAAGAGAATTTTAATTCTAAAGCATCCCTGAGCTTGTGCCTATGTAGAAAGTCTTAGACCCTCAGCCATCTTTGGGTGAGAAGCAGGCTGAGAAAGCTGCCTGACTTGCAGATAATGCCAAAGAGCTTAATGGAAAAGAGTAACTTCCCAAAGAGAATCGAAAGATTGTGGAAAACAATGAACAGGGCAGCATCTCCCAGAGAGTCAGGTCTACTAGTGTGAAGACAGCCCTTGCAAGGAATGCCCAGTGGAATTTGGGAATGGCCACGGACGCTGCCAAATGTGGCTCATAACTTCCTTTTCTGAATGGGAGTACTATGATGGGTATTTTGTGTTTGGGATGTTAGCCACTGAATCTTGGCCATGTGTAGGTGTTTAATTTGCCTGAATTCATTGTGTAGAGGTGGGCACATATCACTCAGTGATTCTGAACTTGGAGTTTGATGCCATGACTGATGGGATGCAGTCTTCCTTGGGGAGAGGATGAATACATTTTGTTTGTATGAAGGATTGTGTTACATTTTTGGTGATTAGAAGGGCAGACTGTTGCAGCCCTGCATTGACTAGCTATTCTGGCTTTCTGTTTGCCAGGCACATTGAAGGATGTGGAATGGGGTTATGTCATGAGCTATTGAGGCTACTCAGTTGTTGAAGAAGGCATTTAACTGGAAGAGCAAGATCCTCCCAGGGCTCCTCCAGAATGGTCCAGATAGAGGCTGCTCCATCAGCCCAGTCCCAGATGAGGACAAAGAGGTGCCAGCCAACTTTTCATGAACAATTTGTTGAGAATTTTGGGCTTAGTGATAACATAGTCAATTCTGTAGACACATTTTCATTATTTAAAAATTTTAAAATGATGCATCCTGTGTAGGAAAGCATAAAACATGATGGAGCATGAAGGCTGGGAGCAGTCTGCTAGGATCTATTCCCAGTCTACCACCTACTACTGGAAGACCTCAGAGGACCTATCCTTTCTAAATCTCATCTTTCCCATTTGTGAAATGAGGGTAATAACTGCATTCATTTCCTAAAGTTGCCAAATATTACCGCACACTCGGTGGCTAAGTCAACAGGAATTTAGTCTCTCATAGTTCTGGGGCCCAGGAGTTCTCCATCAATCAGCTCACTGAACAGAGATTGAGGTGTTGGCAGGACTGTGCCCCCTCTGAGGCTCTAGGAGAGCATCCATTCCTTGCCTCTTCAGTTTCTGGAGCTGCCAGCTTTCCTTGGCTTGTGGCTACAAAGTTCCAATCTCTGCCTTGCCTTCATATTGCCATCTCCTCTTCCGAATGTGTGATTTCCTTTGCTGTCTCTTATAAGGAGACTTGGGGCCAGCTGGATATCCAGGTAATCTCCCCAGGAAAGATCTCAGACCCTTGCTAAAATCATATCTGCAAAGATACCTTTTCCTTATAAAGTAATGTTTATAGGTTTCAGGGGTTAAGATGTCATATCTTTGTATGGGCATTATTCAGCCTACTATAGTCACTATACCTATCTTTTTTTTTAAAAAAAAAACAAACAATTTTTTAGTTGTGAATGAATACAATACCTTTACTTTACTTTATTTATTTATTTTTATCTGGTGCTGAGGATCAAATCCAGTGTCTCACATGTGCTGGGCGAGCACTCTACCACTGAGCAACAGCCGCAGCCCCCAACTATGCCTATCTTAAAGGGGATTTAAATAATTAAATTATATCATACACACAAATCACTTATTTATTGATATATGAATGTTATCTTATTTCTCTGTCAAGTCTTAGGGTACCAAGTTACTATTTTGTACCCCACAGTCCATACAGTAGGTGCCCCATAAAACTTTGAAAAACATGCCTATAAGCCAGGCACAGTGGCACACACCTGTAATCGCAGCAGCGCAAAAGGCTAAGGCAGGACGATTTCAAGTTCGAAGCCAGTTTTAGCAATTTAGCAAGACCCCAAACAACTCAGTGAGGCCCTGTTTCTAAATAAAATACAAAAAGGACTGGGGATGCTGCTCAGTGGTTAAGCAATCATGGTTCAATCCCTAGTACCAAAAAAAGAAAAAACAAAACAAAACCCAAGTCCTATAATCCTAGCACTTGGAAGGCTAAAGTGGGAGGATTACTTGAGCCCAGGAGTTTGAGACCAACCTGGGTCACATAGTAAAACTCTGTCTCAGTAAATAAACAAATAATAAAATTAAACAAAGGAAAGTGCACTTAAAGTACTATTAACCCCTAAATAATATCAGTAATCAAGAATCTTGAATTGGATAGTTTCTTGATTAAAAACTATTGCTGCTCTGAAACCAACGTTTAAGGACAGAGAAAACAAATCGGTGTGAAGGCATGGCCTTTTGGAAACAAATTAAATCAAATACTGCACACTTTGACAGTAAATCCCTTTGATATATAAATAGTATTTGAAAAGGAAAATAGAATTTCCTTTTCACCTCCCCCCTCTTTTGTTTTTCAGATGTGAAAACAGGCCCTGTATGACACCGTTACCTACTCAAAAACATTATCTTTGAATGTTTGCCTTAGGATGTGGTCAAGGTGCTATTCCAATTTAGCATGTTACAAAAAATCTTAAGAGTTGGAAATATTGCTCAGTAGAAGCACAAAGAAGAAAAGACTGCGATAAACAGCATTGCAACTGGTTCTGCTGCTGCTTTTTACACCACGTTAATACTAATGCAAATTGACTGGGGTTTCAGTGCCTGGCAGTTAGGGCTCTGGGAATACCCCGCAACCCTACCCCCCACCAGTCCCTCCTCTGCTGAGCTCTGTCATTAATCACCACTTGCCTGTCTGGAGATCTCCCACGGTTTGGTCACGGCTCCAAGGTCACAGGCTGTCATTAACATTGATCTGAAAAACAGAACCAAACAAAACAGCCTGAATAATCTTTTGTTGCATTCCTAAATAAACCCGTCCTAGATACATAAATAAATAAAATGGAAAAGAGACCAGCTCACATCTTCCTTCCCTCAACAAGGGGCAGCACTGTTTATAGTCCCGTGTTCAGCATCTCTATCATGAGGCCACACTGCTTAGGAAAACAAAGCTCTCACACATTCTCCCGTGGCCCTTTTGTTTTGTCTGCAGCAAATCAAGGAAAGCTACTTGCTCTCTACCTGAGTTAAGCAGGCTCTTGAAAATAATTTATAATGGAACATTTTTTTTAAAACTATAAGCAAGGGAATCTTTATATAACAGTGTATACATTCAGTATGTACATTACCAACTCATCCCTAATTGAAGGGAATGGAAGAAAACCCCTACCAAAGAGGAGAGGCACATGCCACATAGGTGCTCCTTCATTTTCATGGGCTCCGTGGAGCCAGGATTTATGGGGGAGAGTCTCGCTGTTTCACTCCAGTTTACTACCTGGCTCCCAACATGTTTTTATAAGCATTGTGAAGAACCACACTCAGCTCCAGCTTTCCTTGATTTGAGCACATAGAAAGCACAGGAATGCTTTGAATGAGAATTTCGAGGGGCAGATTTATCTAGAATTCATTTATCTAGGATTCATTCCATGGAAACATGGGAACAATTCACATTGTGGATAGTTCTAGTGCTTATCATTTGATGTGGTAGGTCGGGGGAAAAAAGTACATTCCTTCTCCCAGATCTGTTTTCTTTGGGCTAAAACCAGCAGCATGTGATGAAAAGTAAGACAGGATCTGAGCTGGGAAATCACATCTTGGCTAACGGCTTTGGGAAGAAAGGGCTGTGTTGGTAGAGGTCAGAGGCCTGTCCTGCTGCCGGGGTTAACATTTTATACCACTCCACATCCCAGTGTCTTGGAAACAGGCCTGCTGCCCAGATGGCAGGGGTCTCCAAGGTAGGGGGGTGTATGTAACTTCCCCAGGAAATCCCTCCAGGGAACCAGGCAAAGTCCAGAAGACAATAGGTCATTCAAGGCATAAGCTAGCAGCACCAGGATCCACAGCCCTCTGGGACTGGAGCAGCACTTAGGAAGCATGGAATTCCCAACACCCCGAGCACTATGCAAAGGAAGAAGCATCAATCCAGCCTTCACTTTTGATTTTCTGTAAGGAGCATTTCTAAAGAGCTGCCCATATGCCTACCTCTGTACTAGGTGCTTTCTTTCCTAACTACTAACTTACAGCTAAATGAATCCTCATCACAACCCTCAGGGAAGGGGTTATTATTATATTCAAAGAGTAAAGAGATGCATGGGAAATTTAAGTAACTTTCCCAAGGTGAGTATAGGATTTGGGATTCTGTGTTTATCGCAAGACTGCCAGACCCCTGCTCTCTGCACTCTAATGCTTCTCATTTTAGATTCTGACGCTTCCCAAGGGGACAAGACTTTGGATAATGCATCAGACTTTGCAGTCTTCTGGATGGGAAATAATCTCTGGAGGTGGTCTCCTTACATCATAACTTGAGAATTAGGTTCTGTTTGATTAAGCATTTGAAATTTCTCAAATTCATATTGCCTTAATCAGTCGATCAATAAGTTTCTTGAGTATCTGCTAGGTGCTCAGATGATGATAATTCTAAAGCTAGGATTTATTGAACAGCCACTTTTGGGTGATTGGCATAGTTTCCATATGAGGCAAGGATACTATTTTTATCTCCATTGTATGGATTAAAAAATTATGGCTCAGAAAGATTAAGTAACTTGCCCAATGTTATATGGCTAGGGAGTCAATGCTAGGATTGGAATCCACAAGGACTGATGAGGAATCTCTATACTCCAATGAACAGTGGAGCAGAAAGGCTCTGCAGGGAGGAAGGAAGAGGATGGGAGGAGGAAGGGTGGAGTGGCTAAAACTTTTACCCAGTTGGCACTGGGGAGTCGGTCAAGGTTGGGCCAGACCTGATTAGACCTTTGGGAAGAACTCTTCAGATATGAAGACAGTTTGAAGAAAGAGAGTGACAGGAGGGAGAGCAGCTGGAAACATCAATTGATAAGTGCCTAAAGGAAGGAAAGTCAAGGAGAGTGGGAATGAAAGGACTGGTGGAAGATTATGAAGGAAGAACTGAAGGAGATGAATGCTCAGTTTTATCTCATTTTTTGAAATCAGTCCTTTACAAGAAGTGAAAGTTTCTTTGTAGAGGAACAAGGCAGGCAGTAAGTTTGCACCAACTGTTTAGTTCTAGTTCAATTTACAGTGAAGTTGTGTCAATCTGTGTAGTGCAATTGATTCAATGGTCTGCAAGAATGTGGGTCCAAATGTCCCTGTTCTAAGCGGGGTGGGAAAATCTAGTGTCTCTGATGCTCTCAGTAGATCATTTTTAACATATTGCTCTTCTGTATGCCAAAATTATATCAATAATAATCTAGCAATAATTATCTTCTTGCTTAGTTCTATAGCTTAAAAACAATCAGCAATGTAAAAGGAAGAAACTTTACTTTTAAAGATATACTCAAATTCAGTAAAAGATTTCACATAGGAACTGAAATCTGCACTCACCACATAAAAATATTATACCTAGCAGTGTACTCCCATTTCATTATTTAAATTTTAAACCAAACCTACAAATGGTCACACACACAAAAATGACAGGACGGAAGGAAGGCAAGTCATGCTTCATTTTTCCCATCACAGTGCTGTCATCATTTATTCAGCACACACTGGGTAAAAAGCAGGGACATGAATTTCTGCAAGACTAGAGCACAAACCACACCCAGAGCAAGTTCAAAAGGTCCCAGACAGAACCTTACTCTTGAAAGCAGGTAGTAGGGCCACTCTGTGTCAGGACCAATTGTATGCCTAGGGGTTCTTGGATTTAGCTTATATTATAATACATGCACAATGAAAGGATAAGTAATAATTGTGCTAATTTAAAGTTTTCATATCAATGATTTTGATCTTCAATAGTAACCTCAGCAATTTTTTAGAATTTATACCAAGCAAAGATTTTCTTCAGGGAGAAGTTCACCATTGACTTTGTTCAGAACTGCTGGCATATGGTGATGATGAAAAGAAAACTGATTTTTGGTTGGCTTTATTATTGTCTTAAAGTCTCTATAGATAGAGCTTTGGCAGAGCCCCCCTTTCAGGGCTCCATGCTTAGAAGCTAACCATGTGATGGGGGAGCAAGAGCACAGGAACACCTGTATTTTATATATTGGGCTTCCAAATAAGGATTTCTTTTTTAGCATAATTTTAATATAAATCTTTGTATAATTAGAGAATAGGAAAAAATTATGACAATTGGTGATGAGTTTCAATTTGATTTGTGAGATGTTGTTTTTAGTTCAGATAGCATTTGAAATGAAATATTAAAATAGATTGAGAATAAGACTTTAAAATTAAAAGTAATTCTGCAAAGACATTTGCCCAGCTACTCTCTGTTGAACTGCAGATTAGCACTGCCCTTTTTAATAATCCCGTGGCCAAGGATTGTTTCAAAATATTTTAGGTAATTCTCCTCATGTTTTTCTTTCTTTCTTTCCTCCCCCCCCCCCTTCCTGAGGGGCTTCTTGCCAAAAATGTTTGAAAGCTTCTGCAGGAAAACATCTAACATCCAGGTGGAGATGCTGAATAAGCACTGGCATTTTAGGAGTGAAGTTCAGAAGAGAGAGAGAGAGAGGGGCCAAGAAAGAAGCTGTGAGTCTTTGGGGGAAGATGCTAGTTGAAACCATGAGGATGCTGAGGAAAGAGAATCAAAGACAGGTCCTTGGATACAGATACTTTTAGCAGTTGATGGGCAGGAAGGAGGGCTAGCAAAAGACAATGGGGAAGGTAGAGAAGGACAAAGGGAAAGGGAGAGTCAGCATGGTTTTACAAAATCTGAAGTGGGAGAGAGATTTAAGGGAAGGAGAGGACAACTCAGTTAAGGGCTGTGAAGAGATGGAGGCAACTGAAGAGAACAAAGACTGGAGAATTTGTATTGGGAGGTACTTAGTGACTTTGAAAGGAAAGAAGAATCATGTTTCACAGACTTAATTCCTAAGTAGAGGAATGGCTAGACACTGGTATCTCCAAATTTTGGAATACTGTGTAACAATAAAAATTTGTCTTTCCTGTATATTTTTAAATAACTGGTAATAACTGGTACTTTAATAAAAAATTTTCCTTGGTGTAAAAAAATAAAAAATATATAAAGTCGATTGAGGGCTGGGGTTGTGGTTCAGTGGCAGAGTGCTTGCCTAGCATGTGTGAGGCACTGGGTTCTATCCTCAGTACAGAATAAAAATAAATAAAATAAAGATCCATTGACAACTACAAAATATTTTTAAAAAAAGAAGATTGAGGAAGGACAGGGAAAGAAAGTATTATGAGGTACATAGTTAAATGAAAGAGCAAGTTCAGATTGGTATGCAAATATATGATCTATGTTAACATGAACAACAACAACAAAAAATTCACACTGAACAGTATTTTTCCCTAAGGGTACACAAGTATATAAATGCTTTGGAAATGGTCTGGAAATAACAAATTGATAACAAAATTTAGCTGTGTAGCCAGTTCCCGAATTGGGTATGGGGCTCAAAGGAGATTGGGGGCACATCTACAACGATTTAGCTTATTACAGAAAAATATTTCTATAACCACTCATGGAATTAAAAAAATCACATAAAAAGAAAGAAATTCCCTTGCAAGGAGATAGTTGTGCCAGCAAAGAGTGGGAGTGCAGAGAAGAGGAAAACTGAGATGAGACCTGGAGAAGGGGCAGGCTTTAGAGATGTTTCTGACAGAGGAGGTAGAAGTATATTTTTAGGTGTAGAAAGATGAGATAGACAGAACTAGATTTTGAAAATGGAAGCCTAAGTCAAGAATTGATGCTGCAAGGCTGGGGTGCAGAATGAGGGAGGTGGAGGCAATGGAATAAGTGGGGTGCTCCCCCACTCCGTCTTTGGAAAGGACAAAGAGTCTGTGAAGATAACACAAAGAGGGCTGTGTTTTGTAGCTCAGTGGTTGAGCACTTGCCTAGCACGTGTGAGGCACTGGGTTTGATCCTTAGCACCACATATAAATAAATAAATAAATATATATAAAGGTATTGTGTCCGTCTACAACAGCAACACACACACACACACACACACACACACAGAGAGAGAGAGAGAGAGAGAGAGAGAAATATCAAAGTAGAGAGAGGGAAAATGCAGGGCCCTTTGGTGAGAACTCAGAGGAGTCATGATGACAGGATGACAGCAGGGTGGGCGGGGCGGACGGCGCCCAGCGATCTGGAGCTGCTGGCAGAGGTCTTCTGTAATAGATGTGGGGCTTTGACAGGAAGCCTGCTCCGATCCAGTGGTTGCCTGTTTGTGCAGCAGACAGTGTGTCCCAACCTCTCAGGCTTTCTCAGTAAAACCCAGCAGTGTGAGGAGGGGCAGCCGGCAGAAGGTCCCTAGAGGTGAGGCGGAGTCAGTTGGAAGGATCGGAATGAGTGGAGGAAAGGTTCCTAACTACCTGGAGGGGCTGCGGCACCTGCAGCCTAACAAAGGTCTGCTGCTGTCCTTCCTAAACACCTGGGAAGAGGGCCCCTGCAGTGAGGCTTCCTCTCTCCGCCAGGTGGTTCTGATTGGTTTCTATCCGCACTGCCTGTGGTCCCCAAAGAAAAACAAAATTAGCTCACCATTTTTCTGTGCTGTACGACTCTAGTTTCTAGACCTCACAAATCCCTCCGCCTTTCTACTTGCAACCCGTCACCCCCAGGAAAAAGTAGAAATGATGGCTTGTTGAAGCTGGACTAATACCGACATCATTTTCTAATTCTGAAGGGAGATTTATGGAGAGGAAGCAAAAATACAATGAATTGTAAGACAAAAAAACACATTCTTTATCTTATCTCTAGTTATTCAACTAATCTCGGAATGTTTTGAATGTACGCTACGATTTGTTATTTTAAAAATCACTTATATGCCCTTAGCACTGTCAGAAAAGTGTGACTAAATGTTCAACTAATGAAAAAACACATAAACATGAGCTTTTTCTTACCGAAATATATCACGATGGTTTTTGATGCTCCAATCATATTCTCCTTTACTGACAAGTTCAAAGAATTCAGTTCTCCTCCTGCAGGAAAATCAAATGAAGAAAGGGAGGAAAAAACTGCTGGAATGAAATTTCTCAGTCTGTGGGGTGACATAAACACATTTATGGGGAAAATATAAGACCACCTGAACCAAGTAACTTAATATTTGAAATCATGAGGCTAAAGCACTATCAAAATAAATCATTCTTAAAAAAAAATGTTGAGGCCTCCAGAAAAAGCCACAATCATTTCTGAATGTATTTACAACAGAGGAGATTATAGGGCCATAAGACAGAAAACAATGTACTGCATTTAGGATTATGTGCTGGGAAGCCCTCATGACACTTTGTGAAAGTCAGAGAAGGGAGGCAAGGACAAATAAAGAGCAGGAACAGTTTCAGAGTTGTTCTATCATTCAGCACAGAATTGAGCTGCATGATGAGCAAAGATAAGATAAACTCCATGGTAGTAAATTTAAGATAGATATTTGTTTTCCAGGTTAGAAAACAACTATTTCACCATTTTAGTGCTTAAACACATAGGCTATGGGGTCAGAAAGTAACTGTGTTAAACAGTGGCTCAGTCACCCACTTGCTGTGCAACTTTGGGAAGTTACCTAAACCCTCTAAGCCTCATTCCCTACTGTTCAATATGAATATATCTCCTAACTCAAGGAGTTACATGAGGATTAAATGAGATAACCTACACAAAGCATTTAGCACTGTGTCAGGTTTTCAATGTTCAGAATACACACAAACCGCCCCCCCCCCCATGGATCTGGAGACTTGAAGATATGGAAAAAACAAAGAAGGAATCTGTTAAAATTGTGAAACAAGGTATCTTGTTCCTATTTCCAAAAATTCTTTAATCTAGTTAAATGACTCTTTTTCTAGTGAAAAAGGAAAAGAAGAGGTCATCACCATTTTAAGAATTATGTCCTCAGTTTTCTTGGCACTTCCCAAGGAGACAGCATTTAAAGGATCCCCACATTCCATGTCCCAAAGCACATGCCACACAGTACCATCTGAAGAGCTGCTCCCAGGAAGGAAGCCCTGGCCCAGTAGGTGTGAGTGTGTGGCCTTCAACAGGCCTCTCTCCGGCATGCCACCTTTTAGAAGGCTCTGAAAATACTGTGGTATAAAAGCCCATTTAACTTTATTAAGCCACGAATTCCACATATACTAATGTTTTAAGGAATACACTTTGGAAAATACCATCATGACATGCCATTCATTGGTGGTGGTAATCAGAATAGGATCTGAGAAAGTTAGTGCTGACCCCTTGAGTTTGGGGGACAAAGGACATGATACTGAGAACCACCAGTTCCCCTGTGTGTGGACTGCTGCACCCATCACCAGCTGACCCTCTGTGGCTCTCTGCTCATTTGGTCAGACTGACTAGTCAACTTCCCAGAAAGGGGGCAGGTCAGGAAGACAAGTGTGTAGCTTACTTCTTCATCTGTGACACAGACAGGTCATGGACCTATCCCTTCAAGTGGACGCAGGCCTTGGCCCCACAAAAGCATGGAACAACGTCCAAGAGAACCCTGTGGTTGTCAGCAGAGGTGGCAGGGCACATAACACAGAAGGGCCAAATGACCCCCTCCTCTTTAGATGAGCAGGAGTGTGTTTACCTTTTCTTTGTATAATTACCATTTTCTTCATTTGACCCACTCCCTCCTTAATAACTATAATGTCTTTGTCATATCACTACCACTGACTGAATGGAAATAGAAAGGGAGGCAGAAGAGTGGGAAGTGCCAGGGTTTGGGCTCATGTTGACTTGAGCCCAGTGCTGACTGTCACTTATTAGCTATCAGATTCTGGGTAAGTAACTACATTGCAGAACCTCAGGGTCCAGCTTTGTGGTAAGACTTTTAGGTAAATCCTCAAATTATCTCTCCAACATGTGCTAAGTGTCCAGCACTGGTAGATACTCATTACCTGATAGCCATGATTAATATAAAAATAATAGCAATAGTATTGCTGCCAATAATAATATACAATGGGCTAATAGGGCTACATGGAAATTGAAGAGTTTATCTAGTCCTCCACTCTCACTGAATAGAAATTAGTCTTTTTAAATTTTTTGTGAAGCAAAAAGTTGAGTTCAACAAATATTTCCTGAACATGTACTCTGTGCCAAGACTTTTCTAGGTTTTATGGATATAAGATACGGGTGCTGCCTATAAGGAACTTTGAGTTGACCAGGGAAACTGACAGGTAATTCCCTCTTCAAATGTGATACTAATGATACTAGGACTAAAGTGAGGTGAGGGACCCATGGGCACAAAATTTAAATGGATGCTCAAAGGTTCAGCAATAGCCTGATGAACAAACTAACAAAATTCTAAATAAAGTAAAAAATCTGAGCTGGGAGCTGGGCACAGAGTGGTGCACACCTATAATTTCAGCCACTCAAGGCTGAGGCAGAAGGATCACAACTTCAAAGCCAGCCTCAGCAACTTAGTGAGACCATCATGCTAAGTGAAATAAGTCAAGCCCCAAAAACCAAAGGCTGAATGTTTTCCCTGATAAGTAGATGATGATATATAATGGGGGGGGGATGAAAGAAGAATGGAGGAACTTTAGATTAAATAGAGGGAAATGAGAGGGGGAGGGGGCGTAAAAGGTGGTGGAATGAGACAGACATCATTACTCTATGTACATGTCTGATTACATGAATAGTATGATTCTACATAGTGCACAACCATAGAAATGAAAAGGTGTACCCCATTTGTGTACAATAAAAATAAAGAAGGACTAGGGTGTGACTCAGTGGTAAAGCACCCCTGGGTTTAATCCCCAGTACCCAAAAATAAATAAATAAATAAATAAAGACAAAATCTGACCTTTCACTTATACAATCTGCATCACCTGCCTCACTCAAGTCCTGGCCTTGATGAAGCCTACAGAAATTGGATTCTTTCTCGTTCCTGGCAGACTTCCTGGGTTCTTTCACTTTCTACCCATGTGAATGACCTTGAGATGGTCACCCGGGGCTTTAATTTTCTTATTCATAGAGAGTAATAGTAATGAAATCTACCTTCTCTAGGTTGTTGGGGGGATCAAATCAAATGATTTATGTAAAACACTTGGCAGAGTGCCTGGTAAAAGTAGGTGCTCAGTAAGGATCATTACTGTTCCTAAGCTCGGAAGGGACAGAGTACCTGGTCCCAGGTCTCACAGCTGGTAAGCAGCTGGGCTGGGATACAAATGCAACCTGCTGGAATACCAGCTGCCCCAAACAGTTGAGAGGTCCAGGGTGTCCCAGGGACACAGAGGAAGGCACTTAGCTTGGTGAGTCTGGAGGATCATGGAAGGCTTTCTGGAAAGAGCCTGTCAGTCATCATCCTTGTCATCCTATGCACCTGGGTGGTCATGTCAATCTATGAGTTATTCCAAGAAATCACCAGAATACAAATGGCACGAGGACAGGGGCCTGGCCCATTTTTGTTCACTCCTGTATCTGCCATGCCTGGAATAGTTCCTGACATGTAGTAGGAGATCAGTAAATATTTGTGAATTTGATAAATGAATGAAAATGATTATCTCAGAAAGCTATTCATTTCTTTAAATAATTCTTCAGTCCCTGATTTCACCTAGAGTCTAATTGTTTTAGGGGCTTCCTACTTGCCATTTGGAGAGGCTGAATTTAGAAAACAATGTAAAATCTGTTCAGGGAAAGCTCTGTCAGATTCTTGCAGACTAGAGTCTAGTCATAGCAGCAATGGCAAATTCACTGTGCTTTTGGGAATGAGTTTGCCCATTCAGTTGCTCCTTTTAGCATCTTTATGTGTATGTGTGCATAGATTTCACAGAGTCAATAGCATAAACATATGTGAAACTGTTGGAAATAAAAGCATTTTTAAGAACATGGGACTGTTAAAATGAATATTTGAAAATCCACAAGATTATACAATACTCCCCAGATCCATACTCCTTTGTCAAGAGGAACTATATCATTAACTTCTCAAGCAGATCATTGGGAACCTTGGTTTTCAAGGACAATGGCAAGCACCAAGCTAGTGAAAAGCAACTTACTGGAAAATCTCATTTATAATCAGATATGTTTTTATTAGGCTTTTATCTGGCTCTGCTGACATATGTTCCACTCAGAAAAATAGCAGTATTTAAGAAAGCTAAAATTACCCTCAAAAATAATTCTAAGGATTGGTTACTAGTCACCCATCACTACACTGAAAATCTTTCTGGTTTGTAATTTATCTGCAAGGCACCTTTTCATTGTAAAAAGAGAAATCACAATTCCTGTGTATATTTTAATCAGGATTTTTGAGTAAATTTATACATCTATACCTGTATGGATGTATATGTATCTTTGTCTATATATTCATATAACTCCTTTGAATCTACAAAGAGGCCATGAATGTTAGGAAGGCTTTACTGCCAAGGTACCAAATTGTCACTGTGAGTCTCCTGTGATTTTGACTCCAGAATTGTCAGGCAGGGGCTGGGTGCATGGGCATGCATGGATGGGGAGGTGGGTGAAGGTGGATGTGTTTCCTTAGTGCCCTTATAGCTTGTTCAATAGGCAAATCATACAATGACCACTAATTGCTAAATTCAGATGATCCTGCAAAGATTTCTGGGCTTCTGGAACAAAAGCACTAGAGAGAGGATTGGGAGAGTAATATGCAGATGTTAATTCCAAGAAAATAAATCATCTATTTAATTTTGAAATGAATTTCTCCTTGTCTTAGACTGGAACTGACAATACCAAGACCAGCTAAGACCCTGAATGAAATGACCTGTTTGATGCTGTGCTTTTGTTGATATATTGATAAAATGCAAGAAAGGAAAAGATGAGAATTACTCTATATATTGAGAACAGAAGATTAGATATGAGTGGGGTCTAAAACGGTCAGTTCAGTCAAATCATAATCAGCAGGCAAAGCAGCTGCTTAAGCCACTGCTAGAGGAACACTCTGCAGTTATTCTGGCTGCAGTCCTTTACCAATGTGTTATCACTATTTGCTCCCTTTCCTCACTGGGTCTGGGTCCCTGAAGGGAGGAGCCATCTGCTGTGCATTCCCAGCAGCTAGCACAGTGCCTGCCATAAGAGCATCAGAAAGTTGGATGAATGTCTCACTTTCTATTCAGTTGTGATATCCTGTTGGTAGGGAGGTGGGAACAAATATGCTTAAAGATGCTTTGAAGTGTGTCATGAATTACCAAAATGGTTCTTCTATCAACCTACCGCATGACCTGTTGTTCTAACATTAAAGTAGCTGCAGCTGTTTAACTCATCAGGCTCTGTTAAAATATATGAATGATTGGGAGAGACTAAAGGGTTAAACTCCACTGGTCATCAATACCTTCCTAGGCTTCAATTTATCCTTTCTGGTCTGGTGACCAGTTGAATGCAGTTGACTGAGGAAGTTGGAAACACAGAAACACGGTGGGCTCTTAATAAACAGTTTTTGAATGATGAATAAATGAATATTTCTATCTGTACAGCTGTAGAAACATTTGTTGAACTCCCACTGTATTTTTAAATCAATTGTCTTGATATTAATCTAATTTTTTTTAAAGAATGGTTAAACTCTTACTCCAGAAAATCTAAAATATTTTAGTACAATTTGGTGTCATAGTCAGGTGCTTTGAGAAGCGCTGTTTACTGCATCCCTTTGAAAGATGAGGAAACCATTAGGTTGGCAATGTTGCTGATAATACTTGCAGAATGCAAATGGAAGTGGCAAATTTTCAATCTGAAGATTAGTCTGATTGACTTAGAAAGTCAATCTTGAAAAGCATTAAGTACCTGCATGGGTTTATAAATCTGAATTGCTTGATAATTCTCAGCTTACATAGTAGTCTGAGTAATGTGGCATGAAGGCTGAATAGAAAGAACTTGAGGACTTCAGGCCAATTACTCACCCTTGGAAAACCTGGGGATCCCTATCTATAAGACGGGGATAACAATATCACCCTGTGGCTGACATAAGAATTCAATATCAAAATGTTAATATTTTGAGAATGTGTAGTCTGATAGTGTGTCAGGTTTGAGGGCTACTAGAGTGAGCTAAAGAGTAAGATGTTTTGATTCTGGGAGCTTCCATCTAACAGTGACACAAGGAGACATGTAATGCCTAGAACAGTGCTGGGCATGGAGCATGCCTGATGGAAGAGACATACAGTGGTACATGAACACAAGCTGCAGGAGAGGGATGCTACTTTTTATTCCTATGCAATTGCAACTTCAGTATTAGCAACTTTATTTTTTTAAATAAATATATAAAAGACTTTAATGATTCAACTGGGAGAGGGTTACCAGGGACAGGGTGAAAAGGAGGAAATGAGGGGATGGAGGTCAAAGGGTACAAAGCAGATATATAGAATGAGCAAGTATAGAGATCTAATGTACTACATGAAGACTACAGCCAATAATATTGTATTCATGATATTTGCTAAATGAGTAGATTGAGCTGCTCTTGCCATACACACGTCCTCAAAAACAGAGTAGGACAAGAGTGGGGTCCTAATCAGAATGAGTTATGCACTATGTATGTATAATATGTCAAAAACATTCTACTGTCATGTACAACTAAAAAGAACAAATAAAAAATAAGATCATATTAAATTTAAAAAAAAAAGAAAATCACTGAAGTCACTGAAAAAAAAAAAAAAAAGATAGTCACTAACAACAAAGGAAACTATGAGTGACAATCTCATGGACCATGCCATAACAGTTTGCAACCTAACCTGGCACCCAGGAACTCCAATCCTGCCTGGCTCAGAGACACTGACTGACAGGGCTGGCCCTAGTCTGCAGCAGTGCTGCTGCACTTCCCTGTCCCCAGTATCCTGGTCCTGGGGAGACAGGTCATCCTGAGGCTTCATATCTCTGGGCAGAAGTCATTGAAAGCTTTTTGTTTGTTTGTTTCAGTATTAACAACCTTAACAGTATTAAAGCTAAGGAATTGCCCATCTGTGGTACTCTAACTTAACTCAACTAAGAGTCTCTAACTGGAGTCTCAGCTGTCCTTTCTGCCCCCATCTCCTGAGCAACTATGCTCTGCAGCCTCTGCACCTACCCTGCACTCCTGGTGGTGGGGCCTGCTGCAACTGACGCCTGAGTGCTCCCAGGACTGACCTCAGTTTCCCCTTCAGTACTCTTAAACTCACAACTAAACAACTTCAGAGAGAATGACAGAGGAGTTAAGAAACCTTCTGGAGTCCAAATACTTGGTTCAAATTCCAGATTTGCTTTTTAACCTTGTGAGCAATTTACTGAATTGCTCCAAACCTTGGTTTCCTCATGCATATCTTGGGGTTAATAACATTACCTAGTCTCATAGACCTGTTTCAGTATTAACTGGGATAATATGTAAGCCAGCACTCAGGAAAATATCCGTTGTTTTTATTGTTCAGTGTGGAATTTGCATAGGTCATCTTTGTTGACTTATATGCAGACATATAGTACAGGGCATTTGTGACATCATTGAAGTTTTAACATTTGTGATTTTAGATCTCTTTCTCTCTCTCTGCCCACCCCAAGTGCCATCTTTTATGATGCATATTTTATTAAGTTTTCTGGCTGAATGACTCTTTTTTATAAGATACTTTAAATTATCAAAGCTCTTTCATCTAGATAATGTTCTTTGGCTGCCACAAGGACCCCAGCAGCTTGGCACGGGTGAAAGGCCTATCCTCCTGCTGACAAGGAAACCAGGCAAAGGCAGATTGAGTGAGTGACTCTCCCAAAGTCACGTGGCTAGTTACTGAGAGGGCATATAGAATTCCTGCTTGAGCTGGTAAAATTACTATTTAATTATCAAAGCTTTATTCATTGCAGGGACTCAGAAATAGGCACAGGAAATCAATTTCAGAAAATCAGTCAGCAGTAACTGAGTTTTCAGTGAGTTGGAAAATCAGACTGAATAATTAACCACCAGACTTGGACTGTGAAACCTAGACATGCACATGGAGGGGATTATTTGTTTGTTTACTTTTTATCTTGTGAATTCTGCTTTCACATGCCATTTGTGACACAGAATTCCAAGGATACTCACCGCCATTAGAAATTAAGGTCACAGGTTTTTATGGTTGTTTTAAAAGTGATTCCACATTTCCATGTGTCTTACATTTTCCCCTTTTGGAGCATAGCAAATTCCTGCTCCTAGGAATGAGCCATAAACCCCTTCCCAAAAGGGGGGGATCTTCTCTCTGCCCCTTGTGGCCATTTCTAGAAGGACATTCTTCTTTCTGTGGGGAGGGTCCTTTCTGGTTTCCTCAACACTATCATGACTTTTGGCATGAGTAGTCACTAGGGCAGAAACCCAGTGATAGTCAGACTTCCAGAACCAGTTGTCAGTACTGCCTCACATCTTCTTGGTCCCCACTTCCTCATCCACTGACACCCCAAACAACAGCACAGTGCCTGTGTGGTACCTGGTACTTTGCTCTATTTCTCTCCTGGTCTGCTCTGACTCAATGTGTGGGACTGGGGATAACTGCAAGAACTCCCAGCACTCAGGCACCTGCAAACTGGAAGAGTGTGGGAGTCAGCACCCCTCAGTGCAAACTCTGGCTGACAAAGATGGAGACTGGCAGACAATTTTAAGATGTAGCATATGCAGCTTCTCAGTTGTCCATGCCTGGCTGAGCATGCTGGGTGTCAATAGGAGATGTACCCTTGCTATGGCTTCCTTCTTTTCTCATTTCACTGTCCCAGCCATCCAACTCTTATTTTTGGTACTATTTCCAAAACTAAACTAACTGCATGCAAGTCCTTGTCTCCATCAGTGCTGGGGGAAAGGGCAACAGGAACCCAGATTGGTTTTTATTTTACTCTGATTAAAATACAGCTGGGAAGGTCAATAGTGCCCTATTGTTTCCCTAATTCAAATGACAACTATTTCTTGATTCATCCATTAGAGAGGACATATGGTAATTGTGGAGAAAGAACTAGAAGAGGAGCTTCTAGCTGGAACTGGGTTCCAGTTTTGCCAATAATTAGTTATGTAACTAATTTGACTAACCATTTGGACCTCAGTGCATGATCTGCAAAATAAAGAAGACTTGATGACAATATTTTCAAGATCCCTTTCAGTTCCACGACTGCACATTGTGAAATAAAAGCATCTAGGGACAGTGTGTGGTAGCTGTTTTTCTCCTCAATAACCCCATGGGTTGTTTCGGCCACAGATATGGCAATACTCTACTGCAACTTCAGACAGACAAGGGAATCAGTCCTCTGAAGGTCTAGATTAGAGAATGGGCAGCTATTCAGAACCTCTGAAAACAATAAGGCTGACAGAAAAAGAGCAAGCCAGCTTCTTTGAGAGTCAGCAAACATTAGCTGGGGCTGCAGCATTAAGATAAGAAGAGAGTAATGAGAAAACGACTGGTAACCAACTTCCTTAACTGCACTCCTGCGGTCACTGGGTGACTCGTCACATCCCTTACAGGTCTTGATAAATGGACTCCAGTGTGGAGATTTTTTTCCTCTTTTAAAAGTTACTTGGAGACTTAGCTTGGGAAAATGCTTCTACTTTGAGAAAAATAACACATATCCTGCAAGTGTCAGGGACAAGAAATAAAAGCATTGAAAAGATATAGGCTTTCCATAAATCCCAAATCAAAGAGTATCAATCCAGAAAAAGATGGAAGGTCATGATAGTTAAGTGAACCCAAGGACCACAAAACATGCAAAGTAAATAGGTATGAAAGTAACTGAGGTTGTAGATCTCAGCAAGTATAGGACATTTAAGACACTAAGTCTGTATTGTTATCTGTAGGTATTATTATCTCTGTTTTACACACGAAGAAGAGGCTCAGAGAGGTAAATAATCTGTCTGTTGATACACGGCTACAGAGCTGGAATTTTTATTTTTGAAGTTCATATTTAATATTATTAAAATGAATATTTACTAAGGTAATACATTCATGTAGTTAACTAATTAAGCAGCACTAAAAGGCATATAATGAAATAAAGTATTTTTTGGTCCTTTGCATTTCTTGATGCTTTCATTTGATTGTTCTTATTTTGGCCACCATGTTCTTAATTTTCAAGAGCTTTTTCTTCTCTATGGTTGCTCCTATTATTATTTTTTAAAGCATCCTATTCTTGTTTCATAGATGCAATACCTTGGTTTTTTTTGTTTTCATATATGTGCCCCCTGCCGCACATTGTTTTCTCTTAATTCCATTTTTTTCCCTGTTTGTTTTGGTCTATGTTTTCTCATGTCAGAGGCTTATAAAATATCATGTGACCCTTGGTTGTCTGTTTGTAAGTAATAGTAAAGAATTAAGGAGCTAAGAAGGAGTTGTCTGTGTGTGTGTGTGTGTGTGTGTGTGTGTGTGTGTGGTGTGTGGGGGGAATGGGTAGTAATGCTAGACAAAATACAGGAAACCCAGTTAAATCTGAGTTTCAGATAAAAATTCATTTTTAACGTAAGAACGTCATATATATTTCATAGTGTGTGTGTGCATGTGTGTATGTGAATGAACAATGAAAAACTATTCATTTTTTATCCAGAATTTAAATATAACAGGACCTTCTGAGTACCAGGGATTGATGCCAGGGGCACTTGACCACTGAGCCACACCCCCAGCCCCTTTTTCACATTTTATTTGGGGACAGGGTCTCGCTGAGTTGCTTAGGGCCACACTAAGTTGCTGAGGCTGGTTTTGAACTCTCCATCCTCCAGCCTCAGCCTCCCGAGCTGCTAAGATTACAGGTATGTGCCACTGCACCTGGCTGGCTCTGGATATTCAATATGTACTGCTTCCATCTTACTGAGTCCCCTCTTTTGAGTCCTGCTTCCTATTTCCACCCTGTACTTCTCTTCAGACCAGAGACCTTTTATCTCTCTGTAGAATGACCTCCGGCCTTCTCTGCATAAGGAAAGGGAACTAACCTGGCCATATGGGTGGAGGATACGATGGACTCTGAGTGGTCTATAAGCTGGCTTGCTGGCAATCTCCTTGCCTTCAGCTTTGAGTTCACAGCCACCTTTCATAGTACTTTTGTCTCAAAGCCCCAAGCAAGGTGTTGCAGGGCACACTGGCTTGCTCTCCGGAGCCTTCCCCGTCTGTGGGTCCTGCTTTCTTTTTCTGCTCTGCTGGGTCACCTACTGTGGTCGTGGGTCTACCTTTCATTTTCCACAAATGTATTGACATATCCTGTCACTTGCTCTGTGACATCTATTTTTCAGATTTATACCTTTTTTACGTTAAATTTATTGTCATTTTGGTGGGATTTTAGGAGGGAAAAGATACAGATACTTGGGCTCAATCCATCAGGTTTTACATAGAAAGTCAGAGTGAGATTTAAATTTAGGCCAATAAAACTCCACAGCCTTTACTACCCCCACTAGACCATGTCATAATCTGTTAGCAGACTCCAACAATAGACACCTGTGGCAAGACTACCAATTGTCTACCCCAATATCTCTTCTTCCTTTCTTCTTCAGTGTTAGAACTCCTGTTTTTTTTTTTAGCCAGTAACATGGTTCCCCAGAATAGACTTCCTTTCTCAACCTTCCCTGAAGCTAGATATGGCAAAGTAACTAAATTTTGACCAGTTAAATAAGTTGAAGGGCTATATGACAGCTTCTAGAAGACTCTACTAGTCAGCTTGATTACCCTTTTGTCCCTTTCTTCTTTGTCCCTCCCTTCTTCCTGGTGGCTGGATGTGGGCATTATGGCTGGACCTTTGGCAACTATCTCAGACTAAGAGGTAAAGACCATGTGTTGAAGGTGATGTTATAAAAGAGTGGGAGGAGACCAGATCCCTGAGAACTCCACATAGCTCCTCTACCACCTCTAGAGCACTGATCTATAAACTTCTTTTATGTGACAGAAAAGCAAATCACTATTACTTTGGGTTTTCTGTTTCTTACCATTGCACCTAATTTGACACGATGCCAAAGTACAGGACAATTTAAAAGGAGGGGCATGACATAGGACTTCCTAGAAAAAGGTAGATGAGATGAATTTAAGGATGGGCAGCTCAGTCAGATGGAGAAGTGGAGGGAGAGGATCCCATGTAGGAACGCTGATATGACAGGGGCTAATCTGTAGTGCTTCAAAGGGTAATCTGTAGACCACTCTGCTGCAAATTGACAAATCACTTCAAGGAGCAGAGAAAGATAAGATTGAAGGCAGGTCAGGGGCAGATTACCGAGGGCCTTAAAAGGTGAACCAAATTTAAAACTTTCTTAGATGGCAATGGAGACACTAGAGGTTTTTGAGATGGAAGTTAAAAATACAGATCTGCAATGTGAGGGGTTAGAGCAGAGCATTTTGGAGTCCTGTTCATCAGATAATGACTTACAGTGAGATAACATGGAAGTGAGGCCAGTGGAATGAATCTCCGCAGAAAGAAGAAGGGTTCAAGAACTCAAATGTAGGAAAAGGGAAAGGGAAAGTTATAAGGGGTCTGGAAAAGGAGAGGGAAAGCAGCTGGATGTTGGGGGAAGCAAAGGGAGTAGAATTGACAATGAAAAGCCCACAGACCTTCAGATACCTCAGACAAAGCCAGAAAATATCAAAGTTTTGGTGACCACTGAGAACACAATTTTGGTAGAATGTGGAGGTGGATTCTGCTCTCTAGTCTCACAATATGAAAGGGTATTAAGAAAATAGAGGAACTAATGTGCTCTATTTATCTAAAATAAACACAAGTTGAAAAGAAATTAAAGACCTTTAGGGGTTCAAGCAAAATCATTTCATAAGGGGCAGAAGTTGTTTGCTCTTTAAGATAGGAGAGGACTGTATATATCAGAGGAGGAAGACATTTCCAGGCTGCTAAAAGAAGTGGTACCAAAAGGAGCACTGGGAAAGGAAGGGATGGAATTTTCTGCTCAGAGAAAGGTCTGAACTGTTAAAAAAAAAAAAAAAAAAAGGAAACACCTCTTCTAAGAAAGATAAATAGAGAAATGCAGAGTGAAGTTTGGATTCCTAGCTAAACTTTCATCAACAAATAGTTTTCAAATCATCGTCATCATCATCAGTGTCATTATATAGATCTGTCATAAACAATAGTCCAAAATGGCAATTTTAGATAGTATCTAAAATAAAAGTGACCATCATTTAGTTTCAGAGTCAAGAGTTCCAAATAAGGTTCACAAAACAGAAAAAAAAAAAAAAGATACAAATCTTGCCATTTGTAACCTTGGCTTAAACACACCACCTTAAGGAACTTCAAAGGAAAAAACGAAATTAAAAAAATTTAGCCCTTTTAAACATTGATATCAGTGCTGAAATAACAGGCAACCCCCAACCTGGACCTGAAAATTAATTATAAGATGGAACTTTAGATATCCATTTGTCAAATAGATCAAATGCCAATACCTACTCAAAGTACAGCGTGAGGTCTGTTGCTAATATTGACTGCTTCAAAAGCTGCATAAGGTCACTATATTCCTGGGAGGACAAATTAGCAAAGATGTTGTGACCCTGTAATGAGAAAGTAAAAAGTCACAAAAGACATCATTAACTCTGTGGTTGTTGATTACATGTTTTTCCTATATTAAAACAAAAAAAACCCAGGAACATGAAAAAAGCATTTTTAGAAAGTTTAATAAAATTTCATACAAACATAGCTTCCTTGGCAAACACCACAAAGCCAGCAAGTGAATCATATTTAAGGAGTTCTACTGGGGCCCTTTATCATGTGTTTAGTGTCAAAGGGAAAACTCTGGAAATGTTTGAACTTCTCTTATGAATGTTTGTGCCAATAATTCCACCTGACTGTCTGTTCCTATGGAAATACATTTTTGAGAAGTTGGCAACATTTTTGGAATCTTTCTGACCCTTAAATGAATACTAGTTTCACTAATAAAGGTTTCACTGACATTCTGGAGATACTTGCTATGGCAATAAGTGGCTTGAAGGAAGATAAAAAGCCATTAGACAATGGGGACTTTTGCCAACATCTGGAGACATTTTTGATGGTCACAGCTGGATGGGGGTGTTACTAGTATTTACTGGGAGAGGCCAGGGATACTGCTAAACATCCTATAATACACAGGAGACTCCCCACAGCAAAGAGCAACCTGGCCCAACATGTCAATGCTGCTGAAGTTGAGGGACCCTGCATTCAACTGTGAGGACACACTCTGATGAAGGGTGTGGTAGATTAAACTCAGGACAGTGAATAGTTAATAAATAGCTAGGATGTATAAGCCATTGTTCTTCCCACGGCCAGACCATAAAGATGACTTTTACCCAAGAAAAGTTGCAATTGCAGCTTTATCTCCACACCTTTGAAAAGCATTCTTGGTTTCATCAAAATTTGCTCTTTAGTAAAGTGAAAAACTCTTCTGTAATGTAACAAACAAGTAACAAATGTAACAAAGAAACACTTAATTTGCTTTCAAAGTCAGGACTTTTCATTTATCATTTTTTTTCCAGCATGAAATATGAATTTGTAAGCCTGTAGCCTGGAAAACGGACAAATTTTAACCTAGTGTTGAGGGCCAAGAGATGGTAGAGAAGGAAAGGGGCAAATGACTGTCTGATTATCAACAATTCTTCAATGAGAAGAACATCAATTCTTTCAGGCAACCAGAATATCCATTAGTAAATTATCTCTTACCAGGCACTAGATGATAATCTGCTCCCCTGAGTTAATTTATCTCATTGTGTGCACCCTCCAGTCCTTAAAGACTAGAGTATATTGGTTCCACCTGGGACCAGGTCCAATATTAATAATAATTTCCAAATGAACTCTTTCAGACCCTTAATTCAGCCATTAAGAAGACAAGTAACTAAAGTAATGCTACACCATAATTCTGCCCATATTTTTCTCCCTGAGAATTGTCCCATAGGCCAGTCACAGGTGGGTATTCCAGTGCCTGGGAAAAAATGGCCAGAAGCTATAGGAAAATAGCCATCTGGATTGAGCCACACAGCCTCCAGTGAAAGAAATACAGCCTTGAGCAGCAAGGGTTAGAAAAAGTCAACATTCAGATAAGGAGAAAACTGATCTGAACTTGAGGATCCTGGTTATTTTGTAAGGATGTGTATTTTACTGCTTTTAAAGGACTTAAGTAACTAATATGATTTCCCGAGAACAGAGAGACAAAGCTAGCCAGATCAGCTTTCATTAAAAAAAGAAAGATGTTAATTTGCATCATGTATAGTTTATATGCAAATTGGCCTTGCACAGTGCCTCAAGGTTTGGTCCCTAAAGTGGAGTTGAATCTCCCTGAAACAGGGCCTCTACCCTTTGTTTAGGGAGGCAGTGAGTTGGAGCCGATGGAAAGAAAATTCCTCCAGCCATCCAGCATGTCTATGCTTATGCATCATTTGGAAAATGGACAATAAAGTCACCTACATTTCTGCCTTTCTGATGGGCAGGATAGAAGGAGACGTGGCAGCGCTAGGGCATGCTGCACAAAGCAGACGCTCAGTGCAAGGCTTCATTACTATTGATCACTATTACCATTAGAACCCAGAGTGAAGGGCGGTCAATGTGTTATGTCTGCATGAAGGCAGATTCTGAGGGGCTGGGAAACTTGCATCTGTTTTTAATCCTTGTTATTATGAAGGTGGGACTTTCTGGGGTCAGAGGTATATATGTCATGTTTGCCAGTACAGAAAAGATAGTCTGAGCCAAAGTGCCTCCTTTCCTCTTCCCTCTTCGGGAGCACGCAGCTAAAATGTTAATTTCATAGGAAAATTCAGCTAGCATGCTGGCTAACTGAGAGCCTAACCCTGGGTATTTCATTCCCAACTGAAAATACATGGCCCCCAGCAGGCTGGCCCTGCCCCAGCCCGTATTCACGTTCCAGAGCGTTGACTCTCCCTTATGGGGTCGAAGGCTTTCATGATATTGCAAAAGACAAGCTTTCTCAAAATAGTATGGAAGAAAAGAAAAAAAAAAAGCCCTCCATATTTAATGATGCTATTCCAGCGAAGCAGGGCCTTAATGATGATAATAATAATAATTAATGGCACAGCTAGAGAACTGACAAATAATGGGGAACAGATGATCCCTTCTTGGCCTAAAAAAAAAAAAAGTCTGTATGCCTGCAGAAAATTAAACAGATCCTTTCCTGGCAATTTAAAACTAAGACGCCTCAGCTAGAGTCAGTTAGTGGTCTCTGTTTTTCTCCACGGAAAGCTAAAAATATAAAATTCCAGCTACTTCTGCCTGCATTGCCACAGGAAGCAAAATAAGGCATATGGCATCAGCCCTGGGTCTTATTTTTAGTTGCAGTTCTCACTTTCAAACTGGTCCCACCAGCAATTTTAAATTCTCTTATCTTTTATAGGTTTCTTGATCATGCTATTAAAGGGTAAATTTCTCACCCTGTTTTTGCTTCACCATCTTTTAAAATGGCTTTGTGTTTTCACAAAATGGGAATGTTGGGCCACTTAGTACTCAAATCCAGTCATTCAGTGTACATTAAGGAAGGCAAGATCAAGCTCTGGTGACAAGCAGTCTATGCCTGTTAGCCTGCAAGTGAGTATGCAAGCTCAGGAATAAGGAAACCCAAATGAATCAGCTCAGGAAGAATTTGAACAAGGTCCTCAATCAGGTATCTGAAAGATCCAAAAAAGCCACTAAGACCCAGTAGTTTGACTTATATGTGCATTCTCCCTTTTCTATATCTACCTGTGGCACTACAAAGAAAGAGAGGTAGGAACCAGGTGTCTGGTTCTCTGTTGAGGGGAGAAGTGGAGCAGTTCCTACCTCACTTTGAAGGATCATCACGGCATGGTTAAAATGGTGATGCTCTAAGGTAGCAGAGGTTCCATAGAGTTGGGCCAGTGCAGAGCCACTCCTGAAAGAGGAATGAAGGCTGAGTGAGCAGGAATCTTCAACTTGACTGTTCCCACACAAGCTCTTTGTATCGAACTGCTTTTCCCACTTGTGACAAAGAACTGAGAGCAGATACTTTCTTAGGTAACTGCTTGTGTAGCTTATCACCTCTTAAGCAGACCATTCAGGAACTTTCTGTTAGGCTGGATGCTGCAGATGATATGTGACTAATATGGCACAGTCCTTGTGTCTAAGAAATTTATAGATAGGTAAGAGAGATTAAACACGATCATACAAAAAAATTATGCACAAAACAACAAAACAAATACTAGAATAGAGTTCCAGGTCCACTTTAAGTGTTATGGTAGTAAGAGTCAGGATTTCTGGCTCTGAGACGAGTGTAGTCTTCCTGAACTAAAACTTGTATGTGTTCTGAGGGTTCAGAGTACCTCTTATACCAGGTGTATTTGACTTTCCTTAGGAAAAGACCTTGTGAATATTCTGCAGAGTGCACTTTATCCACTATGTGTATGAGGTTGATGACCTTCTGTTATGGTTTCCCAGTCCCCAGTCACACTGAGATATCTCTGCAGAACTCTGCAAAGTTTCCTGGATTTGGAGTAAAATTTCAACTCTTCTTCCATTTGGTAGAGCAATATCATTTAGAGAGTGACTTGGCTGCTTTACAGCTCAGTTCTTATATCTCCAAAATTATGATAGTACTATCTATCTCACCTGTTATTTAGAAGACTATAAAAAATATTTAAAGTACCTAGCACAGGGTCTGGCATGGAATAGATTATAGTTTGTATTGATTATTAATCAATAGTTACATATATATAGATATTTCCATTTTAAATCAATAAAATGTTAAATTGATACTTGAAGGGATTGTTTTGAGTAATTTGTAAATTTTGTTTATGTAGAAAAACCCATCCCTGAATAATGTTAAGTTCAATAAAGTATTCATTTAAAAAGTTAGAGTATCTAGGAGGTGAAAGAGAGACTAGACTATCCCCCAGTTTGAAGGACAAGCAGGGGACTTAGACTGAGCATCCATCCAGGTCCCTGTGTACTTTTCTTGCCTATTGCAGGGTCTTGGACATGGAAAGGAAAATTTGGCCTTAACTTGGAAATACTGGAGATTGACAACTCATAGCCTGTTGCCCTAGTGAGAGGAGAAAAAGACTGTATCTAAGTGCAACGTGAAGGACTTCAGTCCCATTCTGCTCTCCACCTTCAGTGTGAGGCAGTTCAAGACCTCGGTCAGTTTCTGGGGTACAGAGGACCTGTGATCCTTGGAAAGATGCAGAATTGACCATGTGTTAGAAATAGCAAGGCTTGGTAGGGTTAGTAGGGGTTATGATGAAGAGGTTAGCAAGGAGGGCACGAGATTTAAATCAGGTATGTGTTATTTCTTTAAAACTTGCTTTAATCTATGTCATCTAATAAATGAAAAGTCATTAGGCCAATTTTAGTGATATTTACTACTATTTGTAATAACTAACATTAAATCTTACCTAGAGTTCATTTCTATGAAAACACATGCTTCTAAGGTTACATAGCTAGCTAGTATCAGTTCTAGATTTGAATCCAAGTCTTTTAAGTTCTTCTCATTATCTAATGAGAATGATAATTATAACAGACATTTCTGGTATTTGATTCTCCACTTTAACAAGCTGGTTGTCACCAATGAAAGAAGATTTCAAATTTAATTCAGAATTCTACTAGTGTAACTGCTAACCACAAGCTCAGATTTGAGACTATCAAACAGCCATGCTCAGATATACCACACTTACTGTTATTAGCGAACCCTCACGACAGAGTCATTGATGAGAGGTAGACTCAAGATGCAAAATATTATATCTTTCTTTATTTATTGGTTGAGTAGATCCCATACAAGTTAAATTAGCTAGAAGGTGACAAGTCACTTCAATTTTTTTTTTCTCAAGGTGAATAAGAGTGTTTCCTCCTTTAGCCAAGGGACATCTTAAAACAAGCACACGGAGGCTCCCTATGACATACTTCTCCCTCTCCCCCATGTCCACATGGCTTCTGAACTGCTGTACTTCATTTAAGGGCTCTCAGGGTGGTTGTGCAAAAGCATCTATGTGACCATCTATGTTTTGAGCATCTTCCTCTTCAGATTTTCTCTTTGTTCCTTTCAGTAATTCCATCTTAATTCTGCCTGCCCTCATACAATACTGATTCAATTACAGAAGATAGGTAGATTTTGCAACTGGATCGTATTAATGCATGAAAGTGCAGCAAGACATTGTGATTCATGCATCCATTCATCCATCTATCATTCATTCAATTCAGCCAACAAGCACTGATGACTATTATTATGCCAGGCCCCAGGCTGGAATAGGAAGATACATGACTCATGGCTCTTATCTTCAGGAAGCTCGCAGTCCATTATAATTGTGCTGGGGACTTTCTCTGACCAGTCTTGCATTAAAAATGCTACCTTTCTGCAGCAAGGTGCCATGTTAGCATCCAGAGGATGGAGTTTGGTACTAACTGTACTTTGATTTTTCTATAGTAAAATGAATTAAGCAAGACTATTTCCATGTGGATCGCTAATTTATACTTTTAGATTCTGTCCCTGTGGGAATTTCTAAGACTTTCAAGCCTGTCAGTGCCTAGTCCTCCTGCCAACGCCTACTGAGAAGGCTGCCTACACCTATCATTACATACTGTGCACTTCCCAGGACCACCAGGAGCAAAATCCAGAGTCATACACCTTGACTCAGGAGGAGAAAGTAAGCCTATCTGTTAGGATGAGTTGCTGAAACATGTTCCACAGAATACTAGTTGCTTTGGAATGTTCAATGGCATAAAGGGCAGAAATCAAACAAAGATTCATGATCAAATAAGTTTGGGAAACACTTGCTTTAAAAATTTAAGCTGTTTCTGTATTGTGGGATTTCTCAGAGGCCTCAATATGTGAAAATACACCATTGTGACTGTGCAGAAGGGGAGCAGGATCCACTCTTAATTGAGCCATTTTTTAAAGAGGCCAGGTCTTCCATGTAATATCTTTGTGTAAACGTGTATTTCCGCTTTTTCATGTAAAACATGAAAATAGAACCCAAATGGAATAAATTGACTTTGACATCATATCTCATGTTAGTTGTCTGTGATAAATATATCCATCATATGTAGCAGTGAAAATATGAATATATACATATACATATACACACACACATCTATATATAGAGAGAGAGTGAGGGAGGAGAAAAAGCACAGAACATTTATTCATGTGAGTATCCATGATGTGTTGTTGATTAGGTCATCCTAAATACTGAAGTTTTTCAGTTTTGGACAGGCAGAACACCAAGGAAAATTTTAAAAAGAAAAGTCAAAGGGCAAATTCTCCTTCTACAGGCACCAGGAAATTGAAATGCACCCTCATAACTTCCCTAGATATGCATATTCTCTGAAAAAAGACTTAATGGCAGTGTGCAGCCATGGCTTACAGGAAAGTTTATAAAGGAAAACTATGAAAAGTAATTAGGAAATTGAGAGTTGTTGGGAGGTGGTGAGGAATGGGATTAGGCTGTCATGGCAGATTAATGTGCCCCAGTATTTCACTTCTGGGACCTGGCCGAAAGCGACAAGATGGGTTTTCATTCCCAAGAAATGAGTATAAGAGATTATGCTAGAAATGAATAGAAGAAGTCTCCTAGGAGAATATACTACAAAGCTGCTCGGTACTGATATTTAATCATCGGGGGCAGCTGTAATAGAGAGGGGGATGAGTGGGGAACGATGTCCCTGGAGAAAACAGGGAGAGGTGTGAACAGAGCAATTTCAAGGCCCTGTGGTACTGCTGCCCTCTTTACCTATTGATCATTCACAGCACGCACTCTAATGCTTAAAAATTAAGAATAAAATATGAAAATGCAGAGGTTCACTTATCAGAAAGGCTAAGAGTATAAATCAAATCCTACTCTAACTAAAGTCACACTTTTATTGTTGAGGCATTTTGCATTTTATATAGTAATTTGTCCCTTGCTAAATGTCTCCTGTTTCTTTATAGCCTTATATATGAAAAAAGGTAGCATATGCTTTGCTACATAATAATTGGTGCATTTAAATTCCATTTCCAAATCACTTGAAAGGCTGGAATTATGCTGTGAACACTTGAAGAGAAGGGACTGTTTGTGATACATCCTTTTTTCTCCCATAATGCCTAGCACACGTCTTTGAACACAGAAACTCAATTACTGGGGAACAGAAAAAGAGAAAAATACATCAGTTTCTTCTAAACAATGGTACACTTTCTGAATGAACCTTATCCTAGTCAATAAAAAGTTAGTTTTTCACCATGATGTAAAAACTCTCTTTCAGCATTCTTTATCAAAGGAATTCTTAACTGAGGTGAGGTGGTGTTGGCATTAAGTGTCCTAAGTTCAAAAGAGACTCCATTAGGTAGGTGCAGGGTTGATGGACATCCCACGAACTGGTAAATTTTGTACAAGGTTAGTCATCCTGAGAAGCACACCATGCCACTGTGGAACACACAAATTTGATCATGTGACATTAGGATGCAAAAAAAAAAAAAAAAAAGCAAGAAGTATCCATGACAATGTCTAATATGTGTTGTGAATGTTGTTCAGTCTTATACAAATGACCTGAAAGATCAGCTTCATTCTTTTCTCCCTCTCTGTATAGACTAGCCTTCTTTTCTTTAATCACTTCAATCACTTTTGGAAAAAACCAAAATGGCAGCCACAGCTCCCAAGTCTGCATGGACCTGCAGCTTGTATCCCTCAGTTAGCTGATTCAATATTGTGGGAATCCAATTACCAAATTCTGGGAGTTAAAATCTGATTGGTCTGTCTTTGATTATGTATGTACTCTTGGTCTAAACAGCAGAGGGGTCAACCACCAAGAAGAGCTGCCTCTTTTCATGTGATGCACAGGCCCTCTGGCCTGGGAGGGGCCGTTATTATCTGAGTACAACTATCATGAACTTTGCTATTGAAAGAACCCACAGGTGTTCACTCTTGGTTTACAGACTTGATTCTAACACGTTTAGCTCTTCTTTATGTAGTAAGTGATAGAATGGTAGAGGGCTGGAGAGAAGGTGCTAGGGGAATGATACATACCATTGTTAGTGGACCAGATAGAGAGGAATCTTTAAAATAAAATATAGTGCAGAAACAAGAACTTCTTGGGATTGTCTAAGACCCTATAATGAAAGCATGTATGGTTCACACTTCAGTGGTATCCATGTTTTTAGTGTAACATCAAACCTATGTGTATAAAACTATGTTTTACAGCAATCCATAAAAAGTGATATGTATTAAAGAAATCAGGAAATTCTATTGAAAAGACATATTAAAATAAGACAAAATTCATTATGCATTTATCATTCACACACTTAGCAAGCATTCACTGTGTGCTTATTATGTTCTTGGCACTATATAGTTGCAGGTACTAAAGAAGAATGGGAGATGTACTTGTAAATCAGCCACTAAAATGGAGTAAAATGGAGCACACTTTTGCAAAGGCTTAGTGAGGGCATTATGAAGGCATAAAAAATTGACAAAGGGAAGCTGCACCAGAATGCCCCAAGAGTAAGGCATTCTGAGGAGTTTGAAGGAAAGAACAAGAGGAAGGTCAATCCAGGCAGAGAAAACAATATATTGAGCAGAGGAGAGATGTGAATTAGCAGGACCCCATTAAAATCTTCCCCTATGATCCTTGTGGGGTGGACTAGGGTGGGTGGGTGCCGATCCTGATTTGGGCATTATAGTGCTAAGCTAAGGATTTGAACATTGTCCTCGAAGTCATAGGAAGCCCAGGAATGACTTTCAAGCAGGGGAGCGACCTGATTAGCTTTGTGAATTGATGAAAGTTGGGCTCTTGTTTGCAGTAATCAAGGAAAGAGGCAAAGAGGCAGTAGTTACAGAGGCAGAGGATGCTGAGGAGAGGCGCCACTTTGAGGGATGCCAAGGAGGGAGTCTGGGTGACTCACAGATTTCTGGTGGGATCAGATACAGGGATAAAGAGAAAGAGGCATGCATGGAGAGGAAGACCGGGAATTAGATGATGTGGGACTTTCCCACTTCTGCAACTGCCGAAGTGCCGGGACATAAGCTGTGAATTATGGTTCAATTACGGATTTGGAGCTCATCAGTAGATAGGTGGAGGTCCCACATGGGTGAGAAAGAGCAGGAGAGGGACAGGGGACAACACCAGCAGTGAAGACCAGGCAGGGGCAGAGGGCTTGAAGCAAAGGAGAAAGAAGGCCTTAAAGGGAGATGAAAATCTTTGTGAGAAAAAGGAAGAGAGTTTGAATGGAAGGAATGGCAAAACATGTCTCATGGCAAGAAGAGCCAAGAAAGAAAGGACAATAAAAGGGTTTAGCAGCTTTGGAAAGGGGCTGTCAGTGACATTACTGGGGGTAGTTTCTTCTATAAGACAGAACTGGAACTAGGAGGGCAGGGTTTGGAGGGGAGTGACAGCAGCAAACCTGGAAAACCCTCCAAGAAGCTTGACTGGGAAGGAAAGAAGGTGAATTAGAACTTAAGCTAGAGGAGAAATGAGGATGGAGGTGGGCTTTTTCAAGGTGGGGGAGAACTGTTCATATGAATAGGATCCAGAGCATCAGTAGAAAGGAGGTAGATACCAGGGGAGAGAGAGATGAGATGGTGCAAGGCCCCAAGGAGAGAGCAAGGAATGGATCCAAAGCAGAGGTAGAGGGACCGGCCTCAGACTAGGGAAGGACAGCATTTTCACTGAGATAGGAGGGAAGAACGGAAGGATAGGATGGATAGATAAGTTTGTAGGTGGCAGAGGAGGAAATTGAGTGAGTTCTCGATTGATGACCTCAATTTTCTCTGTGATGTAGGAGGCAAGGTGATCTGCTAAGTGGGGTGGGGGAGGTGGGAAGCAGGGGGGTGGTTTAGGAAGTGAGGACATTTGGTGTATGGAGCTCCAGAACTGACTGGAGACACAGAAAGATTGGCAGGGAGTTCTGAGCACTCAGCTGAGTTGGGAGAATAGATATCTGATGTGTTACAAACTCTCACAACTGTGACATTTTCACCTAAAGCCTTTACAAGTCTAGGAAAAGTAGCAAGAGATTGAATTAGACTGAAAAAATTTTTTTTCTTCCCCCTCCCCCAGAATGGAACCACAAAACCTTAAGAGGGTCAAGAAATTATACCATACTGGATATTGAGAAGTGAATATATGAATTCGTATATTGAATTGGTGGGCTAGAGGATATAGGATGAATAGGAAAGGACACAAAATCAAAATTCATCTACTAGTTGAATGTGTATATCAGGAGCACATGCAAGGGTCCAGGACTCCAAGGGTTGGTATTTAGGGACCAAAAAATTCCTCAAAAATCAAGGCCTATGAATTGAAAATGAAAAGCAACCTACTGACATAGAGGAGGCTGTTGAAGTTTTAGATACTAGAGGTCAACCCCTTCTGGGGATTTTGGAATGGGTCATCTGAAAGTTAATCTCACCTTCTTGTTGCAGCCTTCCCTGGTCTCCCTACCCCAAAAGTTTTCTCTCCATCCTCTGACCTCCTGTATCATTGTGTTTGCAAATAGTAAAAAAGAACTAAAAACTGAACCTTCAATCCCAGAGTTCAGAGACCTGGTTTTGGTTATATTTCTAGTACCCCTAAATTCTGTGGCTTTGACCACAGTGTGCGACATCAAGCAATGACTATTTTGATACATACACATGATGCGAGGGTCACATACTTGCCTACATACCCCTGTATTTATGCAAATCTTTTGTCTGTTTTCTACTTTTCTTTGGGAATAGAGATGAGAAGAGCAAAGACCACACTCCTGTATATGGTTTACTTCACTACAGTTTATATATATCCAACATTAATGGGATCCTGAAAGCGATTATATTGGAGAGGGAAGAAATATTTTGCTTCATAAAATTCCCTATGACTGCTTTTATTTTAATAGTCTAAAACCACATTTGAGAGTAGAAGCAAGTCACCCCATGAAGGCAAATATTGTGAAAGGGAAAACAGTAGACCCTTTAAAATCTGAGCTTGGTTCTCTGACTGAGGTCAACAGAGACAGACCAAATCAACAAGCGTGACACGAAGGGCAAATTTGCAATTAAAAGAAGAATAGGGAATTATAAAGATGGATGGGCCCCATGACATGCACGCCCAAGCCTGCATGGCCTTGCCCTCCGATGCCAGAAATTAATGCTTTACTCTTTAGCACTGGTCACCTTTGGCTCGGAACAGAAAGGCAAATGCATTAAAATAACAACAATTAGAACACTTACTTAGCTTGGAAGGCATTGTTGGTTCCCCTGTGGTCCAGGTCATGACACAGGCATCCCACAATCACCGCTAAAATTTCCACCTCGGTCAGAATCTCTTGAAACCCAGCAGTCTGCAAAGAAGGGGAAAACAGCAACAGTCACTACTGGGGACAGGGCGCATGGAGAAGGTTAGTGGGCCAAGCAACCATCAGCTCTGTTTTCATACCCACATCATTTAGGGAAATGATTAACTGCCACCCTCTTAGATGACAGTAAGCTGAGTGGTCAGCGGCACAGCCTCAGGTCCCCACAGTGATGAATTAGCTTGCTGTCACAGTGGCCCTTGCTGCCACACCAGGACAAAGTTCAGATTATTTTGTTCCCTTTTTAAGAGAAGAGGTTATCCTAACCAGATACAGCAACAGTTTGGCAAAGGCCCAGGGCAAAGTGCGTTTTGCTATTGTACATTTTAATGATGAGCATCATGTTCATTTGCAGGGGGATAGAGGCCTGTGAGGTACAAACTGAATGATGTATGCCCCAGATGCCATTCAAACAACAGCAGGTAAAAGAAAATAAAGCCTTCTTCTTTTAATATTAAAAGAGACAACTTAGAAGTACTCACATTGTTATATGATGTCATTCTGGAAATTATCTTAAAATAATTTATATTAGGCTGGTGGACAGATTAAATTCCTACAGGTAATAGGACAGTGTATATCCTGAAAACTTGAATTTGGCAGAGGATTAGGCAGCCCAGATTGAGGATCAAGTGGAATAACCATGACTTGGAATTCTTTTTTTTTTTTCCCGATTCAAGTAGCCACATGTGTGAAACTCATAGCTGTGATGTGATTTCTTTTGGAAGCGGTTTGATAGAATTACATAAGCAAGAACAGCAATGGTTCCTTGGTTCCTAGTGGTCCTTTCATAAGTTTAGAAGAGGAAGTGCACCTCTAGAAGGCAGGTCTTTGAATTTTCTTAATCTGCCCTGCCTTCTACTTTGCAAGTCTTCCATTTCATTACTTATTAAAATCCTCATCAGGAGGTAAGATGACAGAGTTCAAATTGCTTCACATTTCATGTATGTTTTTCCCTCAAATCCAGGCTCACTGGTGACTACCTGTAAGACTTTTCTCTTAGAATAATGAAAACTTTGACTTTTAATTAATTGGTTTTATTATCAAAAAAAACTATGAATAATAGGTTCCTGTGTTGACAATTTTAATTTTAAAAAATTGACTTGGGTCCTCTGCTAGATTTAGAAAAACATACAGCTTCATTTGGATAGAAAAAGGGAATGCAGGCATGTTAAGAAATGATCTGGGAGTATGAAATAGTTCATGTCAAAGTTGTGTGTGCCCTTCATTTCAAAGTTTCTTTCTCCTCCTCGTCCTTCTACTTTTGTGATACTGGGAATGGAGCCCAAGGGCACTCTACCATTGAGCTACATTCCCAGCTTTTTATTTATTTACTGCTTTGAGACAGGGTCTTGCTAAGTTGCCCAGGCTGGCCTCAAACTTGGGATCCTTCTGCCTGGAGCTCTTGAGTCACTGAGATTACAGGAATGTGCCACCAATCCCAGTAGCTGTTGGACTTTTATGTTCAACTTATTTTAGTTAAAATATTATATGCAATAGTTTTTTTTTTGAGTGAATCATACTAAAAGACCTAAAACCAGAAACCAGTGGTCCCTCATCCTTCCCCTTTTCTAATACCCAAAGGCATCCACTTTAATTTTTTTTAACCTAAAATTGGTAGGCTTTCCACCATATTTCTCTCTATATACACATATTATTAGCATTTGGTTATTCACCCAATATTTACATAGTCCTTCTTACATACCAGACTTTCTCCTAAGAACTCTTAGTTATTTAACTTATTTAATTCTAATAACAGTCCTTTGAGGTAACCACTATCATTATCCCCAGTTACAGATGAGAAAACTGAGTCAGAGAAAGGATGTGTCCTACGCTCAAGGGCTCACGGCTAGTACAGGGTGGAGAGGAGCACTTCTGTCAGAGTCTGCCCTGAACCAGGGATGAGGACTAGTGCAGATGAGAGGTGATGAGCTTTCCTGACATCGCCCTATAGATAGGACTCCCTGCTGGGGCAACAAGTGTACAGTGATTGTTTCCTTTCTTATGTAAATATTTTCACTTGCTGGAGTTAGGATTTCTTTGAAACATCCCAGTCTTCTCACCCACAAACTCTGCAAAATGCCTCTCAAAACAATTTAAAGAGGGTCAAAAGGATCACACTTTCATTGGATTATGTATGTCCTGGGAGTAATCTGATCTGGCTTCCCCCACCATCATTCAAGCTTCCTCTTTCCCTTCCTGAGGTTGATCTCTTATCTCTTGCATTACACACCTAGATCTCTCCCTAGATCACACCTAGATCTTTCCTAGGTATCTCCCTCATTTTGCAGAAGCCCATTTGCCAGTGGCTTCATGAGAAAGTCTTTCTTTCTTCTCTTTTTTTTTTTCTTCCTTTTTCCTTCCTTTCTTTCTTTTTCTTCTTTCTTTCTTTCAACATTGGGGGAATTGTTTTGGGACCCTTGCATGACAGAAAAAAGTCTTTTTTCTATTGTATTCCCATACTCAGTTGTTACTTAGCCTAACAATTTTAGGTTGAAACAGTTTCATTCAGAATTTTAAGGGACTGCTTTGTTGTTGTCTAGCTCCCAAAATTGCTTTTGAGAATATGCCATTCTTATTCCTAATACTTTGATTTGATTTTTTTCTAAGTACTGGAGATTCAATATACGGGTGTTCTAGCATGGAGCTACATCCCCAGTTTGTTTGCTTTTTAATTTTGAGACAGGGCCAGGCTGGCCTTGAATTTGGAATCCTCCTGCCTCAACCTGCCTTCACCTAATACTATGAATGTTACTTGATTTTCTTTCTTTTAGAATCCTCTCTCTACTCCTGGTATCCATCATTTTTTCAAAGGGATGTTTGGTTTTGGACTTTTTTCCAGTAAATTCTTATGGTAAACCTAATCCGGATGTTCTACTGCTTCAGCACAACATTTTTCTAGTTTTGTTCTTACTGTTGTTAATTTTCTCTTTGGTATTTTTCTTGTCCTATTTGGCACTTCAGTTGGTTGAATCTTGGACTTCTTGTGTTGATTTCCTTATTTTTAAAAATCTCTTCTTTCCCATATTCTATATAGACTTTTTTACTTACTTTCCAGGAATTTTTAATTTATAAGGATGTATTCCTGTTCCTTTTCTAACAGCATGCTATTCTTTTCCTGTGGATGCATTATTGCTTTTATCTTTCTGAAAATATTAATAATAGTTTTTCTTCTGCTCCTCGAATTGCTTGTTTCCTCTGAATTCCTTTTCCCTGCATTTCCCTCAAGTTTCAGGTAACTTTTGTTAGACAATGCACATTTTAAGAGTAAAGTGATACAATGCTCACCCTGCACCAGTGTGTGGGTGGTGCCTATAGATTTCTGGGTCTCAACACAGGGCGACCTGACTTATCTTTGGCTGGTGTCCTCTAGTCTGGATGCTGGTTACCGCACAAGTAAGGGTGAGAGTAGCCCTCTACTAATGGGGAGGGGCTGGGGACCTGGGGACTCACTGCTTCTATGGCCACCTCATCTCACTTCAACTCGTTTTTCTGATATCTGAGGCCTTCTGTTCCTGAGCTGAGACAGGGTCTGGGGGTATTGTTTCTTGTGTGCCCCTTCTTCCATCCCCTCCACTCTTGGGATGGACCCTGCTCTTCTCTACTAAATTATGCACCCTCCTCTCCTCTCTGTTTTCTGTCTTCATATGTTATGGTTCTATGAAGGGAGGAATTTGTATCCATTTCTGTTCTTGTTATTGGAAAGTGGTTTTTGAAAGGAGAAGGAGGTATAAATGTATCTTTTCTGTCATCTAGGTTACCTTAAAACTAGTCAGCTTCATTAGACTTAGTCTTGATAATGCTAAGTAAATCCTGAAAGTCTATCAAATAAGTGATAATATTACTGAAATTTAGAGATTTTTGCTTGTGAAAATGTTATTGACTAGAATTAGCTGATGAATCAGAGCAGTAAGAGTAAAGATAATGTTAGAATATGGTTATTTGACTAGAAATTTAGTTAGAATTAAAATCAAATGCCATCTAATAGATTCAAAATCAACATGCCAAATCACTTTGTAGCCATCAGTTGGCAGCCTCACCTTTTTTTCCTCCCCTGGAAATCCAACATCAGGCTGTTAAATTATTATGTCATGGATACTTTTGAGAATTTGATGAAAGCCATGGTCTGTATTTCTAGAATTTTAAAAATAATTTATAGTATTCAAAGACCACAGAGCCTATTTCTGTATCTCCAAATAACAAATCCCTGAAGTACAACATATTCACAGTCCCACGAAACACATTTGCCTCTGACTGTGATACCTGAGTTACTGAAGCAGCACCTATCTCTTGACTGTGATTTAAAGCTGCCTGGTAAATGGTTTCTGAGAATCATCAGGCTTGAAAAGTGTCCACCTGCCACTAAGTGTCCATTTGCCCCTCCCCCACCCTCATCCATCTTCCTTCTGGCCCTATCCATTCAGACCCACATTTACCCATATTGAGTAGAAAAAGTCAACTGTGTGCTGAAGATAATACACCTTCAAGAGGGAACAGAGGTGGCAGGAGGCATCCATTAATGCATTTATCACATTCTTGAATCATTTACTCTACTATTTTTACTTTCAAACAAAATTATTACTTTTTCTTCTTCACCCAGCAATTATGTCTTTTATTGAATTTTATGTTAATCATCTTCTTTCTTGTGTTCCCTCAGGATTTGTATCAGAAATAAAGGCAGTGAATACAATATGTCTAAGTAAAGAAACAGACCATATAGATCTGGTTCCCCATCACCCTCTTCAGAAAAGCCTTGTGATTGCCCACTCAGCAGGTCTTTAGTGACAGTCCTTCACTGGGCTGGGATAGCTCCACCCCCAGCTATATCACATGGAGTAAAAAGTACTCCAAAGTACACAAATCAGTAAGACTGATTCTCAGGGTCCTGAAGAGTACCGACTAATTTATGTCATTAGCTAACATAAAATTTCAATCAGCTAGGATGTACCACCATTTCAAAGCTGACCAGTATGGTACTAGTGAATGGAGGAATATTATGGCCAGAGAAAAGTGACTGTCATTTGTGGCTCTGTTGACTTCCAAAGGATACCAAAACAACTGTAATATCAACACTTATTGGTGTTATAGAAGATTCTTTCATTTAACAAATGTTATTAGAGCCTGTTATGTATCAAGCAATTTGTATATTTGAGAAATGAGTCTTAGGGTAATATTAACAATAGTTAGTCCTTTTTATAAACTAAGCCAGAAGGAAGTTAGTCCTTCTGGCTTAGTTTATGCCAGACGTTTTTCTAAATGCTCCAAATTCATCAACACATTTAATCCTTACAATAATTCTCTGAGGTAGATACCATTTTTATCTACCCATTTTATGGATGAGGATATTGAGGCCCAAGATCACTGGGCTGAAAAGCGATTGAGGTGGGATGAGAAACCAGGCATGAGCTGAGACTGTGTTCTTACACATTGTGCTGTTCAGTCTCCTCATGAGAGTTTAGGTTTACTTGTGCAGCTTTTCAACATTCTTGAGATGACAGAATGTTAGTTAGCAGGGCCTTAAAGAATTACTTAGTGTGCACTTTAGTCCATGAATACACTGCACTAGTACTAGGTTGATATTACGGAGCCATTGGACAAGAGCCATTTCTAAATACAGCTCTTGTGCACCAAGGTGTACCTGATGATATATGGTATTTTACAAATGAGGTTACAAAGAAAAGAAGGAAACAGTAGTTTATGCACAATATCCCAATTTTATAAAATGTATAAATGTATACATTGGAAAAAGGCTATCAGGATGTGTATCAAAATGTTATCGATAGTAGGATTACAGGTGACAAAATTTTTCCTTTATGTCCCAAATTTACATAAAGAACATTTACTCAGTAAAATGTATATACTCTGTATTTGTAAATTCTTTTTTGTTTTAAGAATTGAGCCATACTTTACCAAACTGGTCTAACTTGGAATAAAACAGTGACATTTTTGAAGAGTCCATTCATTTATTCATTGAGCAAATATTTATGAAGCACTTACGCTATTTCAGGAACCAGGAACAAGGCAGAAAGGAGATGACCAGGATTCTGGTCCCTGCTACACATGCAATATGGTCACACATCAAGTCAGCCAGAACAGCACCACAGGGCCCTTTTCTAATGAGAAACCATCACAACATCCTTCCTTTGTGGAAGAGGGTAATAGTAGAAATGGCTGGCTGCTCTTGCTTTTGTTCCTGGAGAAGGTGCATCGTGCATGCCCTTGTCATGCCTGCGGCCCTGGCACAGGAACCTGAGAACGTGATGCCAGAAATTCTTCCCTCACATGTCTTTTTGAATCTGACTACTGGAGGCACTGAATGCTGAGGGATTTCCTTAGGAGTTCATCCTGTTGATTCCGAGATCTGACAGATGGCAAACTAAAAGGAAGGGAATTCAGTGATGTCTCAGAGATTCCAAATGGTAGCAGAAATGCCAAACCGAAGGTGCCGATGTGCAGGCACTACTGCAGAACCCTGGGACTGGGTGAGGTTGAGCAACAACATGGTGGTTTGAGGGGGTCTTTCTTTCTCCCCTCCCTCTCTCTTCTGGACAAGAAGAGCAAAGAATATTACTCAGACCATTACAATGGCTTTGAAAGACACAATTCTCAAGGAAATGCCTGCTCTAGAAGAATCTGAATACCAAATCACTAATCTCTGCTGTTACAGGTAGATGGTTTGAACTTGGAGGTCCTGGGAACTGTGTGGGGTGAAGAGCAGCATTTACATAAGAAGCATTTAAATTTCTGTTTTGGCAGGGTCACTGTCTGGAAGCTTTGTTTTGTACATTAATAAGTCAAATTTCCTTTAGCCAAAAAGTGCTCTTTGAGGGTTTCATTGTAAATGTCACATACAAGGTCACCATAAATGACTCAAATTGCAGTGGCAATGGCTTGTCCACGTTTGCTAGGCCACTCTTAACATGATAAGTCTATGAAATTAGATCTCCTAACTGGGATGAATGGTTCTATAAGGATATCTTCAATTTAACCCAATCTCAAAATTAAACACATATCCCAGTCACGGGTGGGTCAAGGTGGTGAAAAATCAACGTGTGTGTTCGGGCTCTACATGCATTTACAGGAAGCAAAGTATACTTCATTGGCTTTCAGATGCAGTGGCAACATGCATCTGAAACATAAGCTGAGGGGCAGGCTGAGGATTATTCATATGCTCCAATGCAAGGATTCCTAGGTAGAAGATTTTTCTCAAGTGTTAGGGTGAAAGCTGCCTTCCACTGCCTACTGGGAGTGTTTACAAATACATTTGTATTGCTTGATACCACAACCTACCTTCTTTTTTAAAAAGGAAGATCCTATCTTTGCCAACCAACCATAGATGGTGTGTGATATAAGCACATGAAGGAGAGGAGCAGGAATCAACCACAATCAGGTTGTCTGAGGGGAAAAACTCAATCAGACGAATTATGTAACCAGATTTAGTAGTCATATCCCCTGGCAATGATGTCTGCTTGCCTACATTTGGGTATAATGGCTTAAAAAAGGCACTTTAGCCGTATTTCAAGGTCCAAGGACCAGAACTTTCCCAGTAGTTAAGGGAATGCCTTCCAGCTCCAAAATGCTTACAGGTCTCCTTTTCAGAGAAGTCAACCTCACTCCAGCCAGCTGTAGCTTGCCTAGTTATCCATGGGAGTGGGAGAGCTTTATCAAAATTCACTTCTTTTTCTTCTCAAGAAGAAAGAGAATTTCTTCTTGAAATTAAATAATAAAATCTTTAAGTCCACAGTGAGCCTTTCCTTGTCAAGCTCAGAGTTGAAAGAACTTATAGTCTACACCGAAATGACTTTCTTTTAGAACCAGAAGCTCCTAAAGGCACTTACCATCAAATCATAAAACACAAGGCATGTTTTGGGCATATGATAACTCAACATCAAATAATGTTGCAAATGCTTATCTATGTAAATTTCAGAAAGGCCAGACAGAAATAGTGGCCTGTCTAGCACAATTGTGTGTGCCAGGTGGGTGTTTGGTGAATACATGAAAAAACTTAGGTTCATTCTAGACAATTATATTCAGTTATATTTAACCACTTCCAAGACTTAATTTTTAACCTATTTATTAACATAATTTTAAAAATCTTTATTTGGGAAGTTAAAAGATACAAAAATAGAAGATAATAATGAAAGTCATGTTTTCATCAGCCAATGTCAACAGGAATCCATGTTTTACCAATCCTGTTTCATCTGTCTCTTCACGTGCAGTATTTTGTTTGCTAGAATATTTCAAAGCAAACCTATGGCATCACTCATATTTTGATCAAATGTGCTAAATGATATACAGATAATATAAGGAAACTCTCAGAGTAGATACCTATAAGACTTCATAAAAATGAAATAAAATTTTAGAAAAAGACTTGAGAAAATTGAGGCTTTTACTTCAACTAAGATAATACAACAAACCTAGCTTATGTAACACATTTACTGCATTAAGAAAAACAGAAGAAAAATAAATTGAAATTCTTAGGGATGTAGCTTTCAACATTAAGAATTATATGAGTTTTATGTTCTTTTTCTCCTCTAGGAAAAAGACAGGATGTTTTGTCCATGTTTAGAAATACAGTTTATATTTTACTTATGATAAATTACTAGTGAACTCAATATAATACAACATACGGTTTGTGAGCACAGAAAATGAAGCAGATCACTTGGTGCACATTAATTGTGCTGAAAGACAGATCTCGAAAGTGCCACAAGAAGCTACATTGGAGAATTTCAAGAATATGAGGCCTCTTCCAAGCTTACCCTAATTTTTATTAGCTATCATTGAACCAAAATTAAATATAAGACCCATGAAAAATCAAAACTTTTTAAAGCTCCCAACTTAACACCCTTAGGGGCCAGGTTTCAGTCCCAAGAAAGTGCCACTACAAAGTCATGCACTGTGGAAAATGGAGGCTGTGATAAACGACTGTGGCTTTGCTGCTGGGTCTCTCTGACCTGGAGGATTCGGCCGGTGTCATAAAACACAAAGCGACAGATTAAGCAGTTTACCAACACCATAAAAATCTCAAGAATAAATTCACTTTAATCAAAAATCCTGTATTGTAACTAGGCAGCCCTGGCCCCCAAACCACATACATTTCCTTACAAGCCCCTGTCCACGAGCAAGAGCTCATATTCTCCTTGTAACGCTGGACACAATGATGTTCATACACTTTTACAATTTACATGTCCTAAGAAAAATACCCAGCTTGGGCTGATGGTGCGGGAGAATTTATTTTCACTAGAAGGGGAATGACCCATAACTCATGAATGGCAGCGCTTAAAGTGAGTTATGGAGGTTACTCTCCTGTGAGAGGAAATGTATTGGATTATCCTTCTGCCCAATTGTATGTTTGGTTATTAGCACACCAGGTTCTTAATTATGTGTGGCTTTGCCATTTTCCTTTTATAAAATAAATGTGGATAAAGGGAATGTCAGCTAGAAGCACAGAGTGCCTAATTGGAGCTCTGAGATGTAGGCAGAGAGAATAAAAATAGGAACGTTTTTACATGATTAAAAGATAGAAGTCCTAAGTGTAATTTAAACATAGTATTCAAATTGATTAGCTCCATAGTTAATTTACAGTACCCAGTGCTTGTATTCTCCAAGAACATTAAAAAATCACCTTTTCCTAAGTTAAAAATTTGCCATCTTTTAAGTTTCACATGCATGAAGATGAAAAAATTGGTTTTTCTAACCTGCAGATTTTATTATATTTTTATGATAATGCTGCCATTTTTTAAAGTAAATATAACTAGCTGCTGCTTACATTGATAAGGAAATGCAATGTAAAAATTAAATTTGATGATTATAAATATGTATTACTGCTTGCTACCTTGCTATAGTGAGTTACAGAACAAAACATCTAGATCTTTTTGTACCTGCCAATGTTACAATCTACAAAGGAATTTGGTTTCTGCTGAGATTAGGATTCTGGTTATTGAGTGAAAGTATTTTATTTAAAATTTCAGTTGGTTCTGTCTTCTTGAGGGAAAGAAAAGAGATCCAATTGTGCTTCTGTAATTTCCTTCCAGAAGAAATTTTCTACCTCAGAAATCAAGGACTCTTTCTGAAAACTGCAGACAGTGGACAGTGCATTATCCTCCGGCTGGAGAACAGGATGGATTTTTTCCCTAAACATTCCTTCTGCTTTCTACTTAAAATTATCAACAAACGGCTTGGCTTATCTCTGAAAATAACCTTGTTGACAACACAAATATGGACTTAAACACGCTACCTCCACATTTAAGATTTAAGAAGCCCCCAGTAAATGTCAGGGGGTGTCAATGTGTTTGCTGTGATACTTGGTTATTATTAGTGTTTAACTGCAATTCCCCACCAGCGCCATGCCGCAGGCACCACCATAAATTTTAATGTGATCATGTGCTCTTCCCTTTTCATATCCAGTGAATTCTGTAAGATCATAATATTCTATATGAACCCTAGCTGAACCTTACTGTGATATGAAGGAAGAACAAGATTTCTAGCAGTGATAGTGCTTCATCATTTTATAGTTTTTTTTTTTTTTAAACTGGACACTGAGCAACATGGTTCCTTGAATAACATTACCCTAAACTAAATTCACTCATTCAATTAATCTTTATTGAGCCCATACCGGATGCAGGGCATGGCCCAAAGTGCTAATGAGTACATTTATGGGATAGTAAAGAATCCTGATTCTTAAGGAAACCTTTCTTCCCCCTTGGAAAATCTGTCAGAGCTCATACATCATTTATAAAACCGAAAAATATCTCTGCAACCTTGGTGCCACTACATGCCTTTTATTTTATAGAATACAAACAAAAGCACAGCCTTTCCTATATCTGGTCTATGTTGCGAATAAAAGAAATGTGTCTGTTGTCTTTAGGCACATGCTTGATGGAATATTTATTCTACATATTTCTATAAATAGAATCTGTATTATTACCATTGATCTGCAGGTTTTTATTCCTCATTTTAACTGTACATAATAACAGGAACTACCTGTGGTATTTTTTTGGAGGAATTTGAAGTTTGGTAAATTTTAATTATTTAAATATCTCTTTAAAAGCAAAGGATAATGTTGAAGCTTTCACTGTATAAATTTGAAAATCCAGGCCAGATACATACAACAAATTAATAAGTGATCAGTGTGGTTACCTGTGAACTAGATATGTTCATCATTTTATATCAAATAGCCTGTGCTACAAAATAGTTGTTTTTATTCTTTTTAATTTCTAAAGAAATAAAGTCACTTTGTTACCCAGCCATAAAGCTGAATATTTTTGCGAAACATAATTCTGAGTCAATATATTAATTTTCTGTACGTGAAATCATTTTAAGGTTAAATGTGGACACTGGAACATATATTTATAATTTGCTTATCCTGTTGTTCATGGTGCCAAAACATGCTTGGCAGTGGCACACGACTACGCATCTCCTACTCCCAGAGACAATGGGCTTACCAAAATACACAACCAGGGATTCAAGGTCATATGGAGAAAGCTGCATTATTTATGCCAACAGCGTGATGGAACAAGCTCTTCAGATTTGTCATCAAACAGGCCCATCCTGATAAGAGAGGTTCTTTTCAGACAGACCAGCATTGTCAGTGTTTCTTCTAAGGAAAGCACTTATTGCATGGTGGGGGCGGGGTCGGTGGTGGTGTGTCCCAGTAATCTCCTGTGCTAGGAGAAAAGCAGCACATTTGAGGAGGGTTGGTAAAGTTTTTTTTTTTTTTTTTCTTCTTTTCTGGCAACTGGCTGGGAAACTTTGCCTTGGAGCGCCATCTAGAGGAAAATTTATTACATACACCCATTCCTGGCTTTTTTGACCCACGCTGAATCCAGCGATTGTTGTATAGTGAATTTTCCTTTCCAGATTAATAAGAAAATTTTGGTTCTAACTCATCAGATGGAAATAGAATATGATATATATTGACTATAAATAGGATCATTGATGATATAAAACTAGTTGAAGATCCTAAACATCTTCAGGAGTATGTGAAGCATTAGTGCCCATTCATGGAAATAACTTGGGGATAATCTGCCACAGGCTGAGGTCATATTTTAAAAATTAGAAATGATGAATGAGATAAATTCATTTTATTTACACTAATAAAATAAGTTTTGTCACTATATTGATTACTTCCTTAATTTAAAATTTTCTGAATAATGGATTTCATGATCAAGTTGTAATAAAGGATGCTTGGGTTAGAGACATACAAAAGTTGACATTTGCAACTTATTTTATGTAATTCTTTGTCAAGTTCAGCAAAATATAATGAGTAGAAGATAATAACTTTAAAGATCCAGCTATACAACTCAATGTGAGGGAGAAAAAAATAATATTCACTAAAGTATTCTTTCAAAGCCATGTTTGTTTTCTTTTTCATTTTCTTTTTTTACTTTGCCATCCTCCCCATGATCCTTAGACAATTTTAACAGCAAAGTGTTCTATTTTTGCAGTAGCACGAATACACAAACAAACCCAACCTTTTCTAACAGTGACACTCTTCAAGTCAGTTGAGCAGACATAAAAATAACTGCACCCCTGAAATATCATGAAGGTTTGAGTATCCCCATGGCAGTGGCAGAGTCTGAGAGTCCTATTTTCTTTCATTTGTTAAGCATCAAGTTGTCCAAACCATGAAAATACTCACTGATGAAAAATGAGTATATGTTTCCTTCTACTCTGAAGTGTCCACCCTGACCCCACCAACCTCACCAGATTCCCACATCCCAACCATTTTCAGGTTTATCATAAAAGTTTTACTCTGTTCTTGACATCTCTAACTCACAATACCATGGTCATTCCTTTTTCCTTTGCTGAACAAGATTTCTGCTGGCTTATTTTGGCAACTCCATAAATCCATAGCTTCTCCAAAACAATCAATTAATAAGTTAAATCTCTCTGTGAGCCAGACATATGACCTCTGCACACAGAAAGTGTTTCTGGTCTATTGAGATCTGATAAAGAAAAGCAAAATGAAGGTGGTTTTGTTTTCAAGCAAGATTGGTACTTGAGCAATAAAACTTCATGGTCCAAAGTATTTTCTTTCCACAATTGATTGATTGCTGCTCTGATGGTAGCCCAACAGGAGAAAGAGGTCAGCCCAGTTTTCCAGGCCAGTCTGCATGTTCTTTACACACAGGAGGACCTAAAATATAGTTCCTGTGTGGAGAATTAAGACATTCTGGTCCCATCTTCTTACGCCACGTGTACACTTGAGTCCAAGTAAATCCAACACATATTTGTTGAGAACTTACCAAGCATGTGACAGTGCAAGGTGCTGGCAGGGCCCTCAATACATAGGTGTTAAGAAAATAAGTAAATATTGTTGAAAGAATAGGAAATTCTCTCTTACCTCAGGCAGTTTATTCTATATGAGAATGAGAATATTGTGAACTTAAAATACACTATAGAAAGATAGATGTGTTGTACCAGAAACCGTGCAGAGACAGAAGTAATTATTGATGCTTTGGGAGAAAGGGGAAAACTTCATAGAAAAACTGGCATTAGATCAATGCCTTAAAGGATGAGCAAAATTTTAATAGGCAGAGAATAGGACAGGGATTTTCATGAAGAAGAAGCAGAATGGACTTTTGTTGTTGTATAGACAAAAAGAAAATGTATTTCAGTTGGAATTCCTGATTTTTTGTCTAAATTTTAACCTGGGTGCAAAGTGTTTCTAAAATTTATTTTGTAAGAATCCAAACCTCACGTTCTTTTTTGCATGTTAGGTATGTTCACACACTCACATACATGTGCACACACACACCTATGTGTGTATATTAGTATGAGGTTAGTGAAATCCACATATTTAAGCGGGAAAATATTTTCCTTTATGATAGTTTAACTAAGGCCAAAACAAGCCTTAGTTCTTGCCAGAAAATGGGGATGAATAGAGGATTTTGTTTCAATCTTTGCCACAAACATTTGCTTTCAGATTTCATTCCAAGGCTTGCCTCTGGCTGGCTGCCCTGGCTATCTGCATAAAACAGACCAGCTACCATCACTGGGTTAGATTAGAGCCCAGGGGCCGAGGTTTTTAAGCCTAGTGAGTTTTTAAACCCTCAAAGCATCCACTCTGACCCCTTCCTTCTGCGGCCTTCCTGGGTGTTCTTCCATGATCCTGTGGGTAATGTTCATGCCTCCTGCTGGCTTTCCAGCAGCTCAGAGAGTTTTATCCAAGGATCTTTTTGTTCCATTCCTTATCTCCATTGCTTTGAAAACCCAAGCATTTCTTTTGCAAAAGAACCAGTTCATAACAGAGAGTACTGAAAAGAAGCTCCAGTCATCATTCTGAGAATACATCTACTTCAAGGTGTTAGTGATTTTACAGCTTTAAAACTCAGAACTGCTGCCCTACCTATATACCCACAACCAGGACAGGTAAGCACTGCCATACAATAATCACATGGTGATTTTTCCAAGAAATGAAAAGGTAGAGAAGGCCTGGAGGTCTACACAAAAGAGAGGTGACCTCCCACCATCACCAAACACTTACTGTTAGCATTGCAAACATCAGCTGGCACACGTTGAAGGCGTGTCTCCAGTTGTGGTAAAGAACCATTCGATAATTTTTCCTTACTGTCAAAAGCCACCTGCACAGTGTCTGAAATGGGAGGGAGAGGTTGTGTCAGGCACTTGCACGTGTCTCCAGTGTCTTTGATGGTCCCACCATCAAAGCAATGCTTTAGGATGGGTGATCAAAGCCTTCCACCAGCACCTCTCTGGTTCTCTCAGTACTCCCATGAGGTGTGCAGGGCAGGGTTATCATCCCCATTTTGTCTTTGGGACACCTGCCATTCACAATGGCTAACACAGCATCCCAGGTGCACTCCTTCCATCATCCAAGACGGGACATCTTACCTCATAGTCGATTTTAAATTTCTGCACCATCCCCAGCTCCATGAACATCCGGAGGGCAGCTGTGATCATGGCATCAACATCGAGGGAAAAGTCATCAAAATGAATGTCATCAATGGCCAGTTCTGACACCAGAGGGATGTTGGCTGCCTAAACAAGCAAAAGATATAAGTCAGGCCAAGTTCACCAGCTTTCCCAAACCCCACATCCTGCTTGCCTCCTCTGCTTATCAGGAGTGCCACATAAATCAGGCCTGACCTGTACTTACACCCTGATACAGCTAAACTCTGAGCTGTAAATGTCTTTTGTTTCCGAACTGCAAATGCCCCAAGCAAATGAAGGGGGATGGGGAGGACAGCTAATCGGAAGATAAAATATACACACTGGATCTAGTTTGCAGAATTTGGAATACAGAACTGTCTAGTTTACTGAAACTGCGGTCATACAATATATTCTGATGCATATTACAAAGCACTAAATGCAAGAAACATCTGGGCAGCCAGCAGCTGTGAATTTTAATTGCTGCTTTTCAGAATGAGTTGGAATACACCACTTTGCCTTGTTTCTTGTATTCTTATATCCTGTAGCTTGCATGTGCTCTTCGTTACACACATGTTCTGCATATTCAGAAGGACAGAAAAGATGAGACAACACATCTTTGGTGCAAAATGTGATATCTTAATAAAAAAGAGATGTTTGGATGATTAACATAAGCCTATGTTTCACTAAAGGGATAAAATCGGCTATATTGTTTAGCGTCATTCTATACAAACATTACAACATAATTAGACTGTTGGTTATATATATTCAAGATTTCCAAAACATCATTAGGCAGCTGTCAATCAATTGACCCACACAAACCTAAAGGGAAGAGAAACAAATCTTTGGAAATCATTTTTGTACTGATTTCATTGGGTTTACTGTGTCCTTTGGGCCACTCTTGGTAAGGGAGTCATTTTTATGTTTTCAAGTTATCTGAGACCATTCTGGATTCATATTCCTAGTCTGTTTGCTGAGTATAAATTACCCCAGGAGTAATTTATGCCCTGGGACTACTTTGGCTGAGCAATTAAATCCAACCCTGGTGGTGCTAAACATTTCAGAAACCAAATAATCAATCCCTCCTTCACAATTCTATGCTCCTCTGTAGGAGTTTACATCTCTAAGCTAAAATCCAAACATTGGTTATTCCCAGTAACACTGAAGAATAATGAATATATAAATGTCAAGACAACCTTTTATTCTTAAGACTTTATTTTCATTAAAACTTAATCCTCTTATCTTTCAGCAAATTATTTTAATATGCTAACATATTAATGTGCTTAATATTAACATATTAATAAGCTTAATATGTTAACATGTATACTAGCTCCTAAAATTAAAAAGGCTTGCGAGAGTCAAACATGAAATACTCTTTATGTATATGTGTCTTTATTTGGAGTCCCTGACCCCATGCAAACACTTTATTTATTAAAATATTTTTTAAGCAAAGTTATAATGCACATCTAATTTAACAGCAAATTAGACCTACAAAGTCTCTCTCTCTCTCTCTCTCTCACACTCTCTCACACACACACACACACACACACACAGTAGCCAAACTCATCTGGTACCAAAATTTTCCTTTACACAAAGGCAACAACTTTTAAAAGTCATCCAGACAATTCTTTATATTTAGGAAAATAAGATGCTTGCAATTTTACTTTTTGATTCTTTTCTGTTGAAGGCATTATTAATTTTTCACCATTGAATATGAAGATTAAGCTGTCTTACACTACTGCTATCTATCTCTCTGACTTTTCAATCTCTCTTATTCATACTTTGTTGAGATAATATTTAGCATTTTTATTATGACTATGTACAAGATATTTATAGCTAAGTTATACAATTCACTATGACTGCTTTTCCTTGTCTGGACCACATTTAAAATTCTGCAGAGTTAAAAACTCTTTTTTCAATGTTTGATGAGTTACCTGTGTACTTAATAATTAATTTGGTCCTTAAACTTAGTTGTCTTAGTCTCAACTTAAAATGTCAGATACTTTGGACATCCCATCAAATACTGGCAGAAACCACTCCTGGAACTTTGTGCACTGCTCCAATGTGAACCAGGTAGCTCTCTTCTTCTTCTTTTTTTTTTTTTAAATTTTTTTAAATTTTATTGTTTTGTTTGTTTTTTATTTTTACAGACCGCAATTTGATTCACTGTACACAAATGGGGTACAACTTTTCATTTCTATGGTTGTGCGCAATGTAAATTCACACCATTTCTGTAATTATACATGTACATAGTGTTATGAAAGATAGTGGAATGAGACAGCTAGCTCTCTTCTACATCTAATGTGATTTTCATCCTCTGGGGATGCTTTCACCTTTCTCTTTTGTTTCAGTATCCCACACATTTCCCTTTCTTGGTTTCTCTGCTCACTTTGGTGAGACACATCCTCTAATATCTCCTAAGACAAGGAGTGGGGTAGGTAGATTTGTGAGAACCTGATATCTAAAATGCTTTCATAGTATGTCACATTTCGTTGATAGACACAGATTTCTAGGTTGGAAATCATTCCATGAGAATGTCAAAGGTATTGCTCTTTCAGCTTAGATGTTACTTTTGTGAAGTCAGAAGAAATTTGAGGCTTTTACACTTTGAAGATAATTCCTTCTCCTACTTTGTTTTTGTAGAATCTTCTCTGCTTTCAGAGTTCTAAACTGTTATGAAAATGTAACTTGATATCAATTTGTTTTCATCCATCATTCTAGTTACTTTGTGAGTCCTTTCTTTTGGAAATCCATGTCTTTTAATTCCATAAAAATTCAAAAAATAAACTCTTCAATGATTTTTTCCCCTCTCATTTTCTGGAATTCTCTTTATTTGACCTTTAAATTGGTTCTCCCTGCATCCCTTCATTTCTTCTTTCCTTTTCTTTTTCTCTTCATTTTCTTTTTCTTTTCCTTTTCCTTTGGTCTTTCTCCTAATTTTTAGTTCTTTTTGATTTATTTTTTCAAAAATATCCTCTCTTCCTACTCTTCAGATTTTAATATCACTGTTTTCCTTTTTAAGAGCTCTTCTTTTGTTTTCTGGATATTCCCTTTTAATTTTCTAATAGTACCCCAATTTTGTTTCATGGATGCAATATCTTCTCTTCCCTCTCTGAGGATGCTAATGATAATCCTAGTTGACCTTTTCTTCCTTCTTAGGTGGCTCCCTTCACTGTTTTGGTTTCTATTTTTATTGTGACAGAAAACCACTTAACACAAATTGATTTTCTTAAACGTTTTTCGCTGTATAGTACACAGTATTGCTAACTACATGCACATACTCATACATTGTACAAGGGATTTCTAAATCTGTGACTAAAACACCATACCCTTGAACTTCCAGTATCCTCTTTTTCCCAGCAACTAGCAACCACCATTCTACTTTATGTTTCTGAGTTTGATTACTTTAGCTACTTCATATAAAGTAGAATCATGCAGTATTTGTCCTTATGTGATTGACTTGTTTGACTGACCAAAATGTCTCAAAGTTCACCCATGACGTAGCATGTAACAAGATTCCCTTCCTTTTTAAGGCTGAATAATTTTCCATGGTGTGCGTGTGCACACACACACACCACACATGTATGTGTGTGTGTATGTGTGTATATATATATATGTGTGTGTGTGTGTGTAACACGATGTGCATATACGTAACACGGATGTGTACATACATGCAAATATGTGTGTGTATAAATATATATGTATATATATATATATTTAAAAACACTCTTCATCCATATATGGTTTTGTCTCTTGATCAGCTATCATTTAATAATTCATTTTAATATATTGGAGGCTTTAGAAACCTTAGAGATTTTCTTGAGATATCTGGTAATCTTTGACTTCCCACTCATATTTAAGAGTGAGTTTCTGAACACTTCGACTATAGCTTCTGGGGCTTCTCTGTAGGGGCCTCACTGACCTTTTACAGGAACTCACTATGTGAGTTTGCCTTGAGTCTCAGAGGAGACTATGGACTTGAACTTTTGAGCAATGCTTAAACTGTTGAGACTATGGAGACTCTTGGAAATGGACTAAATGTATTTTGCATTGTGAGATGAGCATGAGCTTTTGGGGGCCAGGGGTGGAATGTTATGGTTTAGATATTGGGTGTCCCCCAAAAGCTCATGTGTGAGGCAATGCAAAAGCATTCAAGGTGAAATAATTGTATTATGAAAGCCTTAATTCAATCAGTGAATTAACTCCCTGATGGGGATTAACTGGGTGGTAACTGAAGGCAGGTAGGGTGTGGTTGAAGGTGAAGGGCATTGGGGTTGTGCCTTTGGGGTATATATTTTGTATGTGGTGAGAGGAGTCTCTCTCTGCTTTCTGATCATCATGTGAGCTGCTTCCCTCCACCACACTCTTCCTCCATGATATTCTGCCTCACCTCATGCCCTGAAGAATGGACCCAGCTGAGACCTCTGAAACCTTGAGCCCACAAATAAACTTTTTCTCCTTAAAATTATTCTTGTCAGATCTTTCAGTCACAGCAGCTAAGAAGCTGACGAAAATAGCCACGCTTCAAAAATTTTGCATAGACAACATACCAGGTTCTCAGAAAGATCTGTGTTTATTGTAATTTGTTCAAATTAAAATTCAAACTCAACCAGAAACCACTTCTCAAGAAATAGAGGCCCTGTCCCAAAGGACACAGGTATTTCTGATTTCAGGAGTTAAGTTTGGTTCTGAATTGATACAGAAGGCTGATTTCTCTTATAGTTTGTCACCCAAGGAGCAGAAATGATCATGGAGACAGCGTTGCTCTCTCCAGGTGGCCCCTGTCTTGTAGATTATTAATAGTGTATTCCCTCATGCCATTATAAATCCTCCATCCTTCAAAGGCACTAAATTCATTTAATTATCTTAAAAATTAAAGAATATAGGCATTTTTTCATTATGAAATGTTAATGGAAAGGAAATAAGAACATTAGGTTGAAAAATGCAGGATGACCTCTGGTTCACCAAGACCCAGCTTTCCTGACCTTGTCTTTTTTCCCCTAATAGGTTGATTGATCCACAGTTAAATCACACCAGTCTATAGATCACACTGACCCCTGCTATAAACTCTTGCTGGCACTTGTAGGTGCAGAACAAGTTCCAAGTCATTCAGGAATGACCATGTTCAGCTATTTTGAGAAGTACAGGTGGTTTTCACCCATATATCTTGGGTATAAGAGCAGATGCTAGAGGATGGAGAGTTAAGAGCAGTGGGCATCCCGAGTCTGTGAAAGATTTGGGTATAATAGCCTTCCATCACCAAAGTCCTTGTTCTTCTGAGGAAAAGAACGGAATCACATCTTCCAAACCTATAATTATTCTAGCCATAGGATATTAACAAAACAAATCAAAGTCAATTTCTCCAAGTGTCAGTCTTGAACTTTTAAATATTTATAAGGTGCCATATCCCTAAATCAAAGAGGAGTGTCACAATCCAAAATAACTACTGAATTAATAGCCAGGAAATAACATTCGGATAAAAGAACCATTTACTTTACTGCTGCAATAAATGAAAACACAGAATTATGAGTCTGGGAGCTAATTTGAATAATGTTCAAGAAGTGGGACTCCAGCTGCCTGGGAGTACCTGATATCCTTTGACCATTCCTCTTCTTTGTTTGGGTCTTAATAGTTAAGTGGTTATCAAAGGGAGTCATAAAACTGCCTCCTCTAAAATTGAAAAGGTAGCTTTACAAAGAGGCTGTAAAATGTTAAAATACATTCCTGGATCCCTTGACACATGAATATTGCATTTTGGATGGCCAGAAAATGGGAAGAAACAACAAAGCATGTGGTGGTCCAGCCCTGGCAATTCAAAGGAAAATGGACCTGTTGCCATTTCAGCCCACTCACCCACTTAGTCCTCTGGACAAAAGCAGAATTGGGACATTAAGATTCTGGTATTGATGGAGACAGGAGGCTGAGCTATAGTGATGTGGAAGGGGCAGCAAAGCTCCCCCGCCCCCAATACCTTTAAGGCATTTATTATGAGCTGGGTACTATTTTAGTACTTTATGAACATTAACTCATTTGATCTCTACAAAGGACCTAAGAAGTTGGGAATATTTTTAAATCCTATGTTATAATTAGGTAACTGAAATCAATATTCAAGGTGACCAAATTTGCACTGTGATTGGCAGAGGCAGATTTGAACTGGGGAGTACTGTTAAAGACAGGCTCCCAATCATTATGCTACCTCTGAAAATGCACCAGTGCTAAGAATTCCCTAATTCCTATATTATGCAGACTAACTCGTGTGCAGCATGGGCAGCATTTGGGATTTCAATGGCTTCTTGGTCCATGTTTTATGATGAGTTGCCTGGATCCATTATGGGGGACAATACTTTGTTTTTGACTTTTATACAACAACTTAGGGAAGTCTCTGAGCTTATACCTGTCATACCAGTCTTTGGTATGAACTCTAATTGTTAGCATTGTGTTGATTGGAGCTAATACAAAATCAACTCTATCTGCCCAAAACTACCCTGAAAAAATAGCTTATTTTCTGGGGGAGCAGAAGCTTCCTAAGACAAACCATGTTAGCAGTGCACTGATGTTACTGAAAAATAGCATATAAGCTCTTCTAGTATTTTCTTTAAAAGTGATTTATTCATTTTCCCTTGTAGATGACTAGAACACCCCTCACAACAGACATAGTCTCTAATGCTACTTGTGATGCCTACATGCTGACTGGCTGTGGGCAAGAGCCTGAAGTGAGCCTCAGATTGGGCACTTTTGGGGTAGATAAGAACAAAATCATGCTGCATGGCAGCTGTGAGGAAGAACTGAAATAGTAATGCACATAAAGATCCTGGCCAAGTGCTTGGAAATGGGAAATGCTAAATACTAATGACTATGATTGTGGTTGTTGGTGGTATGTTGTTACTTTGCTTATTATTATTTTTTACTAATATTAGAACCAAAGGAGAATAGAATAGGTGTCAGAGAGTACAATGACTGGGCTTTAAAAAGTAAACCTCTGTTCTCTCCCTGGAGAGATTTTTTAATTCAATTCATCTTAATTTTGTACACACATGTGTTTCATGGTTGACTCTATGGCAGGCCCTGCACTAGCTGCTATGGATGCATTTGTGCAATCAATGTGGTCCCTGTGCCTACAGGTGGTTGGCGTTGCAAAGAAGTAAGTAAAAAATTACAGTGCAGTGTGGTTTCAGTGCAGTGATGGGGGACACAGGACACCACTGGAATCCCTGGGAAAAACACATTTTAGCTTGGTGTTCCTGCTGTAATTCCAAATTGTATTAAGCTGTAGCTTTATAAAATATACTGAGAATAATTTAAAATGTTAAAAAAACCCCACACTTACTATGATCAAAAATTTCTCAAGGCCTGTACTAGAACCTAAGAAAAGATGTGGATGCCATTCCTGAGATGCTTGTGATGCATTCAAGAAGAAAGAAGAATAAACAGAATGATTGGTGAAAAACCAGGTCATCAAGTCAGAGGCAACAGGCGGAGGGAGAGTATGAGAGTCTAAGAAACAGTGGAGGACAAGTACCTGATCTGGGCTCGGAAGGACGAGTACAACTCCATGGGAAAGAAGGCAACATGGTGTTCCAGGCAAAGAACAGAGCAGGGCCGGACCTCCCCTGAAGATGACACAGTACATACCGTACAACACAGGGGGCTAAGTATCAGTAACAACTGCCTGCTCACAGGAATTTGAGACTCACCTTAATTGGCTTGGAACCTTTGGCTGTCTCACCAACCTGCAACCTTGAGCTCATGCAGGTAAAAGTTATCAGTTTTGCTGCACTACAGTTCTTGTCCTCAAACCACAGCTCAGGCACATGGCTTGCCTGCACTCCATGACAGATATCTGTTTCTGTCCATATCTGTCTGTTCCTGCTATTCCCACAGGGGCCAGTCCCTGTCCTCTGTGATCAGAACTCCCAGAACTTCCCTTTCAAAGATCTGGTCATAATTTTAGTTGTGGTAGAAGACAAATGTTTGTATTGTTTTCTTGAGGAAAAGCGATTGTCTTTCTTCGTTTCCTTTTTCTTGTTGCCTCAAGAACACACCCTTTCTCTCCTCTTCTGGGATAATTTGAAGATCAAGCAGCCCTCTGTGTCCTCTAGGAAAAAGGAACTTGTTTTTGGTTGAGGAGGGTCCTGAGTTTAATGGGCCATGAGGACCTCTTTTGGAAGAACTAAAGAAGAGATTTGCTATAGACACAGAGGAAATAAGTGCTCCCTTGGGGCAGATAAGAAAGGGAGTTAAGAATTCCTCCCTGTCACAGAGGCCAGGGAAAGGGCAAGAGAAGGAAGGAGAGAACTGATCCCAGTACCAAAGAAGCAGATGCACCTATAAAACACTGCCCCCATGAGCCCATGTGAGCTGAATCAGGATCCATGGACTGTTCCACCCATGCTTAAGTGGACCCTCTTATCATGTGCTCTCAGAGCCTCACTAGGCACTTGTTTCATGGGAGGACTGTAGTTATCAGTGTCCAGCACCTTACCATTGCCCACCCAGTGGGTGTGAGACCTAGCTGGACAACATACCTCTGCTCAACCCCAAATACCTATCACCTAACAATGCCAATAAAACCAAGAAAGAGAGGCAGGGTCCTGAGTACCAACAGGAATGCTAGTGGAGGACCCCTGAGCACCTAAACTTGACTGGAAAATGAAACAAATGACCCAAGACCCTGAGGGCCAGGGCAGTGGTTAATGACATCTCCACTCCATCTCTCATACAGTTTATAATTATTTGCTAAAGGTCTTATTTATAAAGGTAGGGACTGTGTCTGTCTTATTTGTTGTATTCTAAGTGCTCAGCACAGTCTTCACCACTGTGGGCAGGAAAGTTTATGGAGGAAACTCATTAAACTTTGATCAGATGAGTGATGGATTGGTAATCTCACTGAAAGCTATCTGTACTTTCTAGGTTATGCCACCATTTTGCCTAGTGAATTCCAAGTTTGGCAACTTTTGACCAACCGCCTTGCTGAATGCCTCGTATGTTGACTCACACACTTGTAGAAATCCAAAATTAGGTAATAGGAGTGGTATAGTTTAGATATAGAATGTCCCCCAAACACCTATGTGTTGAAGGCATGGTCCCCAGTTGGTGATGCTGTTGGGAGGTGGTGGAAACTTTAGGAGCTGGGTCCTAGTTGGAAGAGGTGGGTCACTGGGGGCATGACTTTGAACCCTTCCTTTCTTTCTCTCTGCTTCCTGGATTTCATGAGATAGGCAGTTTTCTCCCACTATACCTTTCTGCCTCACCACAGGCCCAGAAACAATGGAGCCAACCTACCATGAACTGAAACCTCTGAAACCATGAGCCAAAATAAATTTTTCCTTCCTTAAGTTCTTTCTCTCAGGTATTTTGTCACAATGATGGAAAATTAACACAATGAATCAAATAGCCTTCTGACTTGGGAGTGTCTTTAATGCTCTCTTTGTTTATACATCATTGGGGCTATTCACAACAGAGGATACCTAAAAGTCCCTCACCCTGTGATCCTGGCCTTGAGATTCCAAGATGTGACAGTTGGAGTAATAGGACAGTTTCATTCCTATGGGAAGGAGGTGGATGTGTGAGTGCAGCATGGTGGCCCACTTACGTCGTCATGGAATTCTTATAGTGCCCTTCTTCCCATATCTTGGTAGTGGGAGGATAGTGGGTATTCATAGGTAGCCAAGATTGTGTTGCTTGAATTAGATTTTAAAGTGTAGAGCTAGGAGATATGAATTCTTCAAAGCAGGTACTGCCAATCCAGAATGATCCTTCTAACCCAGGAAATACTGCCTTTGGTATCCTGGTCTCCCTGCCAGGATTGCCTTTCCCTTTGAATGTCTCTGACTCACATGCTCAGCTAGACCTCAGTGGCTTTCCACCACCTCAACTTCAACTTGCTGTGCTCTGGGTCTTGCTTGAATCCTTACTTGCCATCCCTGCTGCAGCCTCACCAGAGAGAGGGAAGGGAAAGCCACCAATGCTTCTGTGTTCCATGGTGTTTGATAGAACACAGGAAACATAGACAAGAGATGACAAATGAGATTGTTTCAGTGACTTAACAGAAAAAGGAGAAAGGAGGTGAGAGAACTTGTGTACTAACTAAAGATAGACCTGTCTAGAAACATCAGCCATTGGGTTGGACCAGAAATAGGGACCAAGTGGGTAGGTTCAGCACTTTATTAACAAATCGCTAAGACCAGTGAGCATCAGGCTCCCTTATTTCTGTGATTTAGAATGTCAGGTTTATCAAAGGATTGTCACTAACAAGACTGCAAAGGAATAAGCAAACACTCATGCTGAACTAAGCAAAGGACAGCAAAGGGTATGGAACCCGAGGTCCATGAAGCAGAAGGACAATGTTAGCAAGGGGACTAGAGGCTCAATTTCCCCTTTTTGGATTTGGTCAAGGTCATCTTGACCCCACCCTCTGTGTGCTGGGCTCATGGGTCCCAATGGCCCTATTAAGAAGATTCCACACTCAACCATGGAACAAAGCCAGGGAGCAGTGAAACCTAAACCTTGGGATTATAATTAGTAGCTAATGGCAATAGTGGGCCACCCTTCAGGGGAAGAAAATGGTGAAGAGGCATTGGCCAGGACATGGGCCTTGTTTGAGTTTCCCACTCATGTTGCTGACCTAATCCCATGCTCTCTTTCAACCTCTTCCTTTAACCTGAGCCCCCAAAGGCCCACAGGGTTAGGAGTATGTCACCAGAGACACATGAGGCTGGTCACCAGTCACCATTGTCCAGTGAGCTGACCAGAAGAAATATTTCAATATTTATGCATTCAATTTCCCATCTTGAGCATCAAAATGTGTGGTAGAGCCTCTTTATCACTTCTGAAACTAAACATCTCTCTGCTGTTGCCTCAGCGTGCACTTGGGTGTCTTCTTAGAGAAAAATGGACTTCACTTTCCACATGTTTTTCATGGTTCCTTTATGCAGCAAGATAAATAAGAATTTATATACTTTTACTTACAGATCCAGTAAATATTTATATTGGTTTGTGCCATAAAAGCACATGAAGCATTATAAAAGAGGTTTCTACTCTTAGGGCTGAATAAAGCAATCACCTGCAGTGAAGAAGCAATCTATCAAGTGAGGCAAAGAGGGTTGTGGGGCCCGATTTCTGAGCCAGAGTTGCCTGTCTTAAATTGTGCCTGGATTTATTCTTGGCTGGATGGAGGCTTTCCTGAACACACACATGTACATCCATGCAACATGATCTTCTGTACACACTCTATTTTTAATCTGTTATTTGACTTCTATCAGATATTCACCCATTCTGTCTTGCCCTTCTGTCAGACTGCCCCTTCACACTGACAGATGTTTTAGTTTTGCCTGGACTGTTGTTGATCATACATGTTAGTATTATACTCAAGCTGAATATGGTAGATAGGACAAACATATCTTGGAGGTATATTTAAAAATCCACATCCACATATGGTCAGTGAAAATATTCATAAGTTTAACAACACTAATAACTTTAATTTAAAAATTAAGTACTCAACCATTTTTAGACAGGTTGGCTATTTCTGTCCTCACTGGGAAGAATTCACACTGAAAGAAAAAATTTTCCCATCATGTTGCATTTATTAAGACATAGTGTGGCAAATTAATGTAATCACTATGGAAAGTAGTATGGAGATTCCTCAAAAAACTAGGAATGGAACCACCATATGACACACTATCTCACTCCTTGGTATTTATCCCAAAGAACTAAAATCAGAATACTATTGTGATACAGCCACATCAAAGTTTATTGCAGCACTATTCACAGTAGCCAAGATATGGAACTAGCCCAGATGTCCACCGATAGATGAATGGATAAAGAAAATGTGGTGTATATACACAATGTAGTTTTACTCAGCCATAAAGAAGAATGAAATTATGGCATTTTCTGGTAAATGGATGGATTAGAGAACATCATGCTGTTAAATAAGCCAGACTCAGAAAATCAAGGATCAAATATTTTCTATCATATGCAGAAGTTAGAGCAAAATAAGGGAAAAGGAGGAGGCGCTGGACATCATGAAGTCAGAGGGAAGATCAGAGGAGGGAGGAAGGATGGGAAAGTGAAAGAAATTTAACAAAATCAGGCTATGTGTATATATAAACAAGCCCAGGAAATTCCACCTTTGTGCACCAATCAAAAATAAATGAATGAATCAAAGGAAGATCAGTAGAGTAGAGAAAGGACAATAGGAGTAGGGAGGTGGGGAGGGGAAAGGAGGGAACAGGGTCTAAAATGGAGTAAATCAAATTCTATGCATGTATGACTTTGTCAGAATGAACCCAACTATATATAACTATAATGCTCTAATAAAAAAATCGAAAAAGACATACTGTGTACCAACCATTGTGTTAAGTGCTTTAAAATATATTATTTAAGTAGAATGGCTATTATCAAGAATACAAGCAATAATATGTGTTGCCGAGGATGTGGGGGAAAAAGCACACTCATACATTGCTGGGGGAGTTGTAAATTGGTGCAGCCACTCTAGAAAGCAGTATGGAGATTCCTTAGAAAACTTGGGATGGACCCACCATTTGACTCAGTTATCCCATTCCTCAGTTTATACCCAAAGGACTTAAAATCAGCATTACTACAGTGATGCAGCCACATCAATGTTTTTAGCAGCTCAATTCACAATAGCTAGATTGTGGAACCAACCTAGATGACATTCAATAGAAACTGTGGTATAGATACACAATGGAATATTATTCAGCCATAAAGAAGGATAAATTATGGCATTTGCAGGTAAAAGGATGGAATTGGAGAATATCATGCTAAGTGAAATAAGCCAATCCCAAAAAACCAAAGGCCAAATATTTTCTCTGATAAGTGGATGATGATACAAAATGCGGGGGAGAGGTAAGAGAAGAATGGAGGAACATTGGATTGTATAGAGGGAATTGAGGGGTAGAGGTGGGGAGGAAAGATAATAGAATGATACAAACATCATTAACCTGTGTACATGCATGATTACACAAACGATATGACTACATTGTGTACAACCAGAGGAATGAAAAGTTGTACCCCATTTGTGTACAATGAATCAAAAAATAAAAATAAAATAAAATAAAATAAATATATATCATTTAAGCCTTGTTGGCAAAATTTTATTGTTACTTACAATTTAGAAACCCTGGAATAAATGAGGGAACTTAGATTATGAAGATAAGTTACTTGCCAAGGTCATACAACTGGGAAACTGCTGGCACTAGAATTCAAACCCAATTAATCTGCCCCTATGCCCTGTGTTTGTAGCCACTGTCCTACATTGTCCTCACAATCAGTTAAATGTCCCTTTTCTTACATTCACTGTGTTGTTGCCATGGCATTATTGCTTCCAGAGATTGTCTTCCATGAAACTTGAAAAAATATATTTTTTGTCTTCAAGAGTCCATCTCTCATCATTTATAGGCTCCATACAGAAAGGATTAGGATTCTCAAATGTCAGCAATTATTGTAGCCTTGTACTTTTTTCATTACTAGTACTTAATAAATGTGAGTTGGTGGCATGCCAAGTGCATGACCTCCAGAGCCTAGCAGATGTGCATTTAAATCTGAGTTTCCCACTTGCTAAAGCTATGCCTTGGGCATCTATCTTCTCTGAAAAAGTGACATAACAAGAACTATCTCTCATAATCATTAGAAAGGTTAAAGAAACAAAATACCTGGTAGATCCTCAATACGTGATGGTTGATGGTACTGAGGGTCATCATATTTGTTTGCTAGGGTTGCTTTACCAAAATACTACAGATTGGGCAGCTTGAGCAACAGAAATGCAATTTCTCTTAAGTATGGAGGCTGAAAATCCAAAAGCAAGGTATTGGCAGGTTTTGCTCTCCAGGGGCCTCTCTCCTTGGCTTATAGCTTGCTTCTTCTCACTGTGGCCCCCACAACCTCTCACTGCGAGTACATCTCTGCTACCTTTTCTTCTTATAAGGACACCAGTCGTACTGGATTCGGGCCCATGAATACCTCCACCCCCTGTTTTCATTAGTTCATTTTAGTTAGACATAATATTAAGGTTCATTTTGACATAATTATGTAAGCATGAAACATAATTTGCTCTAATTCAGTCCCCAATACTTACCCTTTCTCTCCCCTCCTCCCTTCCCCATTCTCTTTCCTCCACTCTACTGATCTTTCTTCTATTTATAGTTTCTTTTTAAATAGTGCTTTGTGAACATACATAAAGGTGAGAGTCACTGTGGTACATTCATATTCATGGGTCCTCTTTAAAGGTCCTATCTCAAAATACAGTCACATTCTGAGGTACTGGGTATTAGAGCTTCAATGCATGAATTTGGGGTGGGGCACAATTTAATCCATAATAGATGGTTATCATTATTGCAAATGAACTGAATACTAAAAATCCAGGCATTCAAATTAAATGTTTCATGTTAGACCCAAGAATAGTGGTCCCCTTAAAATGTCTCCTGATCATAATTCTAATTCTTGGGGTTGGGGTTGTAGCTCAGGGGTGGAGCGCTTGCCTTGCATGTGTGAGGCACCGGGTTCAATCCTCAGCACCACATAAAAATAAATAAGTAAATAAAATAAAGATATTATCTAAAACTAAAAATATTTTTTAAAAAATAATTCTAATTCTTCCTCTCCTGGGTGCCTTAGAGAAGGTAAGCTAGAAGGGCTTTCTCCCCCAAGAAAACTTTGCCATATTCTCTTTTGGAAACATATATATTAAGTATTGGGGTATCCAAGACACACTGGAAGGAAATATGATTCACCAAGATCAAGTCAAATACTCAAAAGATAAGGATTAAGGGGTCTCAAACTTGTCAAAGGTGACATTAGGCCGCCTGTTCCACCAGGAAAGGAGATGTTCCTGTGGAGAGCTGGCAAGGGTTCCCTTACCATCCTTGGGTTCCTATCCTTATCCCTATATCCCTATCCCTGTTTTGAAAATTACTACAATCAAGACTATTGAGAAAAGTCCCAGGGGAGATTTCTCCCTCTCAGAGAGACCTACCAACCTCACCTCCTCTGACCTTTCTTGGCTCTGAAGAACTCCTCAGGCCAAGCTCTGCTGCTTTTCTCTGCCTGCTGCCTCTGACCCACGCAAGGTCTCTCAGGTCAGTTCTCCCTGTGTTTCAGTCCTTTTCTGTAGCATTTCCCACAATCTGTACTCCACGAAAGTTTCCTGGCCTCAAATTCCTGCCTCAGTCTCCCAAGTCTCTGGGATTGCAAGTGTGGACCACTGCACTGGTACTTGAATGTTAGCTACACTGATTGACAGATGTAAGATGGATGCTGTTTCTGAAAACACTGTCCTCAGAAGGATGGGGAGTTAAGAACCTGAGAGAACACAGTATCTTGAGGTTTGAGGAAAAGCTCCGTCCTCAATGTGCGGTTGAGGTAATGGAAGTTTCCACTCCAGACCTCTCTCCTGCTATGAGGCCCCAGGTGAGAAAGGAGGTGGCAGAGCCAGCAGGAGGGCAGTGTTGGGCTCGCACCCCAAAGGAAAGTGAAAGTACCAGGCAGCTAAGTATCAACGGCTCTTTTCCAGTCTGTTGCTTCTGGAATTTGTGGATAATATGTCTCAATTCACCTCCTGCTTCTACATCAACTGCAAAGTGATTTAACCAGGTGAAGAGTCACCTGATAAAGCTGTTTATATTGGGGTTTCTTTAGTTTTCTCTTGGGACAAGGAAAAGGATAGGATCAGAGCTTAATGCAGATGCTGATTACAGACACCAGAGGTAGAACTCAAGTTTTTAATAATGGTCCTTTGCTACTTTCCTGATTTTCTGTAAACAATTCACCACATTAACACTATTTAAGAGCTAATCATGCTAACACTGTTCTTTTGGTTTCAGCTGTAAAGGGAAGGAGAAGAGAACAAGGGCATGCAGAGAGGGTATACAACTTAGAGGAAGCTCAGGGAGATGAGGGATGAAGGAAGGCCCTGGACCACCAAGTGCACGTGGCACAGCATGCTTGAACTGTGGACACATTGGGTAAGTGGGCACAGGTGAAAATGCCAGCAAAGGAGCTGCCCTTGATCTAGGATGACCAAGAAATGTGGCTCGCCCAGAGCCCTTGAAGAGAAATAAAAAGGAAAGGAACTAGCGTTTTTTGAGTGGTTCCCACTTGCAGCTAGTATTCACACTCTTTTGAAACTCAGAGAGGTTAACTGAGTGGCTGGTAAAAGGCTTAAATGAACTGAGGAGTGGGATAACTGGGTCCATTCCAAGTTTTCTGAGGAATCTCCAGACTGCTTTCCAGAGTGGCTGCATCAATTTGCAACTCCACAAGCAAGGTACGAGTGTGCCTTTTTCCCCACACCCTCAACAACGCTATTATTGCTGTGTTCTTGATAATAGCCATTCCAATTGGAGTTAGATGAAATCTTAGGGTGGTTTTAATTTGCATTTCTCTAACTACTAGAGATGATGAGCACTGTTTCATATATTTGTTAATCACCTGTGTATCTTCTGTGAAGTGGCTGCCCAGTTCCTTAGCCCATTTATTGATTGGGTTCTTTGTATTTGTAGTGTAAAGTTTTGTAAGTTCTTTATAAATTTTGGAGATCAGTGCTCTGTCTGAAGTGCATGTGGAGAAGATTTTCTCCCACTCTGTAAAGACAGACATAGTTACCCTATGTACACGTATGATTACACAAATGGTGTGAATCTACATGCTGTACAACCATAGAAACGAAAAGGTGTACCCATTTGTGCACAATGAATCAAAATGCAGTCTGTAAAAATAAAAGATAAAAAAATTAATTTATAAAAAGCTTAAATAAGTTAAGAAACTATGAGAGACCTAAAGGGCAAAATGTATGTGCATGTAGGTGGGGTGCAGAGTAAGGATTTGGAAGTTTTACAACTCTTAACACACCAAGGATCAGGAAGGGGTGACTGAGTAGAGCCCGGCATAAAATTCAAGTTAGAAATAGAGAAAGTGTGAGCAGAAGACTCTAAAAATGACATCAACCTTTGGCTGGGTGAGAGAACATTTGCTTTTTAGGTGTCTGGATCATCCAGAAAAGCAAATTAGCTGCTACCTCATGTCCATCCCGGGACTTCTCTCCCGGCTCTTCTCCTCTACCCCTATCCATCCAGGAAACCAAGCAAGAACTAGAATAACCACGCTGGAGATTTAAACATTTCTGAGTCCAAAGGAGGAACGTGGTTCAGGTAAGAGGGGAGGATGAATATTTGAAGGTACACAAATAGAAAAGACTAAGGCATGGGGGGAGGTAATAAAGGAATGTGTGGAAGAGGAAGAGCTACTAACTAGGAGATAGTAGTAGGAGAGACATGCTTAGTGACCTTGAAGTCTGACAGTGTGTGGAGACGTCTATGCTGAAAGAGGTGTGCTCACAAGCTGGACCCCTCTGCATGTTCTGTTTTTTTTAACTATTTGACTATATAGATAAGTGTGAACATCAAGTATGTTCAAACTTTTCTTGGATTTCTTCCTGCATGTTCACCCTGCGAAGGCCAGAGGATAAAGAGCATCCCCTCACCTGCCTGGATCACCAAGGACTGAACCACCATCAGCTGCAGGGGTCAGAGGTCCAGGTCACTTGATTTAACCACTGTCTTCAGGTGGCTTTCCTTGTTGGGCTTCTTTATAGGGAGAATTTCTGAAAGGAATGCTCTCCTGTTCAGTGACTGACATGAATGGTATTATTCTTCCCAATTATTCTTTCCTGTTCACATAAGGGGATTCTACATATCCACCCATGACCACATGACACAGTGCCTTCCATAAGATGCTGCTGCTTTACTGCTTGATAACTTCAGGTTTGACCAGGCATAGCTTTGCATACTAGAATGTGAGTATGAGACTCCTGAGTCTCACAAAGTGATTATATGTCAATCCTCTCCACACCACACACAGCAGAAACCATAAGGCCCATTACATGGCGTGCCAGTTCTTTTGTTCTCTTTCACCTTCCATAAGAATGGCATGCCTCCATAAGGCTTCTCCTCCAGCCTGACATCTAATATGAGCCAGAAACAAACCTTTGTAGTTTTTATTCCCTTGACAGAATCTCATGAACAACTATAATGACCCTTCCCCGATATAGTCTCATTTTATATTTCCCTGGCTTTTTAGGTCCAGTGTCTGTAATAAAGAATGTCTGTTCCTAAGCACGAATGCCTTTCCTTCTCACACCAAACCACAGAACACTTAGTATGTTACAGAACAATCATGATATGTAGTGAGAGAGAGAGATTGGCATATTGAGGAAAAGGAGACCAAGCGTATCTCAGGTCATTGAGCATCTAAGCACTGTAAGATAAAACCACAATGGCTGGAAATCCAATCAGGGCAGATTCAGCCCCCACCAGCTATCAAATGGGCCCCCAGCTTCCCTAAACAGAAATACCAACTTCTGCCCTAAATCAGTGGTGATACTCATCTCTGTTCCAGATTCTCCAGGACAGCTTATTGACCCCTTTCCCAGGTACCCCCCTGAGAGTCCGATTCAGCAAGTGTAGGATGAGGGCCTGAAATCCTTATGTTCTGAACACTCCCCAGGTGAAGCTGGTGAGAGGCCAAGCTGGGAAGCCACCACAGCCCCCCTCCACTGGCAGGCCTGCCATACCTGGTAGAAGCCAGAGAAGCCTGGGCTCCACCCAGCTTCCTTCAGAGGGCTCCCTGGGATGCTGGCCTCTCTGCCCAGATGAGAGTTTCCTGACACTGGAAAGCTAGGAACACTCCATCTGCAGTGGTCCTTCTTGGTGGGAAGCAATAATGGCATGAGAGTAACTGTCTCTGAACCCTTCCACCTCCTCCCCACTGAGTTTATTAGGTGGGCTGAGCCCTCTTCTGCCCCTTGAGGCAGGGGTGGCATCAGTCTTTGATGCCAGCAAGGGAACCAGGAAATCAAGAGAGCTTCTGCTGAAGTCTTACTGGAGGTTGAGAACCACCTGCCTATCAGCTCTTTGCTTACCTGTAGAGCCTGGGCTCTTTGCAGCAGCCGTGGACTGCTGCCACCAAAGTGTCCAGGATTTGGATCTCAGCACCAAAGAACAAAAGAAAGCAAAGCACAGGAAGGGCCCAGCCCCTAGAAAGACATGCAGCTGCTGGGTTGGCAGAAGACAGGTTTGCACATCATCATAATCACTATCACTTCTAAGACTGAGAGCCCAAAAACAAAACTTTAAAAAAAATCAGTAGGAAATTGAAAAAGATTCCAGTTGAGATTCAAGGTAGTGAGTTGGAGGAGTAAGTGGAAGAAATACATTGAAGCAACACACACACACACACACACACACACACACACACATCCAGAAGGGAATTGAAAGAACATTTGGAGGTTAGATTCTAGAGGAAAATGAGCTAATCTCCTCCAGAGACTCCAGGAGGAGAAAAGAAACCTATTGAGGAAAGGAAATAATTAAGCAAACAAAATTAGACCATTTTACTAAGCTGAAGAAATGCCAGAGTTTGTAGAAACAATGAAAACTGTCCTATACCTAGGCATATTCTGATAAGATTCCTGAAATCTAAGGTAGAAGTCCAAGGCCATTGCAAGGTACCCAGGCCACATGGTAGGTGATGAGTGGACAGGCAGGTAGTTTACAAATTTCCCAAAAACAAAAACAAAAAAATAAGTGATTTATAAAGAAAAAAAATCCAGTTGATATTTGACTTCTCATTGCAGTCTTGGAAGCTTAGATAGCATCTACACACATGTGAGACGAAAGGATTGCAATATCATTTCCTATATCCAGCAAAGACAGGTTTCACCTGCCAGTGTGAGAGGATGATACCTGTGGCTAGGTGAGGATTCAGAGCTTCTAACAAGTTCAATTCTAACAAGTGAACCTGAACAGAGACTCTGAGAGAGTGAAAATGAAGAGGAGAAGACAAATGTGGCAAGCAACTTGCAATATAAAGAGCTCAATCTAACTGGGAGGTAGTCAAGGATCGACTGGGATTACCTAATGTAACCGTGAAATGAGGTTACTGAAATGAAATAAATACTGACTGCCAAGGGAAACTCATAACCATCTGGAAGTGAAAGTATTCAACTTGACAGCAAAACTGAGGATGGGGTGGGATGGGCATGAGGGAGTGAGAAAGGAGAGGAGAGGAGACAGGAAAGCCTTCTGTGGTCTCAGCTGCATGGAGGTGGGAAGCAGACATGTTTGAAAGCTCTTTGGGGATGGTAGCAGCAGAAGTTGTGGGGGAATGACTGATTGACTTGTTTTCTCTATATAACAGAAAGGTGTTCTGGGGGTAGGATTCTTGCCTGTGAAGGAGTTGAAGATAGTGTGAAAAGCACCAAAGATCTGCTCAGGGACTTGCTTCCTTGCTCTGAAATAATACCTAGCATTCTCCCATGTTTGTGCCATGTTTGGATAATGGGCTTTGAATTCTAAATTCGTTCCAGCTCCAAAGACTGCCTGCTCTGACCCTGGTCCCTACTCTACTTTGTACTCTTTTGCATCCTTCCCCACACTCCCAGGGCCCAGCCTTCCCTATACCTCAAGTCATCACACTGCACTGCCATATGGGATAGAGTTGGCTGCAGAGCACCTGGGCTAAACCCAGAATGGCTCCGGATCTCGCACTTGAAGGAAACCACAGAAATTGATTCTGGAGGTGTTCCAGGGCATCATTCCAAGTCACTCTCTTGGACCCATTTAAACCCTCCAGTATGCTAGAATAGTCCTAATCATGCCTCTATTTCCCTATTCCAACTCCCCCCTGCCCAGATTCCTTCTGATTCTGAAGGTTGCATTTTGAATCTCTGGATTTTTAGGCAGCCTGTGGCCTGCCTCTCATTGCACTGCCCCTGGCATTCAGGGATTTCAGAAAAGCCTTAATCCCATCCCCAGCTCAGCTCATTAGGAACCAATATGTGTGGGCCTCTGGATAGCACTTGGAAAGCCCCCAGATAATACAAGGCTGATTCCTGCTTCTCTGATGCCTGAGAACTGAATAACTTAGCCAAGGCAAAAGTGCATATTGGTGGGAATGTCAGGTGTAGAATCTACCAATTCCCAGTCTGGACCTCCCATCACCACAAATCCACTTGCTAGTATGAGGCAGAATTTATCAACATTTCAGGGTGCCTTGCTTAGTCTTCTCAAATCTGTCACTCATTGGTAGCACGTTTTGTCTGGAATATAAGATACATCACACATTTAACATAACAACCATACTTATGTTTCTATACCAAGAAAGATCCAGCACATTTAAATATGTTTAATAAATCTAATAAATGGCAAATAATATAAAATTCAACAGGGCGGGGATATTTTGGGTATTGGAATTCCCACTGAGAGGAAATATTTTCACTTTATGTTGATGATTTGATTGAATGGACGTTTTGATCAAGTCCACTTTATGTACCCATATAGGAGGACTGCACGCTAACCCATCTAAGAACATCTGAGAAAGAGTAGGCAGATCACATATTTATATTCTGAAAATGAATCAAGTCAGATTTCTCTCCATTCTGTTTATTTTTATAAAGATACACCAGGTGAGAAAAGCCCTTTTTCTATCTTATCTGGCCAAGTCTTATTAAATACTGAGATCTTGCAGCGCATCTGCCTCCTGCAACAGTATATGGGTAATTCCTGGAAGAGTCACGAACTGCAGGGTGAATGAAAAAAGTCTCTTGCTCTTATCTAGCATTGCTGGACATAAACCATGGGCAAGAGGCGGTAGTTATGCTTTTATTCTTTTAAAGGTCACAGGGGATAAATGATTACAATAACATTTCACCCACTGACTCTAGGTTTGTACTAGTAAATCCTGATATTGATTTTAAAAGCTGCAAATCTTTTATTCAAATATTTCTGATCAGACCACAAATCCTTTAAAATCAAATCTTTTTCTGAATGAAGGATCTATGAAAATAGATGATGGATTTCATGAGCTGTCAAAGCAAAAATGTTACATCTCATAGTTCATCATTGAATATGATATAAAACACCTACAGTTAGATTATTTATATTGACAAAATTATTCTTCAGCATTGGAAGCTGTTTTCTGGGGAATAAAAATAAAATATCAAAATGGCTTTTTGCCAGGACTAGAAAATTTTCTGCTTTAGAATTACATAGTGAAAGATAATGTGAATAAATGCCCAAAGCCATTTCTTTGAGTCAAATACAGTGTATGCTGTTGCATGGACAGGTGAGGGCGGGACACTTTCCCAATCAGACACAAGATATTTTACCAACCACCTACCATTATTTCTGCTAGAGCTCTAAGAATTCATCTTTTATCTTTTAACTGTCTTCCTTCCCCTACTTCTTTGCAGGGGGGAGGGGATCGTTCTTTTTAATGCTTCTTTTCCAGAGGCCTCTAAACATTAGATTCATATTTCAGGTCAGATTGTGTTTTCTAAAAATCATACTGCTCTTTCTGGGTGGTGGTTATGGGATTAAGAAGCTAGTTTCGAAGCTTTGTTATTCTCCAAGGCTATGGACAGTGGTCCTTACTTCAGCCAACTGCCTCGTCAACAAATGTGTCAAGGGACTGATTAAAGGAAAGGGGCCAGATCGGGCAGATCCTACGCCCTCGTTCCCCAAACAACTAGGAGTTAGTGTGCCACAGAGATGGGTCTTGAGACTCATCTACCTGTGATAAAGATGTCACAGGATAATACTCTGCACAACACAGAAACCGGCACATTTTTATGGTCAGGGTACACCTATAACCATAAAAATAGAAATAAAGATGAACATATTCACAAATCTGCTATTTTAAGCCCCACAAATAAGGATTATAATCACATAATGCCAAATATTCTTTAAATAAAAGTGCTATAAAAATATTCATTTTTATAGATAGAAGACTGAAACACACTGAAATAGTTCATACATGAAGTTTTCAATATGTTCCCCTATTGCTCTACCCTCCATTTTTATTGTCATTTCCCTTAGTTGGTGGAAGAATTTGTCCTCTGTATTTAAAAAACAGGGCATACTGAAAAGAGCATTTTTAGATAGCCACTCCTATTCCAGTGTTGATGTTCACTTGAAGAAGTTCCTTTATCTCTGTGAGCTATATGCAGTTCCCCTCAGGCCAAGAAAGCCCACACCACTAATTTCAGAAAGTTGTTTTGATGGTTACATGTGGTAACACATGTAAGGTCTCTGGCCTATAGTAAGTGCTCAATAGATAACAGCGATCATTATAATTCTTATTATTTTCATTATACCTAACTTGAATAACTTCTGAGGTCCTTGGCTATTGGCTGGAAGTATCAGCACTAGTTTACTGTGACTTAGAAGCTGCTCATGAATATACATTACCAACTATAAATGGAAAAATGAGGTCATTGGAAAAGTCAGAGATATTCAGGCAATATCCAAGGCAGAAGGGAAGATGCAGGCTAAGTGCTCCCTTCTCAGACCCTGAGAACTGGAGGTTAGGTTTCATTTACAACAGTACATAATCTCAGCGGCATGTAAGAAACCTTGCCACCTCTGCTCAGTAAAATACAAATCACAGACTACCCGATTTTATTTTAGGCAGTTAGATAGTTAGTGCATCGTTAATTCCTGCACACACTCAAGCTCAATATCATTGTCAGTTTGGTTTTATTTCTACCTCCTTTCAGAGATCCCTGGTTGGAGGTAAAGACCTGCTCTCTGAGTGACTCCTGATTTTCTAAGGCAATATGAACCTTTAGTTGCTCTTCTTCTTTGAGGCAATTTACAACTCAAAACAGCAACACATTTTCCTTTCAGGGCAGAAATACTGACAATAAAAATGGAGCAGTTCTGAAATATGCATTACTGTAATTAAAGTGACTTGCTCTCTGGAAATTCCTGAGACAAATCTTTATTGCAACTATTATTTAATAATGAGCATAATGATTAAAGGCCCTTTTTCAAAAGCGTATCAATGCCTAGATCTGAATGGCCTATGGCATTTTTGATTACAGAACATGGTCGTAGGCAGATACCTCTAGATAGTACTCTCTGGCCTTTCCCTTGACCACATGTGGACTGTGCCCAGGCCAGCATGTGCTCAGACCAGTGTTCCCTGACACAGTTATAGAAGCTATTAGCAGATGGGCTGTTGTTAGGTGGTGTAATAAAAAAATGACTGGGTAGGGCTGGGGATGTAGCTCAGCAGTACAGCCCTTGCTGAGCATGCACAAGGCCTTGAGTTTGATCCCCAGCACTGCCCTGCTTCATGCCAAAAACAGACAAACAAACAACAACAAAAACTGGGTCAAGTTGATAATCTACCATTTGAATCACTGCCCATGAGGGCATGAAGTCCCAGAAAATATGTAAAATAAGAAAGTACAACATCAAAGCTCTGATAGGTCAGAGAAAGAAATTTTCTCTGGAGTCCAATCTGTATCTTCCAGCAGAAGTTAACATTACAGCTGGTGTGTTGATTTGCTGTCTTCATGGGATCACTACCGACTGTGCTTCCTTCCCCTTGACCATTGCTATTTTCAGTGAGAAGGGGCAGGAGCCTGCTCCACCCAGAACTTTTCTAGAAAACTCTTCCTTGTTAATGCATTGACTAGATGAGTGAGGAATAGCTCTTCTTCACAAAAAATGGTGAGAGCCTGTGCTGCAGATAAACCTTCCAAGACTTTCTCTGTGATTTAGTATGTCCTCTCTCCCATCGAGCTAGGAGGCACTGGAAGGCTCCGCAATGTTCATCATTAGTGTCATTTTCCTGAGAAATGGAAGCTGGGGCAGAAACCTGGGAGCTGGGGTCTCAGAAAGCTTTGTCTAATGTAGACTTCTAGCTCTAAATGTATGCCTTATGTCTGAGATTGCTAGAGTTTTACTGGAATAGAAAATACATTTCCCTTCGTTAACCAACATTTATGATTAAGGAAGACCAGAGAATAAAACTGGATATCATAGACTTGTTTTATATTCTGCTAAACAAATGAGATTCACCTTTTTCATTTAATGATATAGGAGATAAAAAAGGGCATTTAATATTTATTGAACATCTACAATGTTCTAGGACAAATTCAAATTCTTTCCAGATCATGATGTCATTTAATCATCTCACAACCCTTTGGAGTAGTTCATCTTAACTCACTTTAATTACTGTGGAGTTTCAAAAGGGTTAAGGCATTGTCCACAGTCACACGGCAGGTATGAGACATTACTGGGACCTGAACCCATGTCTAAGAAGGAGTTGGCACCTGGATGGATGAGCTGCTCACCTCTGTAAAGCCTACCATGAGAAACAATATGCAAGATTCTGAACTAAGCTTGGTGGCCTGTTTAGAGATCAGAAAGTTGCAGGGTTTTCATCCTGCCTAAAGCTTTGCTCTCAGCTTATTTTGTATCTTCTCCAAATTAGTACCTGAATTTCCTCTTCTTGTCCTCCTGTGAGATATGGAAAAAGAAGTGCTAATACTGTGGAGAAATGCAGCATGTCCTGCTCCCTGGGTCCACATTTTAATACTTTAAAAATGCACAGGAGTGAGGACAGACTCTAATAAGAGTAACCACATGAGCTTTGGGCTAGACCTGGGTTCATATCTTAGATTGTGCCTCCTAACCTCGTGACCTTAAGTGACTTACTTCGCCTCTTTAGGCTTCAACCTCCTCATCTGTAAAATGAGATGTAATCATAATACTTATTTCATAGAGCTGTGAAGAAAGAAAATTACAACTCAGGTCTCCTGAGTTGAATTTCCATTAGAAGCACACACTCAGATATGTAAAAGGAGATTTAAAATCTCACAACCATCCAAGGCTTATCATCTGGGGAACTTAGGCAGAGTCACAGGTGTACTGCCATTTATTGATGTATTAATCTGGTCATCAATTCTTTGCTTTACTCATCCAGCAAATATTTTACTGAACACCTACTCTGTATCAGGCATTTTATTAGGTACTAGAGGTACCACAGTTTTCAAATAACTTAAAAACTACTAAGGCAAATTTGACTGTACTGTTATTTATACCCATAAACAGAAATGTGATTCACATAGTAATTGTTTAATGTGACTCTGGAGAATTAACATTCGTGTAATTGCATTGGATCCACAGTTAGCATGTGGCTCACTGTTACTCTTAATTATGGTTAGGAGACAGTTCCTTCCCTCTATTTTGCTGCTTTAAGCCAGCAAGTAGCAGATGCTCAGGTGGATCAGCAGTGAAGAGTTTGTAATCTTATGATCCAAGTGTTTGCTTTGCATTAGACTCAATCTTTTGACTGATGACAAGCTATGAATGGGTTCCTGGCATTGAAGTATCCAGAGTTTAACTGTTTTTAATTAGTGAGAGAGGATGCACTTCAACCATGTAGCTTAAAGGGACAAGAGGCTGGGACTTCAGCAAGGACAGGTTTTATCAGGTGAAGAGTCCATGTTTGCCTTGTCTTTTTCACAGCTCACTCTTTGTGGAGTGTTTCCTAGTTGTGTTGATTCACACGTGCATCTAATCAATATTCATTTTGTCTGCTGTAGTAACAACAAAAGAGAAAAAAAAATAACAAAGGAAACCATTTCCTCTCTGGATTACACAGGAGCACGTGAAGGAGAAGTTAGAGTAGATGCAGTGACACTAGATCCTATCATCCAAAGCCCAGGCAATCTGGACGTGTTCCTTGAGGAAAAGATCAGCCTTAGGATCAGCTTAGTTAAGCAGAATGAAGAACTTTTTAAGGGCAAGAAAATTCACAAGATCAGATAATGATTAAGTAACTTTGAGGATTTACTTTGCATTTAGAAAGCCCACTAGACATGGATGTCTTGGATGGTGATTTCAGGTTTCCACACCTAAAAGCTCTAAAGCACTTCCCACCGAGTTCCCACACTCACCAGTGCTTCCTTTCATCAAACAGATAAGAGCAAGGACCAGCATTTAGCTTTTATGCAACTTGTAGCACTGCAGATTAAAATCGCCTACACTGATATGGTGCCATTCTTTTATATTTATTTTCGTTGGGGAGGGGACAAAAACATCATGCTTTATATGCATTTATTAAACTTGCCACTGAGAGGTCCCTGTGTCCAAACATCTGCCCTGCCTCACGCCTTATCTTTATCCTCTCAGCTGAGGTCCATCTGCCTCTGGATTATCCTCCTCTCCATTTGACAGCTAGAGAGCCAATGAAATGCTTTTTCCTGTTGCTGGGTGACTGTGAATATTTTGAAAATAAGTTCCATAAATGCAGCAGCTTAAAAGCGTGCCACTGGCTGGTTGGGCTTTCTGTGCAATGCTGACGCAGTAGGGCTGGCAGAAAAGTGACAGGCAGGAATGGCTATGCAAATATATCACTGACCTGATGTTCCACTGGAGAGGAAAACTATTTCAAGGCTGAGTGACAACTATAACATACCCTGTTAGAAGAAAAATAAATCTCCCTGAGTCTACATTCAGACATCTGAAGAAAAGTTAAGGGAATACTGCAGGGGAGGGAAAAAAAAAAACTGCAAAAAAAAAAAAAAACACTCAAGGTTGTCTTACCCTCAAATACCCTGCTTTTCATGGTCTGATGAACAGTTTCTCCTGTTCAAGAAATATATGGGTGTTTCCACATACCTTTTGTAGAATATGTGTTTATACATTTTAAAGTCCAAATTTGTTTATTTAGGAAATAATTTTCAATGATGTCAAGGAGGACTTTTTAAATTATTCTTCATCTCCTTGTCTCCAACATCTCCTCCTTGACCTTTTTCCCCTGACCTCTGCTGACCTTCTAGTCCCAAATCCTGGCAGCCACAGGATGTGGTCAGTGTCAGGAGCAGCACTGGCTGAAGTTTATCTCATTCTGTCCACTTAAAATATCTGCATCCTGGTGGGAGAATAAGTAGAATAAGCCCGATCCTGTCTAAACAGTTTGGGGATTCATCTTTGCAGCCAGAGAGATGTTTGGATACAAGTAACTGCTTTTGCTAACACCGGGTTAACTGTTCACACACAAATCTGCCAAAGAGCTTCTAGGAAAGAATGTCATTTGCTAATTGAATTCTAATGAGGCCAGGAAGTAGATTAGAAATTGAGCTATTTTACAATGAGTTTCAAATATTGGATGTAGGGATGTTTGGCCTATTTGATCTGCTTAATTCTTCAGTAGGTCCCAATTAATTAATGAATAAAAGACTGCCCAGAAGGAATCTGTAGGTTACTGGTTGATCCATCTGAAGGAGGATTTCTGGTTATAGATCAGAGACTCTGGTCTGGTATGACCTTATGATATGGTTATTGATGAGGAGTTCCTGTGCCAATTTAATTGGCACATTCATAAAAGTTATATTTATTTGCCTATATTATTTGGGAGAGTTTGAGAGCCAAATCAGAGTGATCATCAGTGGAATTATCTGTGGAAACAGAAATGATTTAAGGACCTAATGGGACATTTACTCAATATGATCTTGCCAACATTGCTGCAGATAGATCACTCTTAGGTGCCACCCAGTGTCTGCATGTTATGAAGGGACCTTGTGAGCATTCACTTCTGGTGAATGACCATTTCTGGTGAAATGTCTTCTGGTCATAACAGAGGGCATGGAGAGGGTTGATGGGGACTGAAAGTCACCATTTGAAAGCTGTGCGCAAATATACCTCACTTGCGGGGGACAGCAATGATGCTCTCTGCTGGTACCTCTCTCCTTCCTAGAATTGGTCCTTCCTCCACTCCAACCACCTGTGTTCCACCCGGGATCTCACATATTCTTCTATGAGCAAATCCTTCCTCACAGTTGCTTGGTCGAGGGATAGACATGTGAACCAAGCTGAACTATCAGAAGACATCCCTGAGATTCTCTAAACAGAAACTTGGGAATCAATCCTTTGCAGAAGGGGATTGCTGAAAGATCAGAAAGCTAGGCCCTAACTGGGGCCACATTTTCCTCTTTGTAAAGAAAGCTAGTCTGAAGTAAATACCCCTAGGACTCGATATGGCAATGAGAGGTTCTGTACCTTTAGCCCAAGGAGCCCCCTGCATGCAGTCCCAGCGGCCTGCCCAGGAATGGTCAGGTGGTTCCCAGGGCAGCAGCTAGTTTTGCAGGAGAACATTCCATGGGATAGTTTTTCTTTTTGGTACACACCGTTTTAACCATTTGGGGAAGACTTCAAGCGTGGGTATACTATATGGAAGAAGGAGATTCTACATCTGGGCCTTGCACCGTAGCTTCTCATGAGTAAACTTATCACACACTGAGAGAAACAGCTCATGTGAGGAGAGAAGCTCAATCCCAGCTCAGCCCTGATGAGAACATTCCTAATACCAGGCCATATGGACCCTTAGTTTTCCAAGGGTGTTTCCAAATGATCATTCTTTCTCTTGAGCTCCTCAGAGAATTAGTGTAAAGCTGTCTTCAAGGAGATCACTGATGGTTTGAAAGATATTTTAAGCAGAAACACAAATTTCTCCATGGTTTTAAAGGGAACACAATTCCTGTGTTCCCTTTTCATGTTGGAGCAACATAGTCGTAGAAAGCCTCCCACCCCACTTCTTTTCTGAATTCTGAGTCTTTTCTGTTGGTGGTGAAGGAAAGACTTCAAAGTGTCCTCACAAGCTGCTTCAGTGTTTCACAGAGTTGTTTGACAAAGTTGAGCCCAGCAGTGAGGATGGCCACCTGTTCCTGCAGAAACCATCACAAATCTGGGTTTTCACAGAACCCCTTTCTGTCTTGGGAAAGGCCAGAGGTGAATTATAATATATGTTAGGAAATTAACCTAGTAGCAAGAAGAGTGGAATCAGTCAGAACAAGAATCATTAGGGATTTACCCTTTGGAGGGAAAAATTATTGTTAGAGTCCACAAACCTATGCCTTGAAGTTGATATTGCAGAATGATGATGGCTGAGGAAATACGCCTGCTCCAACAGTGGAGCTGGATTACTTTACAAACTGTGGAGCTTGAAAAACACACACGCACACACTTAGCAGAGTGTGTTGAAATCTGGATTTGTCTATCAAGAAACAAAGTCAAAATTACAGAAGGGCTCATAATCAGACTGTGAGGTTACTAGGGTCAGACTAAGGCCAGACGATTCTAAAACAAAGAGTTCCACATCATTTCAAAAGGAAATATTACAAATTTGGTGTGCCCACCCCTATCTCAATTTTTAAATTAGTACATTTTAATTAGGTGGACATTTATCTCTGTGCTTCAGTTTTGTCATTGTAAAATAAGAAACATAAAACAGGCCTGGCAGGTGGTTAACTATTCACTAAGCATTTATGATTTCCCAGGTGATTATCACACTGAGTGGACTGAGCATATACTATACAGGAGAGTCTAGGAAAAGGGCCTCAGTATTGGGTGTGGTGTCGCATACCTGTAATCCCAGAGATTCAGGAGGCTGAGGAAGGAGGATTTCAAGGTCAAGGCCAGCCTCCTCAACTTAACATGGCCTTCAGCAATTTTGTGAGACGCTCTCTCAAAATAAGAAATAAAAGGGACTTGGCCAGTAACCTGCCCCCTAAAATAAGTCCCCACCAACAGAAACTGTGGCCTCCCCATTGCCTGATGCATAAGTGGGACACAGCCATCGACACCTCCTTTAGCAGTTCCCTGTTGACATTCACTGAAATGAGAGCTATGAAAGCACTTGGGAATCAGCAAGAACACCACAGCTATAATAGTACCACTCTTCATGAATAACAATATTTGAAAGCATAGAATGATTGGTAACATGTTATCCTACAGTAAGCCCAGGAAATGGATTTTAAAATCCATCCACCTGCAGATGCTTAGCCATGGAATGGTATTTAAGCCTCTTATCCCTGAATAGGCTGAGAAAAGCCTGGGTCTGTAAGTTCTCACCAACCCTTCTCATCATGCCTCCTTCATGAGGGTGTGGATTGGATTACATAGAGCCTTTGTGAGTACCAGAGAGTGCCACTCCAGGACAACTTCTAGGGTCAACTATGAGGTCAGCTGCTGTGGTCCCCACCTCAGGTTGTAAGGTAAATCTGTTTTAAGCTTAGATCCCTTCTATAATGTGGTCTTGTAGAAAGGCTTTTATAGTTTTTTAGTTATAGGAAAACAGTTAAACAGATTTTCAATTTTTATTAAAATTCTGAATTGTTCACTACCTAACTCCTTTTAGTTCCAACCAAATGTTGGGAGCCCTGGATGGAAACATCAGCCTGGATTACATGACAGTCTTAGAATATTCTCTGTGGCTATTCTTCCTCATAATGGTGAGTTTAATTCCTCAGTTTTATGCACATGAGTTTCAAATCCAAAGAGAACAAAATCCTGCAGAGGTAATTTTATCATTGACTCTGGATGTTCTGGTGCCTGGTAAGGTGGTGCCTTTGTAAAATCCATGAATTGTTTCTAGGGAAGTGAAGAGTACCCCAGGGTTACGATTGCACCAACACGCAGCATTCTGGAAGGGCAGGAGTGCATAATTAGCTCCGCTAGCTCTGGCTGTGACAGGAATGAATTTGAAGGGTTAGAGTAGAGCCACACAGACAGCTAGGTTCAAGCCCCATGCTGCATGCATGCTGCAATTACACATTACACTAAAATAATGAATGGGGCATCTGACCCGCTGACCTCCAGACACCTATTGCACCACCTCGTCAATCCCCAGCCCCTGCATGCTGCCTCCCCTGCTGCCACAGGGTGCCTCGCTGGGGTACAGCAAGAAGGAGGGCCTTACCCTGGCTTTGTTCATATAGCTGGACCAAAGGGGACAGTCCCTTCATCCTTCCGCTTTGCACGTGGGCAAATGAATAAGCTTCCTGTGTCATAATGTATTCCAGGTCATGCACACACACAAACATTATTATACCTTGAAATTACTTTTAAATCACTATCTTTGGGGTTTTAACCAGTTTCCTTAAAAAACATGGCTCAAGAATTTCTTACGTGGAGCAAGGATGGCACCCAGTGGCCAAAGTGTTTCATCTCAGACTGTTTTTTCACAGATTTTCTATCTGCTTATCTTTTTGGAGACAATGAATTACCAAGAGGCCCTTTCCTAAAGCCAGAATTGAAACTCTGAATCTCTAACCCTTTAAGTTGAAGCAAGTCACACACACACACACACACACACACACACACACAAAGTGAGATGGTATCAGGGATTAATTCGGAATAACCACTTCAATTTTTAAAAAAATTACCTTGTGTTAAAATCGTCACATCTCAGATACAGCACCATTCATGATATTCCAATAGCAAGTATTGCTATAGAAAATGCAATATAAACCTAGTATTGCAGTCTTCATATCTTCCCTTAAACAGTCACTACCTCATAAGTTCTCATGCCTTAAACATAAGACTTTATCTCTTGACAAGTGCTTTATCATTAAACTGATGTTCACAATCTCATATCCTTGTTATCTTTCTTACAAGGTACTTGGCAGGCCTGGAGAACACAGGATAATAAAGTGCGACTGCTCTTTTTCTTTTAAGCTTTCCAGATGTCGAGAGATTTCTAGAGCGCTAGATAGCCAATCAGACTAGGAAGACAGGAGAGATGTCAGAATAATGGATCATACAGCTTCTTGCTAAGAATGACACAATGTCCCCATAATGCTTGCTGTTTCCAATGTCCTTGGGTTTCTAAGCACCCTGAAACCCCAGTACAAAAATCACATGGATGACACCACCACAGAGAAGTTCCTGATAAACAGCATTACATTATTTGCACACAGAGTGTTATGAACAGCCTTTTTAAAAGTCGATGTTAAATTCAGCAAAAAATTCTTTGTCAGTCATCATCACCATTCACGCTTGTTTGAAACCCAAACTTTCAAAATCCCACTACTTTTCTGAGAATAATAACTGAATCACAAGAAATGACTTAAGGATAAATTTCCATGACACTGCATCCATTTTTCCTACTCAGCCACTTGAAGAGCAGTATTGTCTACAAGGTCAAAACACTGAAGAGGAAAAATTGAAGCAGATGGGTTCATTTTCTTCCTGATTGTCTCTTGCCTCATATGTACAATGAAAATATGCTAACCCTGCAAGAGTTGAGAGGCTCAAGTGGGATAATGATGTGAAGACCTTTTTACATACATTGTATTACTAAACACTTCTTTATAGGTAGTGTTAGTGTACACTTTCTATACTGAGATAAGGACTCTTGTCTTATCCAAAATAATCATTTAACTTCCGCATGAGTATTATCACATTATATAATATAGTCATGAGAGGCTTTGAAAATTACTTATAAAATGTAATTAAGTCAAGTTGAGCCAATTCTTCTACCAGATACTAAAATTCTTCAACAGAATTTCAATTCAAACCTTTGCATATTCAAAATCATAAAAAACCAAGATGTTTTTGTCAACATTTATGTTGCTTTGTGGTTTATTTCCCCCTTCCCTCTTAGAGATAAATTTTATAGGCTCATAAAATTATAGCATTTTATAGCTAGAAATGACTCTGTTTTGCAGATGAGGAAACTTGAAACCCAGAAATTTAAAATGAATTAAGAGGTCTGAGAGCTGCTTTGTCTACACATTTGCTTACTCCTACCCTATTATGCCCATGGTCTTACAAAGACTGCATAAAGGGACAGCTCTAGCTCCTGAGGCTGCAGGAAACCCTTAGGTCAGTCATTCTCCACTCATTCCGTGTTTCACTCTGGGGTGCCTGGGGACCAATAGAGTCATGATTCATGAACATCTTTAAGATTTCGGATGGGTCTGAAATACGAAGAAGTACCACACTGGAACATGATTTCAAAAATTAGGTGGGCAAGACAAAATACAGAACTCTACAAAACAGTGCACACAAATACAAGTAAAAAAAGTATTAGAATTTTTAGGATTAAGAAAATAATAGAGCCAGGTGTGGTGGCGCAGCCCTGTAATCCAAGTGACTTGGGAGGCTGAGTCAGGAGGATCGCGAGTTCAAAGCCAGCCTCAGCAACTCAGTGAGGCCCTAAGCAACTCAGTGAGACCCTGTCTCTAAATAAAATACAAAATAGGGCTGGGGATGTGGCTCAGTGGCCGAGTGCCCCTGAGTTCAATCCCCGGTTCCAAAAAAAGAAAATAATAGGTTTAAAAAAATGTAGTCAGCAGAATAGTAATAGCAGGCAGGATACATGGGTGAATATTATTTAAAAGTAAAGCAATTGCTGAATCAACTAAAAGCTAATGGCAAGAGGCCTCTGCCCACAGTAGGGAAGAAAGACAAAGTCATTGCAAAGCACTCCAAAGGGTCAGTATTGTTCTAGACATAGAAAATTAGCTTCTCTATTTTCATATTGTTTAGGTTGCCTAGAGAAAACAGGAAACTGACAACCAAGATCATAAAGTGAGGGGTTTTGAACAGCATAAAGCAAAGACTGGACAAAATTTTCAGATATTCTTCTTGTCATGGATTGCCACTTCAGATTCTACCCACACATTATAATTTCCTCTGCCATAGAAATAGCAACCATTCCAATGAATTCAATCACAAGATAGAAATTTCTTAAGCAGTCAGGTACAAATAAAGGCTGTGGATGAAAAAAAATTTACAAAAATAAGACAAGGATTCTTTCCTTAAAATGCTACTAGTTCAACCATTTGATTGGATAGGTATACCAAGATTTGAATTGCAAGGTAGAATCTGGGAGGTGTGATAGAATGAACGGCAAATGAGAAGATCCCTTTTACCTGAAGGACAGCTAGGATGGACAACTAGAGGGGCAATTGAGCACGTCAGATGGATTATGGATTGTTAGGACTTTTTTTTTTTTTTTTAAGACACTGGGGATTGACCCCATGGCTGCTCTACCACTGGCTAATCCCCAGCCCTTTGTATTTATTTTTAAATTTCAAAACAGGGTCTTGCTAAATTGCCCAGGCTGACCTTGAACTTGTAATCCTCTTGCCTCAGCCTTCTGAGTCACTGGGATGACAGGTGTGCACCACAGCACCTGGTTGTTAGGACTTTAAATAAGCAAAGATAAGGAGAAGGATGGGAACAAAGGTAGGAAAGGACAGGGAGTGGCAGAAAAATCAAATAGAACTAGTGAAGGGCGGGTAAGTGAAAGTGTGGGAAACAGCCTGGAAAAGTGAACTGGAGTTTAGAGTTCAGGGTACTTTTAATGTCCAATCAAAGAACCAAAGTAGAATCTAGAGGTTCACAGATCTAGAGGTTTATAGAAGATGCTAGGCTTTGTGAGCAAAAACTAGGCATCAACAGAAAGGTACTATTCCTCCGGCAGCAGGGTTTAGGCTGGATTTAGGCTGAGAGAAGGAGGCAGGGAGACCAGCTGGGATCAGTGTGTGGCGTGGAGGAGTGAGGGCTGAAAGGTGGATTGAGCCTGAGAGAGGTTCCAAGGCAAAATGGATGGGGCAGCACCTGGGGGTGTGAGGGGGAGAATCAGTGGTGCCTACACAATTATATCCAAAGCGTGCAGCTTCAAAGTGAGGGTAAGGGAAGCATAAGAGTCAGGTGGTCGTAGCTTCTATGTGCACTGAATGATCAGTGGAGGAAAAGCCAACCATTATAACTGAGGTGAGGGGCTACCTGCACACATCTAATTACAGATGGCTTGAATCAGAGGGAAACCAGAAAGGAGTAGAGTGAATCAGTCCCAGAAGCCCTAATGTTCTGGAAGGTTCTGATGCCTTTGGCCTCTCCAGTTCCCTTTATGGTTCAGGGATCAAGGCTTTCACTGGGCCATACTGTGTATGGCTGTGCCCTGGGCATTCTGGACTCGTCACTGCTCTGCTTCCTGACACTCTGAAACCAAAAATGAGCTTCTCTTTATTTCACTGCCTCAGGTTCCATCCCTGGGCCTCCCAGTGTGACATGTGGGGAATGCAGGGAGCTCCCCTCTGTTAATGAAGGGGCTGGAGGAAGGTGGGAGGAAGCCTTCCAGGCCCATTCTTCCTCCCAGGGAAAGGAGACCTTCACAGTGACCTTCCGGAGAGCTGTCCCTGCTTTGTTTTCAAATGGAAAGAAGTGACAAATTGTGGCTGTATAAGTTGATCTGAGGGGAAGTCAGGGTCATCACAGGATGTATTTGGGTCATACAGGTCCTTGAAGGGCCCTCAATTCGCAGCCGCTTAGCTCAGCGAAAGGCCAGCCTGGGCTTGCAGACCTGACTCCCTCACCACACCCCCACCCCAGAATCTTCAATACTCAAGAGTGACAAAGTACAACCATCTTTTTTCTGATGTGGCATTTGATTAAGACACAATTCATAAAGAGAATCAGACATTTGAGCACAAAGCATGCCTCATATTTATGGGCGGTCCTGAGCAGCACAGGCCCCGCTGGCCCTTCCTGGGGAGCAGAGGGTGCCCTTTAGTGTGCTGAGGCAGCTGTTTCCTCTGCAGTCAATTTCCTGGTGAAGGTTCAATAACTTTCCCTGCTGGTAAAAAAACTTGGATATTAAACTTGGCATAAATACCATTTAAAGTCCAAACAACCCCTTAAATTCAAGAGGCAGGGACAAGGATAAAGACAGAATAGGCTAGGTCTAAGGTGACACCCAAATTCCATGCATATTGCTGCCTAGTAATTTTTGATACATCCTCAGAAATAAGCTGAGGTGAACTGGAAAGCCATTTCTGAGATTTCTGAAGGTAGCATTTCATAAACTGAGAACTGAGACTGTACACGAGAGAGTCTCTACACAAGAGAAAGCTCTGGATCCCCCTCAGACATGGAGGCTTAGATCACCCTGGGCTTGGGAAGAACCTCTGCAGAAGCAGCTGTGCTGATAGAGAAACGCTGAAATGCCACCTCTCCATGGTGGCCTCTGCAGTGCCTTGCTCCACCTCTCCCTTCTCAGCATCCCTGGGTCCCCTGGGCTTGGGCAAATGCCATTATGTTACTTGCTCCCTACAGAGTACACTCCTCCTCTGCAAGGGACTGCTTCAAGGGCTGGCCCTTCCACACCTGGCAAAGAGAGGCCAGGGCAGTGACTAGCCCAAGTGGCACCTTTGTGCCAATTAGAGAAAGGAGCAACCACTAGAGGACAAGTTACTAAAAGGCTTCCCTGGCAGGGGGTTGCAGCAGCCCCACTCCTGCCTGCTCCTGCAGGGGCCCTTGTGTGGCAGGTGGCAGGCACATCTACTGGCATCGTGGCTGGTGGGCCTGATGCCTGATGCTTCTTACTACATGCATGAGACATTTCACTGACCAAAGCATCTTCCAAAATGGAGATTATTCAATAATAATAATGAAGACTAGGAAATCACATCCCTTTAGTCAGCCTGAGGAGGAGGCTCTAAGATCAGATTTTTGAGGCAGCCATTCTTATTTCAGTATATAAATGCCACAAGAAGTATCTATTCTTGGTACTTTGTTTTACACTTCACCAGGGTATTAATTTGTGGCCCAGGCATTAACACTGAAAATTTGAAATATGTAAGAGGTAGTCCGAACCCAAAGAGCCAACTTGAATTATCGGCGTTTAATTACTGAGGTAGTTACAGTGCTGTAAATGAGTTGATCTCTGATTGCAGCTGTAATCCATGAAGATCTGAATTGAAAGAAGGAATGATAGAAGATGGCAATATAACACGAGAATGTCCATGGGTTGGTTTTAATTGGTAAAGTGGCAGTTTATAGTGATAACCGTTTGGTGTGTCCACCGCATTGGAATCCAAGGAAAGTACATAAAATCACAGGGGCATATAATTGGTGTACTAAACTCATTTTCTTATGTTATCACAGCTGGCATCTTCAGGTTATTAAAAGCCTTTAAGCCAGCCATCTTCAAAGAGATCTAATTGTCAATATGGTCTTTATACATTATTCCTGTTACCATAGAGTGGAAGAGATATAAACAGGCACTAAAATTTGCACAAATTTTCAGTATACTACTTTCTTATTTCAAGTTCATTGAAGATCAGTAAATGTTAATGATGATAAAAAGCATTCTTCAGATTCTGGTTTCCTCATTAGATGCACAGGGCAAACAACCCATAAAGGATAATTTATTAACATTATAACCTGAATCAGACTTTAAAAAAAAAAACTAGCTTGTTTGTTTAGTTCCAGGAAGTTCTGTGATCTTTTTGCATGTAAGTAGCCCACAAGCAGGACTATTTTTTGATATATAAGAACAAGGAAATACAATTCCCAATTCTGATATTCTTGGATGAGTAGAATTCTCGCTAGACAGTTGTGTGACACTTCTAGAAAGGTTTTCACACTTGAATCCCATTATGATGCAGAAATGAGGTAGCCTGGGCTTCCACTGAGGTCCGTCAGAGGGATGTGTATATTGAATCTCCAGGTTTTTCTGAGCATTAGGTGATGATGTCAGTTTCTTCCCAAACTCTGGCTTAATCTCTGAATCACTGATCACCTATCCCAGCTGAGCATAATCCATTACACTGGGACTCAGTCATCCTTTAGCTCATGAAATCTCATGTTAAATCTAATTCCAGATTTCAAATTGCTGTACTTTTTAAAAATTCACTATCTTTGTTAAAAAGTACTACAGGTAGCAAAGGCTAAAATATATTTGAATGTAAATATGACTTGTCTGTATATAATGGCCAAAACAAAGCATTTCTTTACTGTTATTTAGTTAGCTGTAGAGGGAAGAAACTGCCATTGCAGATACTCCAGCCGGGATTTTTTGTAAATGCTTTTCACTATGTGCAAGATTATTTTAAGCCCACTACATTTTAATGTTATTGCCACAGTTATCATAGACATCAGCTAACAATTATGATAATGTTTTATTTACTTTATATATCAAGTAAAAAGCCATTTGGTTAAAATTATCTACTATATCTCAATTACACTGTAATAAGATACCAGCTAATTATCTTTCAGGATAAAATCTGGAGTAAATCAGTTAAGTTAATAATCTTGATAATTTTAAGATGAAATAACCCTTTGTTCTCAAATTTAAATACTTCATATTTTTAGTATGTTTGTGAGCTAATAATAAAGAAGTGTGGCAACTCTGACAATGAAGTTTCCCTTACTCTAAGGGAAAGAATTAAGTCTGAATGTAGGTCAATAACCTTCAGAAAGTTGACAACTGTAGATTTGGGCCTGTTATGGCTCTGGACAACTCCCATGAAGTAGCTCTTAAAGTCATATTTCATTCATTGTGAGCTCTGCTATCTTCCTCCCTGTCTATCCCTTACCTCTTTAGCCTTGGTGATAATTATAATAATGTAAAAATACAATAATACAACATTATATTAGCATTTTAGAAGGTATTGGGTGTTTTCATAAATAAGATTTCTAGGTAACTAAACTTATTTTAGCTGAATCATAAAACATAAAATTTTATGCACAGATATTTTATGTACATATTTATGGGTACCCATGTGATGTTCTAATACTGGTATACTAAAGTTTATTAGTTATTAAAGTGCAAAAGCTTTAAATATTTTGATAGTAATATCTATAAAATTTATAAAACTTAAGTAAAATATAAAAAGTGTGTAAAATAATTATATACTATCATGTTTCTATGTTTATATAGACAGTTTATAATGACAGCTTTGAGTTTTAGAATACTGATGCTCCTTGGATTTATTTAGCCATTCATTCGTTCATTCACTCAACAAGTGTTTATGGGTGTTACTATATCCCATGAACTGTGAAAGGCAATAGAGAGAGCAGTGAACACAAGCATACGAAAAACTGTGCTTTAACGGAGCTCATGTTCTAGTCAGTGTGCACTATGGTTGACTGTGTTCCCCAATTTTCGTGTGTTGTAAACTTTGTCCCCAGTGCAACAGTGTTGAGAGGTTGAACTTTTGGGAGGTGAGTGGGTCATGAGGGTTCCTCTTTCATGAATGGATTGATCCATTCATTTATTAAAAGATTATTGGCTTATTGCAAAGGAGGCTTTGTTATAGAGCAGATCTTTCTGGCGTGCTTGCTCTGTTTGCCATGTGATACCCTCTGCCACATTTTAAAGAAGCAAGAAGGTCCTCCCCCAATGCTGAGCAAATACCAATACCTTGCTCTTGGATTTCTCAGTCTTGAGAACCATGAACTAAATAAACCTCTATTCTGGATAAATTACTGTTTCAGGTATTTTGTTATAGTAACAGAAAACAGACTAAAATAATATGCAGGATGTTTACCTTTACAACAAGGACCCTGACTGCTGTGGTTTTGGTTGTTCTGTATCCTTCCTCTATTGTCAGCTGTCACCTCTTGCTGGCACCATCTCTCCTTTTGATCTGGGGTACCATTGTAGGTCTTTTCCCTAAGCATCTGTCTAACCCATAATAAATCACATCCTTGGATGGAGCTCAAACAGCTTATCACATGCCTGCTATAGATGTGCAGCCCTTGTGAGGAATTCTCCTATCCCTACTTTTAGTGTTCGGGGTCTTTCTTTATCCCCTTTTGTTGTTCATCTAATTCAGTTTTAATGATCTGATTCAATTATTGGACCCAAAGGCCTCTATGCCATTTTTACCCCCAGGAGGATGAATGCATGCATCTATATGCAAATGAGACTATTGGAAGAAAAGCCATCACCAAGAAGTATTACATATTAATATTACAATACATAACATGATCTTTCTTATGGCTGTGGTAGATTTTCCTCTGGATCTTTAAACTCCACAGAAATTTTAAAATGAAGACACCATCAGGCACAGTGATACATGCCTGTAATCCCAGCAAAGCTGAGGCAGGAGATTACAGGTTCAAAGCCAGCTTCAGCAACTTAGTGGGACCCTGAACAAAATTAAAAAATAAAAAGGGCTGGGGATGTGGCTCAGTGGTTAAGCATCCCTGGGTTCAGTTCCTGGTATAATAAATGAATAAATAAATAGGAAGATGAAGACATCAAGACTCAAAATGGATGAAAATCAGTTTCTCCTATGATTTGGCCTTTGCTAAAAGCTGCGTGGTAGGATTGAAAGTGAACAGTAAATTAGACATAAACGCAATGACAAAACCAGGTATCCTGATTCATACCATATTACAGATTTTTTCCATCTGAGATCCTGCTTACCTAATAAATGGGAAGAAATACTGAATCATTTAAGAGATCATGAGGGTGCTATTCAGTTATATATAAGTTCTCTTCCCCTTGAAAATGGAAATATCCAAACACACTGCCAAGTTCTATTCCTTCAATGTCCAGTGGGCAGGACTAATTCTATAGAGGCAAGTGACAAAGGATCAGGAGGCCAGGTAAAGCTTAATTTTATGCATTAATAGTGCAACTATTTGCTTCCTTACCTTAAACTTGTCAACTTCAGCTTTTGAGCATGTTGCATGGTATGATAGCACCTGATTCAGAAGAAAAGAAAAAACACTTTAATAACTAAACATGATAGTATTTTCTGAAATTTTGGTTTAAAAATAAGCTTTACTCATGTTTACCACCTTGACCTAACAGTGGATTTTAATTCATGGAAAAAAAATTTTGTATTAATCATTTATGACACAGATTAAAGGTTTTTTTATAACAAGATTTTTCTATAGGTAGTTATTTCATTAAAGGAACATAATGTGGCTCAGGACCACAGTTACCAAAGGATATGAATACTTATCTTGTGAAATGCTCTGAAAATAAATAAAAAGTGTGTGTCCTGTGGCAGATATCATGGATGGCTAACTAAACTTCCATTCTCTTGCTTATTCTCACTTGCCTGTATATATTATGTGCAATAGATTATATTGCTAAATATTTGAAAATCATTTTTGTAGAGGATTATAGTCCCTTGCACTATTGACATCAGCTGTGGTATGTGATATGCTCTGATCAATGGAATGTGAGGGGAAATAACAGATGCCATTTTTAAGCAGTTTTTTGAAGAGTGATCACATGGTTCTGACATCTCCCTTTTGCCTCCATCATGGGAAGGGCATGGTCCCAGCAGCCGGGAACCCAAAATAAAGAAGATACATTGAGCAGAATCACAGCCAGCATGCAGCTGATGACATGTCATGCGACAAGAAATCAGCCTTTGTGTCTTATCACCATATCATAACTCACTGCAAAAACAAAAACAAAACAACAACAAAACAATTCACAGGCTCTGAGCAGTTCAGGATAGTCGTGTGAGGTGGTCAGGTGACACTGCTCTGGTCAGGGAATGGGAATGGGAGTGTTAGGGCTGCCTCTTTCATGTCCTTTTCCTTCATCCCTGGAATTTATTTGCAGACCTACAGGTTAGCAAAATCTGGTGCCCATAGGTGCCATCCATGAGTATGAATGCCAGCTTGTGTGGACAGTTGGGCAGGGAAGGAAAGAGAAAAAAGCCTGGCCATGGGTTTCCTTACCCCAGGATTCTTGTTTTGTGGGACAAATAAACCTACCACCACATGTTTAAGACAGAATTGGTATGTTACAAGGCATACATACAAGTGTACACACATGTATGATATATGCATGTTTTATGTTTTATGTAACCAAACTCATTCCTTATCTGTACAAATCTAAAAGAAAAAGTCTGGAAAATCCCTCTACCAATCTTAGAGAATCATAATTTGGCTCTGTAGAGTAACTTAGCCCTTCCCATTCTAATTAGCCACAGAACGCCATTTTGGGTTACAGATTAATCTAGTAACATGCCAAATTAATAACCAAAAACTCGGATAAATACTGACACAGGGCACACACTGTGTGATTGAAGCATACAACAATAGACAAAAATCAGAGACAGTGTCTCATGCAGGTGAGAACACAGCCTCTTTAGCCACGGGGCCGCACCTAACTCCTGCAAATTTGGGTAATCTCTTGGAACTTTGTTCACAGAATGGTATATCAATAGTTCTATAGAGTCATCTCCTGATTAGCAGCCGTAAACCATTTAAAATCTGAGGTTCTACCTGAAAACACTAACAAGGGGATATTTTCATTATTTTTAATTGGAAAAAAAGTAGAATGCACTGTAAATTCCCAAGACTTAATGAAAATACAATAAATTTCACAGATATAGATATGGCAAAAATGACATTTGGTTGTAAGTTGTTTCAACTATTATTTTTCTAAAGTTTCCTTGAATATATATATATATATATATCTTCTCTCTCTTGACACTTTTCTCACTGACTTTACTTCCTTTTAACCTTTGGAAGGGACTCACAAAAATGTTGTATTGAGAAATAAATGTTTTTTCTGAGGCTTGCTTACTAAAAGTGAAGCAATTTTTTACAAAGAAAATGTTAACCATAGAGGGGTGTGTGTCTTTTAGGAAGATTAAATGCAATATTATATGGTACATAAATAATCAACTTATAATCAACTTATTAATATTCAACTAAGACTCTACCCAATGCATATTTGGCGATGTATCACCATATGATCTTCATTGATTCATAATTATTAATAGGCATTTTCAATGCAAAATAAGCAAATAGACTTTGGGGTTTTTTTATTGGACTTTATTATGAAAACCCCTAATTTGTCTATGGTTTATTTCTGTTCACAATTTTTTTTCAGATTTAATTTTTCAGATTAAATCTTCAAAACTTGTCTTTATTTACCACCCTCCAAATAAAAACAAACAAAAAACCCAAACTCAAGTTGCAATTCAAAATCTCTACCACCAGGTGGTGCTTACCCAGGCTTTTAGTATATAAAGCTTACCATCTCTCCTTTCAAACTGTTCCCCACTTCCTTTATTATAAAAAATAAACTAAAAGCTATTTGCTCCACTAAATTGAAACTGTATCAGTGATGTAAATTATTACAGATTAAGATTTTCTGCTCATTTAAAATTAGTTTCATTTGTTTGTTATTGAGGTATAGTTTGTATATTTGGAACTCAAGATCTCTATCAGATATATATTTCATAAATATTACCTCCTAGTCTGTGACTTTTCTATTAATTATTTTTCCCTTTTTTGAGATGGGGGTCTCATTATGTTGCCCAGGCTGGCCTCAAACTCTTGGGCTCAAGTGATCCTCTGGTTTCAGCCTCCCAAGTTGCTGGGACTACAAGCATTCACTGCTATACCTGGCTATTTTAATGTCTTAATAAACAGAAGTACTAAATTTTGATTTAATGTATTTGTAAATTTTATGGTTATTGCTTCAAGTGTCCCTTTGAAGAAATGTTTTTCACTTCTTCCCCAAGTTGCAGATATCTTGAGCTGTTTTCCAGAACTTTACAATTTGTCTTTAGGTGTATTATATGTCTGAAATTAAATTTGTGTATGGTATAAGGTTAAGATTTAAGGAAATAAGTGCCTTCATTACTTGCTTGTGATTCTCAAACTGGAGTTGTTCCTTATCTTGATCATTGCCCACCTCCCCCACTAGACTGTAAGCACCATGAAGGAAGGATTAGCCCTACTAGTCACCAGTATAGGCCCTGTTCTTAGGAGTATGCCTGATACTTAGTTAGCACTCAGTATGTTTGATGAATCAAGGAGTGAAAAGTAAAACCAACTTTAAAGAAAAACATCTCTATTTCTCATATGCTTTTCTGTTTGTGTATTAGTGGCCAGAATTGGTGCCAGTACCTGGATGAAATCATACTATGCATTAAATATGAACAGTATATGTAGGGTTGTTAGATTAGGCAAATAAAAATATAGGACACCTAACTAAACTTGAATTTTAGATCAATAAATACTTACACTATTTGGGACCTATTTATACTAAAAAAAATGATATGCCATTTATCTGAAGTTCAGATTCACAAGGCACGCAGTGTTTTATCTGGCAACCCTACTTCTACCCACTCCAAATCAAGAGGGCTGGAAACAAATCAGGAGAAGGCTGAATCATATTCCAACATATTCTTGTTTTTCCTTTCAATACATCACACATCTCCCAGTGACTTTTTCTTCATAATATTTAATAGCAAGTTTATCAAATGCCTTGAGTCTGGAATACTTTCTGCAATGCTATTGTTATGATTTGAAATGTGTCCCCCACCATGCCAAATTCACATTCTGAGTTCCTAACCCTCAGAATGTCGCCATATTTGGCAATGAGTTCTTTAAAGGCATAATTAAGGTATAATGGGGTCATATGGGTGGGCCCTAATCCAACATGACTGGTGTGCTCATAGAAGAGGAGATTAGCATAAAGATAACACACAGAACTAAGAGGTGACCAAGTAAAAACACAGCAAGAAGACAGTCATCTGCAAGCCAAAGAGAGAGACCTCAGAGGAAATCAAACGTGCTGATACCCTGGGCTTAGATCTTTGGCCTCTGTAACTGTGAGAAACCAAATTTCTAGTGTTTACTCCATCCAGTCTGTGGTATTTTGTTAAGGCAGCACTAGCAAACTAATACAGCTACATAATCCTATTGACCTAATATATGTGACAAAATTGAAGGGAATAGATCAAAAGCAATTCCTGATTACTGTTAGCATAGCCAATATTTAAAAGAAAATCATTATTCTTACATATAAATAATACTATATGGTACAGTTAGTAACCAAAAATCAAGCAGATTTCTAGTTGAGAAAAAAATTTAATAAAGAATGGTATATTTTTAAGTTTATTACATTTAAATTTTGTTGGATACATTAAAGATTTCTTCATAATTCTAGCCTACATTAAGTTGATAAGCTATTTGAATTTCCTAACTTTTATGTTTCATACAAGGGTCTAGTACACCATATGCTTTAGAAAATTCTATCTTTGATCAAGCAAAAAAGTTTTAATCAGATGCTTCATAATTGTTTTGAGGAAAGAGTCATTTGCAAAATCTAATGATATATATACAGTCTTTATGAGAAGCACTGGCAGGTTATGAGAGCTCAGTCATAAGATATACACTAGTTAATTTTTTTGACGGCTAAATAAAATGTGTATAAAGCTTATATACAAAAGGAAACAGTTGATCCACAGAACACTTGATGAATGTTAAACTTTCACAAAAAAAATTCTATCCCAGATAGATTTATTTTTTGTATGGGTGCTAATTTAGAAAATATTTTAAAGTTAAAAACAGTGACTCCATTTTAGTGGTGAACTCTGACTTAAGAATTCTTTATAGTTTCTAAAATAAATCACTATTTGCAAAACCCTACAACTTTAATTAACTTTTGGATTGAACTCGCTCCTAGCAAAACGAAAAATGCAAGATAAAGCAATTGTCAGACCCATCAAAGACAGAGCAAAGAAGTCAATTTTTGTGTTGAGTTTGCACAGCAGGAATTAGACAATTAAATAGATTTCAAAGGGAAAACAATGAGCAGAGCTATGAAATAGGACACTGTATCAAGCTTTGGCTTCTGCACACACAGTTCAAGTCTAGAACCAAATGTCTGGCAATCTCAGGAAATGCCCCAGAGCCACACCTCTCACACCAGTTGTTTTGATTGTTAACTTGTTATGGATCTGAGCAGTTGCTACTGAATTGAGAAACAAACCACTGAAGAAACCAGCAGAGGGGAGCAGAAATGTAAAGAACCACTTAACAGAGTGAAGGAACAAAACCCACTGAGGACCCAGACTGGTACTCTCGGACAGAAATGGACTGCATGGATATTTACTGATAGGTTTACAGTTCTGGTGGCAAAGTGGCACTTGGTAACTCTTGGAAACTGAACTGACATCAAATTAAGCTAACTTTGTCTGAAGTATAATCCCAAATAATTTATATTCTATGAAGAGATAAAGAAGCTTTGCTGTCAGCAGCAGTAGTCCTCTAGCCAGGAAAGGTAACAAACCCTAAGAGATGAAAAGCCAATTTACTTGCAATGACCTGACAAAAGTGTCATCTAGCTGTGTAAAGCATCATACTCAAGGTCCTCTTAACAAGCTGATGACAGAATTCAAACACATGGCTACTGAATGGATGTGCTGAAACTGAGACATCCTCAGTTTCTATTGTCAAATATTGAAGAAACAGCCTGCTGCCTACTGGAGTGAGAAGTTCAAAAGGTACTTCAGAGAACTGTGGTCTGTTATCATGACATGACCTTCAGAACATTTCATTACATAAAAATAGCTTTAAAAATCTAAAAACTTGAACTTTTGAATTTTAAAGTAGAACAACAGCTGTCCGCTGAATCTGGGGTAATAAATGCAATATTTAATCAATTGTCTTAATGACCTTAGGATCAGCTCTGCTTTTTAATTACTACATGTGGGAAAGAAGGGCAACACTTGTCATTTGTATCAATATATATTTCTGGGGTACCTACTATGTATAAGTCATTGGGCATCTTATTATCATCCTGGCAAATAAATTTTATGTGGAGCCTCAATTTTATTTGGTTGCTAATTACTATAGAAAACACTGTGCTACCCACCTCCTCCAGCCACACCCTACCTGCCTACAGTTGCCATCCAGTTAATCCCTATCAGCAGATTAATGCACTGATTAGGTTAAGGCTCTCATAACCAAATTGTTTCACCTCAAGTTCTCCTGTACTGTCTCACACATGAGCTTTTAGATGACATGTAATATCCGAAACATAATAAAAGAAATGTAAAGATATATTCTGAGAAAATCACAGATGTCTAAATTTCAATGATTAAAGATGTACTAAAATATACATGTAGTTTTTATCTTCATTTTCATTTGTATTAACAAAATGTGCATTGGAGAGAACCTATTACCTCTGAGGACAGCCTCTAGTCCTTTGTGATTTAAGAAACAGATTTCTTACATCTTGCGATATAAGAAACAGTAAGTTACCTTACTTTCACTGCAGGTAAGAAGCTAAAATTTCTCCATTTAGCTAATAGAAGGGTACAAGAAATTGCAATTAGAAGAAAGTACCAAGTTCTTCCTGGGTCGATCTTATTGGGCACTTAAAAAAAATAGACTTGGTTTTGAAAAAACAGGTTCAAATTAATATTAAAATAGGAAGAAAACAAAAGTATCTATCAAACTGTGCTCAGGAGAATAAGAGTAAAAGACTTTCCAGAGAGTTTTGTGGATGAAATCTGCCTTCACAGAAATCTGCTCCTGCCCCCACAAGAGGCTTTGACTTCCAGATTAATATAAGATCTGTCCATCTTGGCTGAATTCTCCTATAAGTAAATTTCTGGAGAATAAATATGCAATTTTTGCATTTTGTTTCATTCAAAGATAAGCGTCAACCACATCAATGGTTTGATATACCCCTCAATTTAGGATGAAGAATGCATTTATCACTCATTCACCCCAGTCAAAAGTTCAACTTAATCACCATATCATTACCCAGATTAAAACTTAATATTAGGGACCATACTCCAAATCTAAATCTAATTTTTAAAAGTGCCCTTTAACTGACTTCATAAGTATAAATATTATTGTTAACTAGTGTATAGTAACAGCACAAAAATTCATTTGGCAGCTGCGCAAACTCTTTCACCCTTTGCCCACAAACTGCTAACAATTGGTACCCATACAATTGCCAGAGGATAAACACTCTGCAACTTCATCAAATTATGATGTATGGTAGAGTAAGAAGTCACACATCCTTGGATGCTCCTCTGATGAGAGGTAGGATCTCTGTTCCTTCTTCATTCTGGGTGAAGTACATTGTAGTGGCATTACTAACAAGAGTGTTGTGCCAGTGGCTTGGGCCAAGGACTTCAGAGACTGGAAGCTTCTATTTTCCAGCTCTTGAAACAGTTTCTCTTGCAGACATGAGCCACTGTTTATGAGATTCATTTGCCTGTGAGAAGCTCAGCCACATGGAGAAGCCTGAAGGATGAAGTACCGAGTAAAAGAAGAGAGAGACCAAAGAGCACCATGAAGCCACATGTGTGATTGAAGAAGCCTCCATGAAATGGCCCAGAGCAGCGGAGTTGGCCGTCCATAGTCTGAGATCTCTGAAACCTTGAGTCAAATAAACTTTCACTCTTCTTATCAAGTCTTTTGGTCACAGTGGTGAAAACACTACCCAAAAGAATGTGTCACAAGTTAATACACCAACATTGGGAAGCAGTATAACTTGGCTTTGGAGCATAGGGACTTTGTGTCAACTTGAGCTCTTAATCCAGGCTCCATTGGTCCCATAACCTTGACCTAATTACTAGCCTAAGGTTCAGTTTCCTCATTAATGAAAGGTGAAAAATATCTGCATTTTCCAATCACTTTTCCCAGACCAGAGCAAATTAAAAGATTCCTTCTAACACCAAGGTAGGGAGGAAGTATAATCCTACTACGGGTCCTGAAGGCAGAGAACCAGAAATATCTGGCTGTAATGGTTGCCAAAAGGGGTTGGGTAATCAAATACAAGTTGGGTTATAACTGTGTTTAAAATCAGGGCAAATGAGTTGATCTATGAATTCTACCATATGAATTTTGTGGTTTATTTGATTTTCACTTACTTCCTGATTCTCTGCTGTGTTTCAAAGAACTATATGGCAGATAAGATCTTCAAATAGGTAGATTATAGTATTGTTTATATTTAACATATATAATACATACAGAATATAACCATTAAATATTGTTGCTTTGGTTAAACACATTCTGATAGCTACACAAGAAAATTATTGTAAGAAAAGGATAATGATTGGCTTACTTCTGTTACATAATGGTTAGGAAATAGTTATGAATTTCAATCATTTCAATGTCATTAGGATGAAAGAATGGCTCACTGCTTTTGAAAAAGTTTCATGTGGTAATGATTCTTCTGGGTTTTTTTTTCTTAAGTTTTTAGTACTCTCTCACAAAGGACCTCAACCATTAACACTTAAATTAAAAAGGTTTTATGATTAATTCTTAGCGTGATTCAATATGACTCTATACATATGCATATTGGACTATAATTTATAACTGTTTTAAAATAAGTGTTCTGTTCCCACAGTTGCATTACTCCCCACATTCTGTTTTAGAGTGAGGCTGTTTTTCTTAATCATGAAGGTTATTAAATGTATCAATGTTTCACAAATGCTTTTCTAATGAACTCCTTGCTTACTTGCTTTTCTCATTTGTTAAGAACAAAGGAGGACATAACATTCTTTTGGACTAACTGAGCCAACTTGGATTGGTTATTTTTGCTTCTTAAACAACTCTAGCATGTTGCCAAACCTGCAATTTATATATCTGGAATTATTGTCTGATTTCATTTAATACCATATTTCTGGTATCTCATTATTAAATATTTACTTATACTTATTTTCTATACCTCTTCTCCAATAATTTTTGCATAATCAATATGGCTACTACCATAGTTGGTCTATCATTTGAGAGAGATACAGTGGTTATCTGCATTGGTTACACAGCAACATCATGGAGCATTTTATGTGACTTTGCTGGGAGTTTTCTTTGGAGTGAAAAGTAAGGAGCAACCAGGCCCAGTCTGGGCCACTGTAAAACTGATTGGGGTCATGGGATGACTGGTGACCACAGAGCAAAGAGAAGTCCAATGGTAAGACTACACAGGACCATTTCTGATCTGTTGAGCCAATGTTGGTGGCCATGTAGATCAGATTCAATTTGAATGAGTAGGTGAGGAAACAGCATCAAAGCAGTTAGGGCTGTCTAGATCATACGCCATCCATGCAATCAAGACATATCTATTGAGGACTTAATTTGGGTGAAGCACTTAGTTTGGATGTGCACACAGTTTCTGTCTTAGTGGATTTATTTCAGTCACAGAGACTGACACTGGACAGGCAAATGCATGGACATGATTGCTACAAAGTCAAGAAGCAAAATGCTGAGAGACACAATGGGGGTGGATGGGAGAATATGGGGAGGTGGCAGGAAAGGTGGGTGGGGATGGCTCTAAGCTGAGACCTGGAAAATAAAAAGAACCAGCCTGGCCAAGGGTTCAGGAAACACTTTTGGGGCAGCAGGAGAAATAGGTTGGAAGCGGTGCAAGAGCAACGAGAATGAGGTGGGGAGCCCAGGGGTGAGGTGAAAGAGCTGGGCAAGTGCCTGGTCAGCCAGGGCATTGTAGGCTGATGAGGCATGCCATTGGTCATGGGAAGCCTCTGGAGGGTTTTAGGCAAGAAACCAACATGATATGGTTAGTTTTCCAATCCCTATAACCTTGGAAGTCCTTTACGTGCCCTTCCCTGATTGTACTCCACTGCAGAAATGGCCACCACTCTGACATCTGTGGCATTCATTCCCTTGGTATGTTATTGGCGTTTCCTGCACTTGACCTTATGTAGTGGATCGCCATTCCATACAGAGGATGACACTGGTTGCTTGTGGAGGGCAGGTTGGAGGAGGGCAAGAGTGAATGTGGGAGAGACCAGGTTGGTGGAAGTGGAGACCTAGATCTCTGCAAGCAGTGCACAGGGATCGCCCATGCAAAGAGAGAAGGACCAGAGCCACAGGCACACTCAGCTCTGGATTCTGGGCCCTACTGGGCATGGAGGAAACAATACACGAGGTGGGGGGCAGGAAAAAAGTGGGTGGAAAGGGTTTGAGAGTCCCACATACAGGAACACTGGACCCAGGTGTAGAACTGCTCTCTCTTGTGTGAGTGCTTGGAGCCCCGTTTCCCACACTGCTGGCTAATTCCAGAACCCAGTAATGAGAAGGAAGAGGAGAGGCTGGACCACTTTCTGATTCATAGCTTGGCAGGACTAAAACTGCAGATGGTGAGTTCCACTACTTGAATATGAGGCAGGGCTGAGAAAAAACAATGCCTTTAGATTTTTCAGCCAACGAATATGTGAAGAGGATCAGTTATGTTTTAGGAACCATTCTGGGAGCTGGGCATACACCAGTGAGCAGAAGAGACAAAAATTCTTGTCAACATGGAGCTTACAATGGTAGAATGAAGACAGGACAGTGAAGCTAAAGAAGTAAAAATGATAGCATGCAATGAGTGATGTGGAGAAAAACAAAGCAGGGAAGGGAGATTGGGAGCAGTAATGGAGGGGTACTTGCAAATTTAAATAGGACTATCCATGAAGGTGATAATAAATAGTGTTAATAAAGACCTGAAGTTTCAGAAGGAATGAGATGTGGATATCAGGGGGAGAGGTTGCAGGATGCAAGTGCAAAGACCCTGTGGCAGGGATGTGTCTAACCTGTTCAAGGATAAGCAAGGAGGCCAGTGGAACAGAGTGGGAAAAGAGAAGGGTAACAGGAAGTTGGAAAGGAGTCAGGGTTTAAATCAGGGAAATTTTGGAAACTGATTCCATTTGATTTTTGGTTAACACAAGTATAGGCACTTGTTGGAGATAAAAAGTTTCCCAGAGGGAGGCATATCTAATTGAGTCCAGTGTACTCATTAAATTAAAAAACTATTTCTTTCCTTTTCAATGATGAAAGCAATTTCTCCCTCATCTCTGCCAAGTTCAGGGGCTGCTGTTACCTGCACAGATCCATATGAGAGGCATCTCTCTGGGGGTATAGTTTCATTCCTTGACAATCTGGGTATGATCCCCACCCTGCCACACCTCACAAACAAATGTCTGCTGTTTGTGAATGTCTGATTTTTAAAATGGTCTTTTGGCCCCTAGTTTTATTTCATACAATGGATTTAATCATTTGTGGGCATCTGAATGCAAGGTTTGGGGATGTGTCTAATGCAGCCAAAGCTGGAGTTTTTGGCTAATGGGAGGATTGTTTTTTGATGGGGGACCTTTGAAATAGAAGTATTAAAATTGAGGGTTTGAAAACTTATTTATGCTGATCACATGGTGGCATTCAATGATAGGGAAAGGGTTAAAGCAGGAAAATGCTGCTCTGGTTGGTTCCAAATCCTGAGTCAGTGTTCTGTTGTCTTCCCTTTGCTTCCTTTTAAGTACAGGTGTTCTGGATATGAGGTGACTGTTACCTGCTGGGCTGAGCTGCCTCAGAGTTTATCAATATAAATAAATGGAGGTTATCTGGGGGATGGAGAAGAAGGGTGGAGGGGCTTTCACACTCCTGTTTACAGGTGTCTTTTAAAATGCCTTCATGGGTATCTAGAGCCAGGCTTCTTCTCTTTCCACTCGGTAGAAAATTGAAGATAACCCTGAGTAGTTTTAGCTATGACGTAGATAAAAAATGTGTCCCACTCACTTAAGACCTGATTTGATGAGGCCCCTGCATCATCAAATACTTCCAGGCTTTTCGTTAGGCCAGGTAACACAAAAATCCCACAACTAACCCCTGGGGTTTGTACGTAGATTAATTTAAAGCTTACTATTAATTATTTCATCAACCCACACGTATATTCATATAAACGTATTCTTCATTGCTTTAAAATCTTCGATACCAAGGCTTTTGGAAAGATCTGACTATGCCTTCGTTGTAAGGTCATAGCAAAGGCAGGAGATGGAGAGAAATACTCAGAGTAGGAGCCTGGTTAGGGTCATGATGCTCAGGCACTGACCTGGGAGCACAGTACTGCCTTAGATCCTGGTCCACTCTTTGGAGGGCTATCTCTGGTTATGGTCCATCTTCTGGGGAGAAAAGTGCAGGAATCCCTAGGGACAGGTTACTAGATTATGTTCCAGGTACCTGGGATTCCCTAAATTCCAGGTACCTCAAATTCTCCAGATACCCCAATGCCCCATTCCCACTTCTAGGACTTATTCCCCAAATTATGACCTGTTGGGGGGCTGTTTGTAGGACTGTGGACAGAGTTTGTAATGTGTTGTTTGCATGGTTCAGACATGTACAAACCCGGTGTAATACGGAGCGGTGGATGAGGGAAGAGATGCAGGTAACCTTCATTTCTTTCTAGATGGTTTATAGACTTGGTTCCATCTGGTTGGATTCATGTATGATTTGCCACCTTTGAAAGCAGCCTCCTCTTACTGCCTTTGTATCAAGGCAATGTCAAGATTCTGACCATTCCACCCAAAGTGAAAGCCAGTTTTTTACTTGGCCAACTGTAAGCCTGGATTTCACAAGCCACAGATTACAAGAGAAGCCAGCAAGCTAAAGCAAGGCTATCTCACCGTGGAATATCTCACCGTTGAATCTTGACTCAATTTAGATTCAACATTTGGTTTGGACAAGACTGAATTAAGGATCAAGCTGCTGGAGCTCAGCTCAGAATCTGACTTATTCTAGAATCTGTACTATAATCCCAAAGCATTAGGGTTGACAAGAATAGTTCCTTACTGATAAGTTAGTAATTTTCAGTGAAGTAAAAGGAGGAAAAACATTTCTGAGGGTGTTTTATTCAACTAGAGCTTTTGAATCAATGGGCTTTTCATTATTATTGTCCCTCAATCTTATAAGCCAGAAGCATGCCTCCTGGCAAAGAAAGTAGGCCCATTACCTTGCTGCTCTTCCCACCTCCATCATAGTCAGTCAAGGAACAATGGCAAATGCCAGTCCCCCAAAGACACATGCCACACAATCTGCACAACACAACCCTTTGAAATCCATAGACCATATCTTAAACCTGGCTCTGCTACTTGCTGTGCAGTGATAGACCCCCTCAACAAGTTTCTATACCTGCTGAGCCTTTGTCTGTTTTCTGTCAAGTGGAGAAAGTACTGTCCACTCCATGCTGTTTTGGTGAAAGTTCAGTGAGATATATGTAAAGTGCATAACATAGAGCCTGACATATGATAAACATTTAGTAAATGTAGCATTTGTAAAGCACCAAAAAATAACATCATAAAACTGAAGAAAGAAGAGCATAAACCAATGAAAGAAACATTTTTAAATAAGCCAGAATAAGTGCATCCAAATAATAGTTCCTTCTTTGGGTAACCATGGGGACTATGTTAACCTACTCCAAACATTCTGGTATGTTTGGAAACTCTGTCCAGGATCCTGAACATTCATTAGACCACAGCAGTGGTGACAAATCCTTTGAAGGTGGATTTGATTTTGGCAAATGATCAAATATAATTTAATAGGAAATAAAATGAAAACATGCTTAACATTTTGTTAAAATAACCCCACAAAATGTGATTACCAAATACTGAGATTAATCTTTTCTCTGTAGATGGCAGGATGTTCTGTCTAAAATGTCAAACTAACCATGTTCCTTTCTTGGTGAAAACCCCTCAATTCTTTGAATAAAGTTCAAATTCCTTCATGTAGCATGAGTATCCTTTGGGCCCTGTCCAGTCTAATGCCTGCCTCTCTCTGCTGTGCCCTTGTCCTAGCTATCCTGGCCTGAACAGCATGCTATTCAGTCTGCCCTACTTGTTTTCATGACTTTCCTTCTGCCTGGAGCACTCCTGCTAATCTTTCAAACTGCATAGCTCACTGCTACTTGTCACTCAGCAGTTACCCTCTGTGCAGAGCAGTTATGAAGAACTCTCTGAATTGCTTGCCCCTCCTTGATGCTTCCCCTACCTACCTCTTTTCCTGGAACTCATCACACTGTGATCACACTTTCTCTTGTCTCTATCTTCTTCTAGACTGATTACATAAAGTACCATACCATGGTTTATGAAATTTACATAGTGTTTACCATGTTATTTTGGTGAGGGTTGAGTTCTTGGCACATAGTACACGATTTATTCATTGTATTATTGATTCCTTAAAAACCACATGGATCCTATTAAAGCGTCCCAAATATTTGAATGATAGTAGGATACTTAAAAATGTGAAGAAATCCCCTGTTAACTACTTGTACAGAAATCCACTTATTCATATCCATAAATTCTTTTTGTTGTTATTAGCAAATTACCTAACTGGATTCTTGTATAAAATGGTATTTGATAAAGAAAGTAGTAGTAGTATTATAAAATAAATATCTATGAGTAGATAAATAAATGGAGATGAATGGAAGAGAGAGACACACAGTCAGACAGGTAGACAAGACAAATATCCCATATAGAGATATTCTAAATAATTTGTGTATATTCTTCCCCCTCAAGGAACTAGAGCATAACTCCCTACTCCCTAAGTATAGCTTTGAATAGCAACTTCCTTCCAAAGAGTATGGAATGGAAAGCAGGGAAAAGAGTAAATTCACAGTGGGGAAACTTGACAGACACTCCCTTAGTCAAGGTTAACAACAACCATGATAAGTCATTTTGATAGTATGTGCTCTTGATATGATGTGATGCTAATGACACTTTATCTCTGAGACCTTCCTCACCAAAACCCACAATCAGAGTCAAACCATGAGAAAACATCAAAGTCTATTAGAGGGACATGCTACAAAGTACCCGACCAGCACTCCTCAAAACTGTCAAGGTCATCAAGAAAGGAATGTGAAAACCTGTTATAGCCAAGAGGAGCCTAAGGAGACACGATGTCTAAATGTAGTAGGGTGCCTTGGATGGAATCCTGGGACAGAAAAAGGATATTAGGTAAAACTAAGGAAATCTGAATAAAGTATGGACTTAGTTAACAATAAGGCAATACTGGTTCATTAATTAAACTGAAAGTACCATACTAATGTAAGATATTAAAAACAGGGTAAATTGGGCATGGGGTATATGAGAACTCTCTACTCTCTTCCCAAATTTTCTGTAAATCTAAACTGTCTTAAAAACACAATGTGTTTTTAAAAATTTATATCTGGCTCAATTTTGATATAGGGTCTTCCACTTCCCACAAAATATCTAAATGAAAACCCAGCAGCCATCACTACAACTGATAAACCACTAATAGATACTAAAGAGAATTTTTGCCAATTATAAAACAGATGCAGCTGAATTGAGAAAAACAAGTAGTGGCTTATCCATGCCTCCCTCCCTGAAATGAAACAGACCCCCAGCCTGAAAGACATGAAGGCACTGTTCCTAAAGCAGTCCCAGGAGGGTGCTGTTCCCTTCTTTGCTGTCAGGGTTGTAGCTCAGGGACCAGAGAAATAATCCATTCACCTTCTGAAGAATGGCAGCTGTTTTTGAAGTATTAACACTCATGTGGGGGAGAAAGTCATTGTAAATAAAGTACTCTATAACGATGGGAGTGGGGGATGTTAAAAATTATTATTATTATTATTATTATTGACATTTTTATGAGAACTGTGCTAAAAATTTACTTGCATTATTTCATTTTATCCTCATAACAATCCCACAGGGTTGGAAAGGAAGAACAATAAAGCACAGAGAAGTTATGAGATTTGCCCAGAGATGCACAGGTAGAAAGCAGCAGAGCAAGAATTAGGGCGGGTAGGGAGAAGTACATTGGATTAGACAAAGGGGAATGAAGGGAAGGGAGTGGGAATGCGAAGAGGTGAAGACAATAGAAAGAATGGGTTGTAACTTTCCTATGCTCATATATGAATACAGGGCCAGTGTGACTCCACATCATCTTCAACTACAAGAATGGGATCAAAATTATAATGGGTTGCCCCCATGAATGTATAATGTCAAAATGTACCCATGTATATCTAAAAATAACAAATGCAAAAAAAAATCCTAACCATCTGATTTTCAAGTTCATGCTTTAAATCACTTCACTATACTTCATAAAATATCCTAGCAGCAGTGTATGTTCAGGATTGAGATTCCTTTTGTACTTTATAATTGTGATCTTGTACTTGATGCACTCAGCAAACACTTCTGTGTGTCCTGTGGCCAGGTCCTGTACTGGCATGAGGACACCATGATGAGCTAGACACACAGACACAACCCTGAATATAAGGGATCTAGAATCCATTGGAACCCGAAAGGGAGAAGAATAGACCATTCCAGCCCTGCAGAACCACACAAATCTATGATTTGCTCCTCTCTTGTTTGCATAGCCAAGGGGAACGCCATAGGACATGAATGGACAGTGAGAGAGACACTCAGGACCATCCAAAAGCCTTGCCAGCTGGTAAACACTGCATCCTGAAAACTCCAAGAAGATGCACCTCTGATCATTATTTAATGTAGAGGCAATTACCTCTCAGAAATCTTATGCTTAGTATCTTCATAAGACACAAGAAGAAAGAGCCTCATTGAAACTAGAGCAGAACATTACACAGGCAAATAGGTTTGGATGAAATTTATAAAACAAACAAAAGAACGAGGCAATGAAGCTCAGCTGTCACTTTCTGGAGGAAGTTCTTCTGAATGTGCCCACAGTAGCCCTCTGTTTCCAGTCACCCTTTATTAAAACACCCTGCTTCATTTTCTTTGTGACACATTATCATGAATTCATTTTGTTAATTTATTTGTTTACTTGTCTACCACCTGTCTTCTATTGGAATATGAAGTTCATGAGATATCATTTGTTTTTCCTCTGCTGAATCTTTAGCACCTAGAACAGTGTCTACCACAAACTAAGTGAAATAAGCTAGTCATGAAAGGACAAATACTATGTGATTCCACTTATATGAGTTATTTAGAATAGTTGGATTCATAGGCAAAGTGAGATGGTGGTCCACCATTTCCCAAGGGTGAGGGAGAACAGGAAGATAGTGTTTAATGGGTACAGCCTCAGGTCAGGAAATAAATAAAATTTGAAGGTGGATGGTGGTGACAGTCACACAGCAATGGGAATGTATGTAATGCCATGGAACTGCGCATGTACAGATGGTTAAAATGGTAAATTTCGTGTCGTATTTATTTTACCACAATCTAAAAACAAAGGAAAAAAGGACCCTGACAAAGAGAAATGCCTGGAGGAATAAGCTGACCCCCAGAGAGGGAGGACCAGATGAGTCAGTGGAAGCTGGGGACTGAGAGGAGAAGGTAAACTGTCAGGAGAGGCAAATCCACATCAGGTAGCCACCAGCAGGAGACTCTCAGCCATGAAGCTGTCTGAAGAACAACTCATCATCCAAAGAGGAAGGCAGTGTGTAATGCAGCTTAGGACAGCACCTGTCACCTAAGGTTTTGCCTTTCATCCTGCCCTGTCCCTTGCCCAGGAACCCACCTTGGAGTGGGAAGGCAAAGTGTGCAAGTGTAAAGAAGTCCACCAGGACCCTCGTGACTACATGTTTCTAAAGGCAGGGAGGAGGAGGAGTTCAAAGACAATCTAACACTGGTGTGTCAGAAGAGCCATGGTACCCAGGAAAACATTTATCCAGGAGTGGGGAGGATGGACTCAGTAGAGAAGGTTTAAAGGAAGAGGTGAGATATGGAATAAGGTGGTATTCTGTTGGTATCCTAAGAACCCAGCTCACAGGATAAAAATCTCTCCTTGGAGCACAGGAAATTCCTCCTGGGAGAACATCTGTCTTCCCTTACCTTCAGAAAGTAGGTTAGTTCTTAATCCTCATCTAAGGAAATACACCATGGGACATGGTGTCCAGGAAGAGGTCCTCACTACCAACCCCACCTAACCCCACAAAAGCAGCTCTGTACTTATGGCCTGTTAGAGGGGAAGAGAACACGGAGGTGATGCTATGGCAGTCTGTGGCCAGGAAGGCTACCACTAAAACCAGCTGCCGGCTCCTCTGTCCTTGCCCAAGCTTTTCCACTTCAGAACGTTGTTGTAACAGACCGTAAATGACTGTGGCAGCATGCATTCATTTATTTAATACCCTTTTACCAACAACCAATTATATAAAAGACACTGAGAGGAATAAAAGCTAAGACATGATCACATACTTCAGGGAACATATGTTCTAGCAGAGGAAAACACAGAGACTCAAAATATTAGAAGGTTTATAGAGAAGACTACATTGAAATAAAGCTTTGAATGATGGAATACTTTTGAGAGCAGGAGGCATAAATGGAATAGCGAAAAACAAAAGTGGAAAGGATATTAAAGATCAGATGGCAGAGAAGCAGGTGGCTGATTTGTAGACTATGAAGAATTGGAGTTTGTAAGTAGCATAGAATTCTCTGAGAAGAGCAATGAGAGCCAAGGGCAGGAAAGTAGTTTGGTAGGAGATTTGCAAGGGCCCCAAAGGCCAGGACGTTGTACTTTGATAGGTGATGGGGGAGTAATTTAAGATCTTTGAGTGGGTGAGTGATGCAATCTAAAATCTGTTCTGGGAAGAGCAAATAGAAGGCTGTTGCAATTGTCCAGTCAAGAGGTAATGAAGCCCTTAAGTAGGATGGTTGCTGTGGCAATTGGAAAGGAGGAAATAGATGGGAGAGGCTTTGGGGAGGTAGAATAAATGGGGCTTGTCTTCTGATTGCTTATACCTTTTTCTCACCCTCTGTTTGACCCTCATTTCTTCTCTCTTCTGATCATAAAGCTGTATGAGGTGTCCCTTAACACACAGACTTATATTTACTAGAAAGGTTCTCATCAGTATTAGGTAAGGTTTCATTTGCAATAACTGGGAAAGACACCCCAAAGTACAATCTGTGACACTCAGAGTGAGGAAGTAATATCCTATATCTACATTCATATTGTATTCTCTCTGTATTCTGACTTTTAGGTAAAATTTCTCCCTTTCTTCTTAGGATCTTACTGTTAATACGTGAACAGATACTAAAATACAGCTCTTCTGGAGCTTTTGGCTACTCATGCAGCATGGAAATCAAGATCATAAAATTAAAGTTAGGAAAAATTATTGGAAATTTTTCTCTTTGTTCCATTATCCAGCTTTAATAGCTGAGAAAGAAAAAATATATTGTTAAAGGTAACTTAAAAATAAAATTAGGGAGACTAAGGCAGAAGGATCACAAGTTTGAGGTTAGTCTGGGCAACTTAGTAAAATCCTGTCCCAAATTAAGTTTTTTTTAAAGGGCCTGGGATGGAGTCCTGTGGTAGAGTACTGGCCTGGCATGTGCAAGGCTCTGGGTTCAATCCCAAGTACAACAGGAACAACAACAATGACAACAACCAAAAAAAAAAAAAAAAAAAAAAGGAAAAAATACATTACTAGATTATGAGAAATTAAGAAAAAGCCACCAAAATAATTGAGCTGATAAATCAATTGTCAAACAAAATCTAGATAATGTATTAGTCACTCAACAGCCAGAAAATTAAAAAAATATTTTGCATATTTATATTTCTATGTTTTACCACTTGTGAGTTATGGCTAAAATGAACTGAAGTTGCCAGTACGTGGCAACAGGAAAGAGACTTCCTAGCATGGCAAGTCTTTCTTAGGAAGTACAAAGGAAATTTTGTATTTTGGTGCTCTGAAGTTTTCTGCAGAAACATATGCTAAGACAGGTGACAGACAAAAGGCGGGCACTGAAGAAGCAGGCTTGCAGTGGGGCAGCTGCCCTTGGAATGCTGCTGGGGTGAGCAATGGCTCCGTCTTCAAGTTCTAGTCTCCAGTAAGCACAGTCCTACCGTGAATCTTGGGCTGAGCAGTCAGAACTCAAAGAAGATTTAAGGGCACCAAATGCACACATTAATAAAAACTTTTACAAAGTACGTTCTCTCTATATATTGATGGAATTGGTTCCAGGACACCCTCACTCATACCAACATCAGCAACTACTCAAGTCCCACACATAAAATGGCTTAGTACTTGCATATAATCTACACTCCATCATATCTAGATTATTTACAATACCTAATACCTAATGTAGGTGGTATGCAAATAGCTGTTATACTGTATTGTCTGTAGAAGAATAACATATTTAGTACACACAATTTGTTTCTGAATATTTTCCATTTGTAGTTGAATATGCAGAGTAGAACCCAAGGACTCCCTATGTACTCTCCCTGCATTATTTATTTAAATGTTGAAATGCCCTTCTTGTCCCCTTTTAACATTAGAAATACCTGAGAGTGAGAACTTACATAGCTTGACCAAGGTCAATAGCTACTGAATCGGGATTTAATTCAAACTAGACAGATCAGATTAATGCTAAAATCAACACTTTAAGTCTTCAACATATGCTGCTTTTTGCTTGAATAAGAGTCAATAGACTCCTTCTACCAGAGATATTGATGCAAAGCAAGACCTAGATTAAAAGTGTATTTAAAATGATGAAGTTCTGGGTTTTTTCCAGATCAATGAAGCAAAGCAACATGAAAGAAATATACTTCAATATATATGAATTTGTTAATTTAGTAGGGCATTTCAAATCAATAGGGAAAACTGCCAGTACCAAATAAATACATGGAAATCAGTGACTATTTGGGAGAAAAATAAAATTGAAGACACGTATTTTGTTAAAAATAAATAAATATACAGGGAGCCCTGAGTGTTTCAGAGATTGTATTCAACCCCACTTGTGGGGTTAGTCTTCCCAGGAAATTTATCTGGAGAATATTTACTTTAAGAGGATGCAATATTTTTTTAAATTAAAAATGCCTTGGGGAAAGGATGTTTAAAAGAAACAAATAGTATCGTGTTGCCTCTCCAGAGTTGAACACTCAGAAAGCCCACTGCTGTGAGTCTTCCAAGCCAGCAATGCACTTGCTTCTTTTCTGGAGGGAAGGGCTTCTAGGACAGGTATTGTTGCTGGAGCCCACGAGATGGATTATTTTCCTCAACTTTATTGCTAACTGAAAAACAAGAGAATGTAAAAGGATTTGGGGACTGGGAGAACTACATTTAAATATTGCTTTTCCTGGGACAGGATCAAGCAGGATAAAGACTTTAAAAAAATGTGTAAAAATGAGACAATACAAGAAGATGAACTGACCAGACTGAGTGGGAATCTTCCCTTAGGTACAGTGGAAAAGGAAAAAGGGCTAGCCCAGTCCTTGAAGAGAAGGGATGGAAACGTCATAAGGATTGCACTGCATTCGGTTCTGTCTCTCCTGGCTTTCTTTCTTTCTTTTGGATTTGCTATTATTTTGCTTGTTTTTTATTTGGCTGGCTCATTTGTATTCTTATAAAGTAGCTCATATCCTTTATGGGACTAGGTCAATTATATATAAATACAAATACATACTTTTAATAAAAATACTTGCAAAAATATTATATTTATTCAAATTCATGTATAATATTTATAAATACCTAAAGGTAATAAAACATATATATTCATATGGAAGTTATATATGAAAATTTCATTCTTGCATTAGGATTTAGTAGCTCTAATAAGTCATTTGTTTGTTTGTTTGTTTTGACCTGAGGATAAGAAATCCTTCTAGATATCCTTGCATATGGATTCCTAGACAAGGGAGTAGAGTGGATGTCACCTGAACACTACAGTTAAAAATTTGATTTCCTGTGGGGTGAGGGTTGCTCAAGGGTAGGAGGGAGAAAACCAAGATGGCAGCACAAATCTGACTGGGAATCTACTCCTGACACTGGCATCAAATAAAGTCTGCAGAACATATAAGTCAATGTTATGGTTTGGATGTGAGGTATCCCCCAAAAGCTCACATGTGAGACAATGCAAGAAGGTTCAGAGGAGAAGTGATTGGGTTGTGAGAGTCTTAACCCATTCAGTGAATTAATCCCCGATAGGGATTAAATAAGTGGTAACTGAAGTAGTAGGGTGTGGCTGCAGGAGATGGGAATTGGGGGAGTCGTTTGGGGGTATATATTTGTATCTGGTAAGTGGAGACCTCTCTCTCTCTGCTTCCTGATCACCATGTGAGCCACTTCTCTTTGCCATACTCTTCCGCCATGATGTCAGCCTCACCTGGAGCCCTTGGTTGAATGGAATTGAATATGAACTGAGACCTCTGAAATCATGATCCCTTAAATAAACTTTTCCTCCTCTACAATTGTGCTGGTCAGGTCTTTTAGTCAGAGCAGCAAAATAGCTGACTAAAACAGTCAACATATATAAGTCAACTTCTTTTTTTTATTATTTTTTAAATTTTTATTTTTACAGACTGCATTGTGATTCATTATACATAAATGGGGTACAACTTTTCATTTCTATGGTTGTACACAATGTAGATTCACACCATTTATGTAGTCATACATGTACATAGGGTAATAATGTCTGTCTCAGTCCACTATCTTTCCTTCCCCCACCTCCTCCCACCCCATTGTCCTCTACAAAATACAAAGTTCCTCCATTCTTCTCTTGCTCCCCATCCCCCCAATTACGTATCATCATCCACTTATCAGAGAAAACATTTGGCCTTTGGTTCTATTGGGCTTGGCGTATTTCACTTAGCATGATATTCTCCAACTTCATCCATTTACCTGCAGATGCCATCATTTTATTCTTCTTTATGGCTGAGTAATATTCCATTGTGTATATACACCACAGTTTCTTTATCCATTCATCAATTGAAGGGTATCTAGATTGGTTCCACAATCTAGCTATTGTGAACTGAGCAGCTATGAACATTGATATAGTTGCATCACTGTAGTATGCTGATTTTAAGTCCTTTGGGTATAGACTGAGGAGTGGGAAAGCTGGGTTAAATGGTGCCAAAAAAATACAGTGGAGAAAAGATAGCCTCTTCAACACATGGTGCTGGCAAAACTGGAAATCCATATGCAGTAAAATGAAATTAAACTCTGTCTATCACCCTGTACAAAACACAACTCAAAATGGATCAAGGATCTATAAATTAGACCTGAGACCCTTCACCAAATAGAAGAAATAGTAGCCCCAAATCTTCATCATGTTAGCTTAGGACCAGATTTCCTTAACAAGACCTCCAGAGTGCAAGCAATAAAAGCAAGAATCAATAAATGGGTTGGATTCAAACTAAAAAGCTTTTTCTCAGCAAAGGAAACAATAATGTGAAAAGAGAACCTAGAGAGTGGGAGAAAATCTTTTCCACACACACTTCAGACAGAGCACTAATCTCCAAAATTCATAAAGAACTTACAAAACTTTATACCACAAATACAAAGAACCCAACCAATAAATGGGCTAAGGAACTGGGCAGATACTTCACAGAAGAAGATATACAGGTGATCAACAAATATATGAAAAAGTGCTCATCATCTCTAGTAATTAGAGAAATACAAATTAAAACAACCCTAAAATTTCATCTCACTCCAATTAGAATGGCTATTGTTGAGAACCAAAGCAATAATAGTGTTGATGAGGATGCTGGGGAAAAAGACACACTCATATATTGCTGGTGGAGTTGCAAATTGGTGCAGCCACTCTGGAAAGCAGCATGGAGATTCCTCAGAAAACTTGGAATGGACCCACCATTCGACCCAGCTATCCCACTCCTCAGTTTATACCCATAAGTCAACTTCTTGAAAAGATGAGATTAAAAGGCTCAGTTTAAAGGCTCAGTTGATCCAGAAGTTTGGGAGTGTCAGTAATCACCTTTATGTGTAGGAAAAGAAGGTATCTGAGTTACACACACAGAGTGTGTTCACTATGAACCCAAATAAGCACTTCATTAGACAGTGGTGGATACATATGCAGTTTCTAGGTACCAATGAGGTATTAGGTACTCCCTGTGGTCAGAGGGAAGTTGGAAATGATGCCACTAAGAGTAGAATTTTTCAGTGAACCTCTCTTCTGGGGCTAGGTGGCCATTCATGCTTCAACAGTTATTCTAGTCCCTCCCCAGTGGGAAGGAGATAAACTAAGAGGTTAAATGAGGAGTGAGATTATGGGGATAATGAGTTGTTCTCTGTGTGTGCTCATGGAGCCAACAATGAAGTAGGTTTTCGTCAGGACTAGTGTATGAAATGGCTTGATTCCATGTTCTTTTCAGAGAATGTCCTTATAGTGGCATGAAATAAGAAACAATGGGGGAGGCAGAATTTGATGACAGTGAAGAAAGCATCACTCAACATTTGCTATTCGAAATTCCTGACCTTTTCTCTTTTTCCCAATCCATGGTGATTTTTCAGTAATAAATATAATACTACAATTAAAAATATAATGCTTATTATTGTTGCTATAATTTTACTGAGTGCTCACGAAAATCTCTGCATGCATCATCTGATTCTCACAACTGAGCAAGGTGATGGAGCCATGATTTGAAAACAGTTGTATACACAGATCTTAATACTGGACTAGTAATTCTTATCTGTGGGCTGCATGTTTACAGTCGGCTCATTTATTAATTCATCAGGTACTACTTTTAGTCCTTACTGTAAACATGCCATATACAAACAGAACAGGGCTCTCTCAGGAGAACAAAAACAACAAAAATATTCCTTACATCACATTTCCCTTCAGCCTCCTTTCCTTCCTTTCCTTCAGTCAGAAACTACTCAATAAATCCCTCTTCTGTGCTAAGCACCCTGCTTTACACTGCAAATAAAAGCACAAAGGATAAAAATCTCCACCTCCAGAATTCAGAGTCTGGCCAGAAGAAGAAAAGTGTGTAGGTAGGTTAGATAACTATAATTTTTTGTCTTTTAAATTTCAAACCAGAGTCCTGCAGATACCATCAATTTGTCTACTTACACTTCCTTGGTTTTCTCTTTCTATCAAAATCTGTCCTGGAACCCAGAATATTTTGAAGATTGCATATCATACTGTTCAATGTGCTGTTATCTTGGCAATGACATTTTATCTGCCCTACTTAATAAGTATTTCATAGATATAAACAAAATCTTCAGTACTATCTACAGAGTAGATGCTGAAAGAAAATAGATCTTGAATCAAAATGAGCACCTGATATTCATGGGAGATGAGAACTGTTTCTTTTTTTTTTTTCTTTCAGTATTGGGAATTGAACACTATGGTACTTTACCACTGAGCTACATTCTCAATTCTTTTTATTTTTTGAGATAGGATCTTGCTAAGTTCCTGAGATGGACTTTAGACTTGCAATGCTCCTGCCTCAGCCTCCCAAGTTGCTGGGATTATACATATACCACTGTGCATGGCAAGAACTGTTCTAAAAGAACAGTGAGAACAGCACTTAGGGGTCTGAGAGGACACGCACTGTCCCGTGGCATCGGGGACAGGTTGGTATTCTCAGTGAGATGTGTATGAGCTTGGGGAGAAGGAGTAGTGGGATAATGACAGGGTCAGCTTCTCCCATCTGGGCCATACATCTTCAGAGTGAGGTTTTCTCCTTTGATGAGAGGAGCTGTGAATTTTCAGAATACCAATACATATTCAAGTATGAATTTATAGTACATTTTAAATCGTAACAAATTATGTTTGGATTATCACTATTACAAAATCTAATACATATAGTCTATATCTGACCATAGGACATATATGGATGGCTTCAAGGAATCTATGAACTCCTTGGAATTATATGTAATATTGTGTACACATGTGCATTCTCTAGAGAGGGTTTCTAGCTTCCATCAAATTTGAACACACAACCTTAAAATTATTAAGATTCAATGAAAAGATCATTTAAAGTGAAGAAAGTAAGTCTCATAACAAGAACAATTTTCCTTCATAAAATTAGAGTGTTTCAGCAGATGATTCTGATGTAAATATAGTACTTACATCAAGAGCCACAGACTGCTTGGCCCAGGACTTCTTCACTTGATCATACATAATGGTGTTATTGATGCCAAGGCCACAAAAGATAACAAAAGCCTAGGAAAGGGAAAGTCCAGCAATTAAAATCGTAATAACTCATTGGTAAAATCTAATATGAAAGCAGGCAGTCATCACGGATGAGTGTGAATATATACTTTTATTGAACACAGAGGTGGGCCTTGGGGGAATATGCAGATTAAATTTCTTAATTACCATTGTCATGTAAGATTTTATAGTTCACAGTGCACATGAGAAAATGAATTTTGTCTGGTGCAGTGGTGCATGCCTGTAATACTGGAGACTTGGGAGGTTGAAGCAGAAGAGTCGCAAGTTTGAGTTCAGGTGGGGCAACTTTTGCAAGACCCTTAGCAATTTAGCAAGACCCAAGGGCTGGGGAGGTAGCTTAATGGTAGAGCATCCTGGTGTTCAATCTTCAGTACCAGAAAAATAAAATAAAATTTAATATTATGAAGAAATTGCTTCATAAGTTTTCAAAACATCCAGGATGTTTAAGTGTGTTTTTGTTGTTGTAGTTGTGGTTGTGGTCATTGTTTTTGGTGCTGGGGACAGATTTCAGGGTCTCACATGTACTAGATAAGTGCTCTACAACTGAGCTATATCCCTAGTACCATTTAAATTTTTTAAATTTTGAGACGGGGATCTTGATAAATTGCTCCAGCTGGCCTCAAATTTGTAATCCTCCTGCTGGAGTTGCTGGGATTACAGGTATGCACCACCACACCTAGCTAAATGTGTTCTTAATTTATTTAAATTGTGAACTGATTTTAGTAATTACATTCTATTTAACCCAAAGCAGCCTCTTTATTTTTACTTTACTTTTTAATTTTTTTTTTTTAGTTTTACAGAACTGCATTTTGATGCATTGTACACAAATGGGGTACAACTTTCCATTTCTATGATTGTACACAATGTAGATTCACACCATTCAGGTAATCTTACATGTACATAGGGTAATAATGTCTGTCTCAGTCCACTATCTTTCTTCCCCCTCACCCCATTTCCCTCTATACAATACAAAGTTCCTCCCTTCTTCTCTTACCACCTCCCCGCATTATGTATCATCAACCACTTATCAGAGAAAACATTTGGCCTTTGGTTTTGGGAGATTGACTTTTTTCACTAAGGATGATATCCTCCAACTTCATCCATTTACCGGGAGATGCCATCATTTTATTATTCTTTATGGCTGAGTAATATTCCATGGTGTATCTATACCACAGTTTTTTTTATCCATTCTTCTGTTGAAGGGCATCTAGGTTGGTTCCACAATCTAGCTATTGTGAATTGAGCAGCTATGAACATTGATGTGGCTGCATCACTGTAGTATGCTGATTTTACGTCCTTTGGGTATAAACCAAAGAGTGGAATTGCTGGGTCAAAATGGTGGGTTAATTCCAAGTTTTCTGAGGAAACTCCATACTGCCAAAGGAACCTCTTTTTGCAGCTAGGCCATAAAACATTTTGGTAAAGAAACTAAGTGACCATAAGGTAAATGTTAGGGGGAAAGAGGATTGATTTGGAACCAGTTAATAAAGAAGCTGGGAGGTACATTTGACTAGAGGGATGTAACGATGGAGTTTTCATCATTGAAAAGGAAGGCTACAAGGAAGCCCATTGGAGGACATCCTCTCCAGTTGGAGGACTGAAGTAAATGGAAACTTGGAAATGAAAGAAAAGTGAGGACAATGCACCTGGGGGAATGGCTGGGGACTCTGAACACATTGGAACAAGATGAAGTTATAATAATAGCACTTTGGAGCAAAGAGAAAGAGATTCAGGATGGGCTTATGGCTCAGTGGTAGAGTGCTTGCCTAGCATGCATGATGCATAGGATTTGATTCATAGCACCACATATAAATCAATTAATCAATCAATAAAATAAAGGTCCATCAACAATTAAAGAAATATTTTTTTAAAAAAGGGGGAGATCCAAGATGGCAGACTAGAGGGAGACTGCTTTCCTCGTAGCTCTGTAATTTGGGTTTCAAGCAGAGGAAACCCTCACAGAGAACTGTTTCTCTGTGGGTCAGTCTTTGCTGCTCATTGATCCCCTGCTGTTTACCCCATTTGTCCACCTTGATCACCTGCAGTTTGCCAGGATATGGACTATTTTTTGAGTGCAGATCACTGACTGCAGCCTATCATCTGCCATTTGCCCATTTGCCTGCTTCTTGCCTGCCCACCACCTGCCTTTCACCTACTCATCACCCACCATCTGAGGTCCACCTGCCACTCATCTGCCAGTAGCCTGTGGACCACCCACAGACCACCAGGGAATTGCCAGCTGCTTGCTATTGCCTGGAAGTCCACTGTCACAGTACCCACAGGTTTGGTTACACATAGCTGCTGTCATTTTGGGACAACCGCCAGGACCTGCAGGACCCCTGCCCAACTGACCGCACCCCACCTCCACGAACCCCTCCCTCACCCAATTGACCGCACCCCACAGGACTTGGCGCCTCCACCCCATGCTGTAGCTCCCCATTTGCCAACACATTTGGAAGCCGGTGCAGCCATCTTGGATTATCCTGGAAGCTGAAGCTGCCATCTTTGGATAGGGAAAATCCCATCCTGAGACACCTGCTGGAGACTGGAAGCTCATTGTCAGGTATCTCTCATGCATCGGGCTACTGAAGACTGGGAGGTTTGAATAGTATATGACTGTAAGAGTGTAGATGTTTTTTTCTCCTTTTTGAAAAATTTTAAGTTTTTATTTCTTTATTTTTCTCACTCTATTTGTTTCCTTTTGTTTATTTGTTTCCTCAGAGTCTCTAGCTCCCTTATCTCATGCTAACAACCAACTTCTTTTGATTCTGCTTTTACTCTTCCTACAACCTAGTACTTCTATATACTCTTCTTATTCCATTAACATTTCCATACTACACCCCTCCCCATCCTCTTTGTCCACAATTAGAAACTGTAGACCTGATTGCAAATCTATTGGTTATACTATAGATAATAACTGAACTCATTCTGTTTATTATGATAATATTGTTAATGTCTTCATAGGGGTTATTTGGTTTAGGGCTGCATATTGTCTGTACTGGGTGCTGCTGATATTGATATCTCCCTTAAAGAAGAGGTTTTGGAAACCTTTAGGGTCGCTATAAGCCTATAGGAGGAAAACTACAATACCCTAGATCTGCACTGCTGGAAGGAAACATACATGAACAGCATGAAAAAACAAGGGAAGAAAGGATTCCAAACAAACCAAGATTCTATATTAATAGAATCCAATGACATCATGGTAGAAGAAATGTCAGAAAAGAAATTCATAATCTACATAATTAAAATTATTTTTGAAGCAAAGGATGAGATAAGAGAGCAAATGCAGGCAATAAATGATCACTCCAATAAACAGTTGAAAGAGCAACTACAGGAAGCAAAAGATCATTTCAACAAAGAGATAGAGATTCTGAAAGAAAAACAAACAAATCCTTGAAATGAAGAAAACAATAAACCAAATAAGAAAACTTAATGGAAAGCATCACCAATGGACTAGATCACTTGGAAGACAGAACCTTAGACAATGAAGACAAAATATTTAATCTTGAAAATAAAGTTGACCAAACAGAGAAGATGGTAAGAAATCATGAACGGAACCTCCAAGAATTATGAGATATCATGAAAAGACCAAATTTAAAAATTATCGGGACTGAGGAAGGCACAGAGATACAAATCAAAGGAATGAAAAACCTATTCAATGAAATAATATCAGAAAATTTCCAACACCTGAAGAATGAAACAGAAAATAAATTACAAGAGGCTTACAGAACACCAAATGCACAAAATTATAGTAGATCCACACAAAGGCACATCATAATAAAAATGGCTAACATCCAAAATAAAGATAGAATTTTAAAGGCTGCAAGAGAAAAGCATCAGATTACATATAGGGGGAAACCAATGCAGATATCAGCAGATTTCTCAACCCAGACCCTAAAAGGTAGAAGGGCATGGAACAACATATTTCAAGCTTTGAAAGAACATGGTTGTCAACCAAGAATTTCATACCCAGAAAAATTAATCTTCAGATTTAAAGATGAAATAAAATCCTTCCATGATAAACAAAAATTAAAAGAATTTACAAATAGAAAGCCTGCACTATAGAACATTCTCAGAAAACTATTCCATGAGGAGGAAATGAAAAGCAACAATGTAGCTCAGCAAAGGGAGGAACTACCCTAAAGGAAAAGTCAATCAAAGGAGAAACCAAGTCAAGTTACAAACCAAAAATAAGCCAAAATGATTGGGAATACAAATCATATCTCAATAATAACTGGTAAATGGATGGAGTTGGAGAATATCATGGTAATTGAAATAAGCCAAGCCCCCCCAAACCAAAGACCAAATGTTTTCCCTCATAAGTGGATGATGATACATAATGGGGGTGGTAAGAGAAGAATGGAGGAACTTTGGATTGTGTAGAGGGAAATGGGGCTGGAGGGGGTGAGGGAAGGAAAGATAGTAGACTGAGATAGACATTATTACCCTATGTACATGTAGGATTACCTGAATGGTGTGAATCTACACTGTGTACAATCATAGAAATGAAAAGTTTGACCCCATTTGTGTACAATGCATCAAAATGCAGTCTGTAAAAATACAAATTAAAAAAAGAAGAGGAGATTCAATTCTGTAATGAAATTAAGATAAAAATAAAGGTTCAAAATAACCTAAGGGAAAAATAATATCAAATCTTACCTATGCCTCTATTTTTAACTCTTCCTTTAAATTTCAGTGCATAGTTCAAATATAATAATGACTAACAATTATTCATCCTTACAAACATGAAAAAGCTGTGACCAGGAAACTATCAGTGACTCTGCAATGATCTTTGGCTTATACATTTATTTTCTTACCTCAAAAAGTCGTTGATCTGCATCATCAAAAGGTTTCCCATCAAGTCTATTCAACACTTGAGCCACCCCTGTGGGAAAAGTTTGGAATATGTCGTCATTTTCAGTACTGAATGCTGTGTCACTATAATAGAGTAGACCACAGCTGGCTCTGCAGACACTCAGTTTAAATTCTTGTGCAACCTGATACAGCCAGCATATATCCATGTATCTTCATATACACAAATACAGTTACATATCTACAACTGAGTATATGTGTGTATGTGTGTGTGTGTGTGTGTGTGTGTGTGTGTATACATGTATTTCTACATAGTTTCGACTACCTCAGTTTTTGAGAGAGGCAGTATGACGTGGTGACTAAGAATGTTAGTTCTGGATTTAGATGGTCTCAGTTCAAATTTCAACTCCATTAATAGCTGATTAAGTTACTTAACATTTTTAGCACTGAAATTCCTCATGCACAAAATTGGAATTAAAAAGTTAACTATCTTACAGGTTTATGAAGACTAAAGGGGATAATTTTTAAAAATTTATTGTATATGTTAAGGAATATAACATGATGGCATGAGATATATGAAGATAGTAAAAACGTTACTGTAGCAAAATAAACACATCCATCAACCCACATAGACACCCATTTTGGTTTTGGTTTTGTGGCAAAAGCTGCTAAAATCTATTCTTTGCCATGGATCCTGAATACAGTACAATTTCATTACCCATAACCCTCGTGTTATACATTCGATCTCTGCACTTTTTCATCCTATATGTCTTCTGCTTTCTGTCCTCTGACCTACATCTCCCCATCCTTCCCCCCTTTATCACTGGTAATCACTGTATTATTCTCTAGATAGGATAAAGTTTAAATGCTTGTAAAGCCCTTAGCATACTGCTCCATATGGAACAGACATTCAGGAAATGATAGGAATTATTATAAGCAGTGGAAATTAATATGATACAGTTAACCTTCAAAACAAAATTTGTTCTGCTGCCTGCTACCAGTGGTTCACATGGTTCTAACAAACTTAATTTAGGAGTGCTTCCTCCTTCCAAAGTTCATTTTCAGACATTTCAGGATATGACTTTCAAAGCACAACAGTATAACCAGCAGAACTCAACAAACTTGACAAACACTAGCCTGAGTCCCCATTTAGTGCAAATGAAAAAACAAATAGCTATGATAATGCAGTGTACTTGTATCTTTTTTCCCCAGTGCTGGGGATTGAACCAAAGGCCTTAAGTGCACTAGGTAAGCACTCTACCATTGAGTTACATCCCCGTCCTTTTTATTTTATTTCAAGTCTGTCTCAATAAGAGGTTCAGGCTAGCCTTGAATTTGGGTTGATCCTGCCTCAGCCTCCAGCGTAGCTGGGATTACAGATGTGCACTGCTATACCCAGCAACATGCTTGTAGTTTTGAAAACACCTAATTTCCCACCAGTGAGGTGACTTCTCATATACTAGAAAATATATATAATGAAACACAAAAATTTTAGCATGTAACAGACAAACTACATTCCTAATTTTGAAGTAATAAGATGCTGTTAGAATCGACATGTAGGACTACATGTGAGACTGCCATCAAATCAACAGATAACACATGGTGTTTGCTATGGATTTTTCCCTTTTCCTTACATAAATATATTTAACTCTGTGCATGAGGCAACTTAATCCCCCTTTTAAGGGGTTCAGATTCCAATATTCTAAAATATTCTTTATGTTCAATAATGTACCAGTATTTCAGTGCAAGTTATACAATCTGATTTAAAAAAACTTCCAAAATTCAGATCCCAACAACACTCACAGAATACTAAATCCTTTGTTACATAAAGTTTAACAGGCAATCTTAGGGAGAAGTAGAAAGAGGCAGAGAGCTACAATAAGTACCACATACACTGTTTACCTTGTGTCTCTTAGGGGGAAAAATCACATTTTCATTGTGTTTGAATAATTTTAACAAATAGCTCCACCCTTCATGACTTCTTTAACTATGAACTCTTCTTGCTTGGGATCCTACATTAAGTTTGATATTCTCCAGAATGAAATTTTAAGGGGATAGAAATGATCAGAGAGGGAGAAAAAATTGGAAGTGACTTTTGCTCACTATTCCCTTATTCTAGGGTACTGTGTGGCCTATTTCAGAATCATCCAGGCAGAAAGATGCATGTTCATTTATGTCTAATACCTTATGTTCTCTTCCTTTGCATTCAGTATGTGTGAAAGCACAGATATAAATGTGAAGAAACAGTGGGATAGTTTATACGAGAAGTTGGAAGGCCTGAATTTTCATCCTGATCCTTGCTACCAACTAACTCAGTGACCTGGTTCAATTCATTGTTTCTCTCTCTCCCTCTCTGGGCTTCCATGTCTGCAAGGTAAGATAGAAGGGTGTGCTAATTTGCTTCTGAGATCCCTTTCTATTTCAAAATTTATTTGATTAATAAGTATTTTAGCTTAATAAATATTTGTTCATGACCTGATTAACATCTATTCATTAAGAGCCTGTGCTTATGTTCACTGAGTATGAGACATAGCTTGATGAATCCTGGATATAAAAAGGGGGAACATGTTAAAAGACATGGGTGTACTTTAAAACAAATTTCTGTTTTTTTATAAAAGTAAAGGAAAGTAGAACTATTTGTATAATATCTTACCAATTATTTGGTGGTTGCTATTCCAAATAGGGACGCAGAGAACTGATCTTATATGAAAACCAGATATCTGGTCAGCCTAGGATATTAAAAAAAAGCACTTAATTAAAATTAAATATTAACCATAGATTAAAAAGTTATTTTATTCTATATGTGTGTGTATGTATATATATACATATATATACACTATATATATATATATATATATTTTTTTTTTTTGCCACCCATGTTGATCCCCAGCTCACAATCCTCCTGCCTGTCTCCCAAGTTGCTGGAATTACAGGCATGTGCAACACCTTCTGGCTCCATTATCATCTATTTTTTAATGCATACATACACTCACTCACATGTTCTTTTTATTTAACATGGCATAATGAACATCCCGAGGGAATTAAATCCAAACCAAATGCCAGTCAACAAAAACACCCACCAACGTTACCTCTCCCAATTCCTGTAGCCACAGATTCCTGGGGTAAAATCATCATGGTCACACCACCAGGCAAGAATCCTGGCAACTGATTCCGCTTTGAGTATTAAAACATTTTAATTAAATCAGTGGTCACTGTTCGTCTGGGATTGGCACACCTTGGAAAGAATGTTTGAACCTAAAGTACTCTTAATAGTATGTTTGTACTGTTACCAAATTATTATGAATGTTGTAAAATTATAAGAAAGAAAGAAGGAAGAAAGGGAGGAAGGGAGGAAGGGAGGAAGGGAGGAAGGAAGGAAGGAAGGAAGGAAGGAAGGAAGGAAGGAAGGAAGGAAGGAAGGAAGTAGGGAGGGAGGGAAGGAGGGAAGGAAGGGGAAAGAGACAATATATGTAGGGGTTCAAAGATCTTTCTGTCAGAAGGTCAGGAGATGACAGATTGGAATTAGGTATCACAATCAAACATCAGTCAGAAGCTAACTCCATTTACATTTAAAACAATGTTCCACATTTGAATGGTTGGGGAAGAGCTGCTAAGAATGAAAGGGTCTTGGTGAGTTGATATAACCTTTGCTTCCAGGGAGAAAGGTCAACCTGTCTTTCTATTAGTATAGATGAAAAAAGATGCCAAGGTTATGGTTCATGGTTATTGAGATAAAAGATATTTTTAAGCATTCATGGTAATGAATTATATATATATTTAGAATATTTTACAAATTTGAAATTGGAAGTTAATTTACTCACTTAAATTTTATATTTGATAAATATAAAATTCTCTTTGGCTTTTCTTTTATATAAAGTAATGCTCTGCATGTCCCCTATTGTTGATACTAATATGCTAGTTTCTCTTCCTCAAAATCGTTTTTTTTTTAGATTAACATGCATGTAGAAAGGTACAAAACTCTTAAGTATACAGCTTGATAGATTTAAAAAAAAAAGAACATACCTCTATGACCATTACTGGGATCAAGAAACATTACTGCCACTCCCTAATCCACCTCCATGTCCCTTTCCTTCTCCCAAGAGACAGCAAATATACTGACTATTGACACCATAAACTAGGTGCTTGCTTTAAATTTAGTATAACAGCAATGTGTATTCTTTTACATAACATGTAAAAAAATTTTACATGTTATGTAAAAGAATTCTTCTGTGTCTAGATTCTGTGTCTAGATTCTTTTACATAACATTATTTTTTTGAGATTTATTCATTTTGGTTATTTATATAATAGGATCATATTCTACCATATGACTAAAATGTAGCTAACTCATTCTTTTCTTAAGGAACATTGAGTTGTTCTCAGTTTAATCATAAATGGTGTAATTATGAATATTCTGTACCTACTTATTGCACAATTACATGAATTTATATTGGATATATATTTATAATAGACAGTGCCGGGTTATACACACACTTGCCTTGATAGATACATTGAAGTTTTCCCAAGTGCCTGCACCAATATTCTCTCCAACCAGAAGCATATGGGAGTTCCAGCTGATTTGCATCATCAGCATTTGATATCGCCAGTGAGTTTTTGTTTCATTTAGTTTTGTTAATTTTAACAATTCTGGGAGACATGCGGTAGTGACTGATAGTAGAAGAACTATGAATCTCTGATGATGGGGGTAACCTTGTGTCTGTTTTCCTCAAATTGTTATTAATAAAATGACTTTACACTCTCAAAAGTATCACAATTAAGACAACAGCCTATGTAGTTTTCCTATTGGTAAATAATGACATTGAGCGCCTTTTATATATTTATTGTTTATTTCAAAATTCTCTTTCCTGAAGTACTTCTTCAGAATTTTAGCCCTTTTTCTTATTGGGAATTCTGATTTTTAAAAACTGTTTTGTAAAGGATATATATATATATATATATATATACACACATATGTATGTATATATATAAAATATATATAAAGTATATATATAGGATATATAATGTATATATATAATATATATGATATATATACATCATATATATATGCCAGATAAAAACCCCTGCGCAAGATGTAGAAACATCTATTATATATAAATGTAAATATAATATCTTTCCCATGCTGCAACTTGCTTTTTCACTCTCTCACCTTTGATTCAAAGCATCTTAATATAATATAACCTAAAATTTCAGTCTTTTAATTTATGGTTAATGGTTTTTCTTTGGTCTTGATCAAGAAATGTTTCCTTATTACTACCTCATGGAGATATCCTCCTCTTCCTAGAATCATTGTTTTAACTTTCATATTTAAATTTATAATCCAATTAAACATTATTTTCATGCATAATGTGAGCTAAGAATCAGATTCTTTAAAAAAATAAGTCAGCACCATTTTAAGGGAAAAAATAATCTCTCCCCACCACTCTGCAGTACCACCTGTTTCATCAATTGAGTGTCCAGGTGTGCTTGGATCTGTTTCTGGACTCTATTCTACTCCATTGATCTAGGCATCTACTCTTATGCCAATCTCATGCTTCCTTAAATAACTTAGTCTAACAATGACTCTTGGTATCTGGTAGTGTAAACCCTCAACTTTATCCTTTTATCCTTCTTCCTCAAGAAGAATTTCCATACAAATTTTAGAATCAACTTTGGTTTATATATATACACATGCAGTGCTAGGATTTTTTTTTTGGTAGGGGGAGTGTTGTATTGAAATTGTTAATTGATTTGGGGGCAAACTGATATCTTTTCAAAGTTGAGTCTTTCAATCCATAAGCATCCTTCAATATTTAGTGCTTTTCAAATTTTTCAGCAAATTTTTTATGAAGAGGTCTTCTACATTATTTGTTAAATTCATTCCTTGGTATTTTAAAATTTCATGTTATTATTGTAAATGGCATCATTATTTAATTTTCCAATGCTTGTACGGTCTTTCCTTGGGATCTATGGGGATTTAGATCTAGGACCTTCATGAATACCAAAGTCTGCAGGTGCTGAAGTCCCTTACCTGAAATGGCCTCATATTCTCATAGAACCTACACATAGTCTCTTTAGATTACTAATAACACCTAATACAATGTAAATGCTATATAAATAGTTGTTATACTGTAAAAATGGAAAAAAGTCTATACATGTTCAGTTTAGATGCAATTTTTTTACATTTTTCATCTGTGGTTGGTTGAATCCATAGATGCTGAACCTATAGATGCAGAGTGTCAATTATATGCAATTGGTATGTAGAAATAGAATTGCTTTTTATATTGAACTTGCATCCATCAATATTTCTATATTTAATTATTGATTTTAATACATTATATGTACATTGCTTTGGATATCCTAGCCACATCCTTATACCATCTTACTCTTCAATTCTTATGCCCTTAATCCTGTGATTTTAGACTATGTGATTTTTCTTTTTTAGTTTAATAAATTACATAGATTGATTTTGAGAATTCCAGGTGCAAAACAAAATGAAACCAAAACCAAAAGCATGGGCATGAATCATTGAGCCAGTGTATTCTTCTAATAGCTATTTATTAATACCTCCTACGTGCATTATTGGGTGTTGAAGATATAAAGATGAATCAGTCATTACCCTTGAGGAGCTCACAGTCTAGTAAAGATAGAAACAAATAAAAACAAGTGTTCAAGCAGACAATGGTCAAAACACTATTAAAAAAAACTAACAACTGACTCTTTTTCAAGAAATCAGAAATAGCTTTAAACTCTTTGCAATGGGTCTTCATAAGATGATGATAATGAGCTAACCTTTATTGGATATTCACTGTGTCAGGCACCTTGTTCAGCATTTTCATATGCATTATTCTATACATTTTTAAAAGCAGCTGTATGAGGTAGGTACTCTTATCATCCTTCCTTATCCGAGATTAACTTAGAGAGATTAACTGCCTTGAATGGGAGAGACTGGTTCAAAAGAGGCCAGACAATGACAAACACATCCATCAAAGTTATCTTCCCAAAGAACAGAGTGGTTTTCTTCTTCTCCCTAAGGATAAAATCTGAATTAAGCTAGTGCCAGTACCATGAAGAGATGGAAGCTGTTTTGGGGAGCTCTTAGAGGTATAAGCTTGGGTGAGCCACTGCAGTGCTAGAATGCTGGGCCTGTTCTGTTTTGCTGAGGGAGGGTCACTCACTATCGTATAGTAATGGTGGTCTGAGCCAGCACTGAGCAATAGACACAGCAGTCTCTGCCACCTCTTGAACAACTGTAGACCCAGTCTAACCTCAACTACAGATTTGGGGCAGCTGAGGGAAGAGGTCACAGTGGGCATGAAGAAAGAGAACACTGAGTGAGGACGACAGTTCCAGAGCCTAGAGATGAGAAAAACAAACCTTAGGCTGTTTGCCAGTGAAAGCAGAGAGTTTTTTTCACCCATCATTTTCGAAGTACTATAGCTCCCTCAAAGATCTTTTTATTCTGGGGATTTGAGTTCCCCAGTTCCTGAGGAGAATAACATGGAGGGGTCTGCTTTGAATAAGGATGGTAGAGTTCCTTGAGGTGGGGCACACAGAAAATTTGAGGGAGACAATACCAAGTTCAAGTTGACACCCTTCACAATTGAGATGGCAATGGGGAGAGAAAGAGGAGCCTTGCATGAGTAAGACTGCCATGGGAGATAGTGTCCAACAAAAAGACAAGTATTGATCCTTGGAAGACACACTATTTAGGGCTGAAAGAAGTGACATCAGTGACAGGAATGGGAAAGGATTCCAAAGCTCATGATCTTCACTCTGAGGTTTTACTGAACCTCTAATGTATGAACAGATTCCTACAGTCTCTCTAGAATTTTATTTATTGGTGTATATCCAGAACATAAAAATAATAAGCATAAATGCCTTTTGACTTATTAATTTCATGTGTAGGAATTGATCTTATGATAATTATCAAGGCTAGGCACAGAAAACTTACATATAAAGTTGTGAATGATAGCATACTTATCATAGTGACTTATTAGAAATAACCTGAGCATTCAATTAAGACTTCATTAAGTAAATCATATCAAATCCATATAATGGAATAAATATTATGCATCTAATTAAAATCATGCTACAGGAGAATATTTACTGACAGAAAAAATACCTAATACATTGAGTGATAACAGTGTGGATTCCTATGGTCATACAAACACATGCATATACCTTGAAAAATACTGGAAGAATTATAACTATAACAGTTGCTTTGAATTGCCTCCCTGTGGGAGTTTTAAAATTATTATTTCTAATTTTAGATAATGAACATAAATTATTTGTACACAAGGAAAAGAGTCATTTTCAAAATATATCTAAGTGGGAACATCAGTGTCAAATGCTGTGGAGGGGTCAAATAGGAGAAGGACTGAAAACAGGTTATGAATTTAGAAACACAAGAGGATAATTGCAGAGATGGTTAAGAGAAGAAGGGATGGGATCAGGAATAAAAGTTTAGTCATGGAGCAGAGGAAGGTCACACTGAAAAAGCAGAGCTGCATCAATCCAGGGCTAATCTTGCATCTGCTAAGCACAGGGGGAGATGTGAGGTAACAATATTGAGGGTAGGGCCGGGCACCGTGGCGCATGCCTGTAATCCCAGCACTTGGGAGGCTGAGGCAGGTGGATCGCGAGTTCAAAGTCAGCCTCAGCAACTTAGCGAGGCCCTAAGCAACTCAGTGAGACCCTGTCTCTAAATAAAATACAAAATAGGGCTGGGAATGTGGCTCAGGGGTGAAGTGCCTCTGGGTTCAATCCCCAGTACAAAAAAAAAAAAATATCGAGGGTATCTTTAGAATTTTTCTCACAGCGACTGAGGGAAGGAGGAAAGGCCAGTTATAGTTGGCTAAAAGAATAGCAAAGTGGGGTGGTGATGATCAACAAGGTTGATAAGCCCAACAATATTGAAGAAGAGAACAAGGGAGAAGATAGTGTAATGACAATTCAAGGTCATTAAGACAATTCTCTAATTGCCTGTTTGAGGCAATGTATTGTTTCTGGAAAGTTGCACTAATTCAGATTAGTTGATATGATCACATGACATGGTAAGGCCTGGGAGTCCATTGCATTCTCTACAAGGGTAGAAGAAGGAGAAGGAAAATGAACCTCATCGTAGAAACACAAAACCTCTGAAGAATTAACTCTGAACTGGGAGAAAGAGGAAAAGGAAAGTACAAAGGCTCATACCTATTCATATAATTTGGATTTGAAATGTCCCCCAAAGGCTGATGTGTTAAAGGCTTGGTCCCCAGCCCACAGAGTTTTTGGGATGTGGTGGAATCTTTAAGAGATAGGGCCTAGTGGAAGGAAGTTAAGTCATTGGGAGTAAAGGGACCTGAAGGGAATATTGGAACCTCAGCCCTTCCTGTCTCTGTTTCCTGGCTACCCTGAGGTGAACAGGTGTTCTCTACTGTGTACTTTGGCCATGATGTACTATGTCACCATGGTCCCAAAACAGGGGGGCCAAACAACCTCTGAAACAATGAGCCAAAATAAAAAGTTTTCTTTTTTAAGTTGGTTATCTCAGGTATTTTGTCACAGTAACACAAAACTGACTAACACAATTAAATAATCTCAACTCTCCAGATTCTGTCAGCCAGTGGAGCTAAAAAATGTGTATTGGCTACCTGTCCCCAACCAAGTCATCCAAACTCCCAATTCCTGGACTTTGTCATCTATATTTATCTCCTACAGTCCAAAATGGTAACATTGGTCATCTCCACATTTTCATACCATAGCTGATTCTCACCTTTTCTTTTTTGTGCTTTTTCTTATTTTACAATTTGTTTCATAAGGTTATGTATGTGCAAGGGTTTTAAAATTTGTAAAATATTTATGTAAATATTGCTAGCATTGAAATAAATACCTGTCAAAACACATCTGCCTCATTGTTCCACAGGGTCCCTTCTCCATCATTCTTAGTCTTAAATTCACAACATTACAGTCTCCAAAGTTAGACTATCTAAGATGAAGCAAACTTTCTAGAAGGATACAATTAAAATAAGTTTATTTTCTGGGGGTGCCTAGTTCTATACAATTAAAAATGTACCTACTTAAATTTTTTTCCTAGTCTCTGACCTCATGGGGCCTTTCCATTTAATGGATCTAATTAAAGTTGGTTCTTTGGAGCCATCAAACACTACTTGATGTATTTTTCAGCCTTTCAAAAGCAGTCAAAAGAAATGTAAATGAAATGGTGATAATGTAATACTATTAATCAATATGCAGTGTGTTTCCTTTACCTAGAAAGATACGTAAACTTTAGCAATCATCTAAAGTGAAACTTTATCCCCAAAGGCTAATCTACTGGTGAGATGTTCTAGTTCTAATACTAGAACAAGAGGAGGTTGCCAATATTCAGAGTCAATCCCTTGCCTTCCTGGAAATAACAGAGAGAGTTACTTTTGCCCAACCTGACACAGGATCAATCCTAATGGCTTCTAGAGCATAAGAACAAAAAAACCCAAGAAAACAAAACAAACCAACCTTTGTGCTTTAGAGCTAAGGCACTGTCTCCACTGCAGATGGGGCAGCCTCAGCTACAGTTAATGTAAGTATATTATCTGGAGGTGCCTACACCCATATATGTCTTTACTACCCACAGCTACCCATGTATGTCTTATTAAGTCTTAGTAATCCCCCTCCTCCTAACTCCTCCAAACTGTTCACACCCCTCCTCATCATTTGGATTTTTATGTCCACTATTCAACATTCTCGACCAACCCTACACTTGGGACAGGATCTCAAACTAGCTTAAAATAAGTAGCAATGACTGAGAGACAATTACCAGTAGTAGATGCATTTCAGCAGATTCACAGACCTTTATCTCATAGGTTTCAGTTTTGCTCATTTCCTTTGTAACAGAAATGTAAGTGATAGCACAGAAGGTATTACAGAGAATAGGGAATGAATTGTCCTGCCAGGCTGGCACTCAGCATCCCAGATTGTAGGAGTGCTCCACTATGAGACTTGACAGCTGAAATGGGCTCTAATGCTCCAAGTCGGAGGATCTCAGAGCTGGGGCCCCATTATCCTTAAGCATGACATGACAAAGGTGAGTACTACTGAGTTATTTATAATAGGCTTTTTTAAGACTCTGAGAAAGAACTTTGCACAGAAGAGCTGCATGGGATGGAAGACGTAGGGCCTGATAGTGCCACGACCAAAGGGTTAACTGTAAACCTCTGGCACTGCCATCCACAGCAGAGGAGCTCTGGGTGATGATGGGTTCCCTCCCACTCCTGAACCTGTGGCAAGTACATGGACCACCAACTTCATCCCTGCATAAAACTTGTCCTACGTTCTAGTTATTTGCTTCCATTCCCCATAACTACATAATTGAAAGGAAATAATAAATTAAGCAATAGAATATAATACATTGAATCAACTAAATAATAGCTTGTTTTGCCTTTATGTATTTTTTAATGTGTTCTTCTGAATCTAATATGAAAAGAAGGCAGAAAGCTTCACAGATGATGTTCCAAAGTGCAACTAATTACAGGGCATTGCAATCAGAAGCACAGTGCCAACCAAAAGTAAGGTTAGAGTAATTATTTTATGGTAACGGTACTTGTAAATAGACATGTACTCCAAGAAGCTACTTGATACATTAGCTGATTATCTGTAGACAAAGTTTATATTCATGTTACTAGGACAGACTCAGACAAAGCACTTAGAATAAAATAGAAAAAACTCTCCATACTAGCAAAGATAGTAGAAAATGATCCATCTGATTTCTCTGAAGATTCAGCAAAACAAGTTGATTTACTTAGATATTGCATTATTTCAGTCCTGGTTTTGAATCATTTTAAAAATAATTTTCAGAGCGTTCACAATAGCCTAGTAAAGTATAATTTCACATAAGATATAAAGGGCTTAAAATTTTAGAATACCTTTGTAAATTTGCATGATTAAAAAATAATATGAACATATGTAAAATGTAAAGCAATAATAAAATAAAAAGTTCTAATCATGTATCTCTAGAGATGGCAACTATTAATAGTTTAGAATAAGTCCTTCCTCATCTTTTCCTATAAATAAACATGTTTATGTATAAACATGTAATATATTCAACAATACATAGCATGTTCATTAACAACACATAGTTAATATATCCAATGATATTGACAATGTTCAACAATAATGGCTATTAAATTCTAAACATTGTTCTAGTCATTGTAGGTATATATAAGAGAACAAAACTGAAAATAAGTCCTCACCTTCTTAAAGCTTACATTCTACTGACAGAGACGTGCAATATAAGGAAATTATATGTTAGAAGGTGCAAGTATTATGGGGGCAGTATAATGGGTGTGGGGATAGAGCAGAAGATGGATAAGAAACACCACAGGTGCCAAAAATATCACTGACCAGTAACATTTGAACAGTGATCTTAAAAGGTATGGATGTGAGATATTGAAGGGAAAGTACGTCAACTAAGGGAGCTGCCACTGTGTAAAGGCCCTGAGGTGGTGTAGGAGTGTTGTGTTCTGGGAACAAGAAAGACACCCATGTGTGGCAACAGTGTAACTGAGTACTGGAGGTAGACAGTGGAGTGCCTGATCCTTTAGGTCATGGTAGATACCTGAAAGAATTGTGAGTTTGGTTTTTACTGTAGTGCAATAAGGAGACTTTGAAGAGTTTGTGAGCAAAGTCATGATCTGACTTAAAATTTAAAAGTCTCTGGCTGTTGTGCTGAGAATAGAATACAGAGGGGAAGGGTGGAAGCAGAGAGATGGATGAGGAGACTGTGGTCATGAAATAGTCCAGAGTGATAGGAGCCTGAACCAGACTGGGAGCATCTGGGTAGTGAGAAGTGGTCAGATTCTGGATGGATTTTGCAAGTAGAGCTAGTTGGACTTCCTGATGCATGAGCTGTGCAAGATGAGAGAAAGGGAGAATCATGCCTATGTATTAAATTTCTGGCATAACCATCAAGAAGGACTGAGTTTATCATAACAGAGATAGGGAAAGAAGCTTGAGGGCAAGAAGACTGTAAACTCTGTTTTGGACGTAGTGAGTGTGAAGTATCTATAAGTGCACAAATATGTAAATATACCCACAGGTACTATTCTATACATTATTTTAAACATATTTCTCTGTTGCTTGCTTTATTTTTCTCATGGAATAGATTGCTTCATAGGATACACACATTTTGTGTGGACTCAATTTTAGTTTTTTTATGATATGATAGGCAGAATTCAAAGGCAACCTCTAAGATTCCAGCCTACCCCCACCCCTCTATTTCAGCTTTGCACACATATAATTCCTCCCCTTGAATGTGGACAGGGCCTGTGAATATGATAGAATAGTCACTTCCCTGATTAGATTATGATGTATGACAAAAGTGGTGGTGTAATCACTACTGACTTTTTGTAAGTCACTCTTGATATTATGTAAGCGTCAGTTATAGCCACCTGGAGTAATATTCTCCTACTGACTTTGGAGAAGTGAGCTGCCTTGTTCTGAGAGGGTCACACGCTAGGACCTGAGGACAATCTGCAGGAACTGAGAGATATCCTTGACCAACATCCAGTATGAAAATGGGAACCTCAGTCTACAACTACAAGGAACTCAGTTCTACTAAACACCTGAATGAGCATCAAAAAGAACACTAAGTATAACTAAGAAGAAGAACAACAAAAGAGGCAAAATTCACACGCACAAAACCTCCCTCCCCACCACCATCACCAATAAACCACTAAGTTCCAAATGAGAACCTGTCTAGTCAATACCTTGATTTCAGCTTTGGGAGACCCTGAGCAGAGAACCCAGCTGTGTCATGCCTAGATTTCTGACCTACAGAAACTTCAAGATTATAAGTGGGAGTTGTCTTAGCTGCTGAGTTTGTGGAGGTTTATTATGCAGCATTAGAAAAATAATATGCTTAGTATTCCTGTCAATATCTTCAGAAACAAAGATGGATACCCTTTTCCCAAAGAGAATGACTGATAACACTCCAAAGCCTACTACATGATTTCCCAGTGTTTCTTTTTCCTCTATAAATGAATAAAGGCAGTTATGTTAGTAAGTCTCTTTTGTTTTACATTCCTTTCAAGGATCATAGAGTTTGTTCACTGTATGAACAGACATACAGAGATTTTCTTAAGAGGCAGAATTCAAAGCTCAGAACCTTAGTTCAGGCTCCCTGACTACCTTATGTAACCATTTGGTCATAATTTTCCACCCATAAACCAAGGAGTTGAACCTTAAGACCATGCATACTTCTGAGCCCAGCAAGCAGCACTCTTGGGAGTCAATTCAAACAGGCATGCAGAAGGCAAGTAATCGTTGTGGCTTTCCTGCTAAGCTGGCTCTGTTCTCCACAAGGAGAAAGCTCTATTAAATATTTAAGACAATCACAAAGAGAACACCCAGCAGGTGGACAACTATGATTACTTGCCCCATAGCTCTCTCAGCAGGTGCCTGAAAGCACCTGCAATGAGGTTTACATCACGTTAAAGACATCCCTTTGCAGCTTCTATCAAAAGGAAGACCAACAGTCACAAAACTGATTTCAAAACAAGAATCATCCACTTACCGCATTTTTGGGGGCAGAGTTTCTTAGGACTTCCCAGAAATTATTACAAGATAGGAATGACACCAAAATTAGAAATTTAGTTTACCTACATACTTTAACTGTACAGATAAACCCAAGTGTGATAGGGTAAATTATTTTGTTAACAGAAAACAGTCACTAGTGTCATGAATCCCCCAAATGGCAAGATTTCCATGCTAGTGCAAATTGGAGAGGAAACTATCAAATGCACACAAGTGGATGTATTGTGTTCAGCACCAGCATTTAATGACTTGAAGCATCCACAAGATGGGTGATGAGGCAAGTTTTTCATGAGTTACTGCTGAATCATTTCATTCATAAAATAGGGAGCCCCTCTCCACTCCACTGACACTGTTCTGAACACTGATTTGGGTTCAGCAAAAAGCGAGCAAAAACTAAGCTTCTATCATAAAAAGCCACAGAGATTTGGGATTTTGGGAAGTTTGAAATGTAAGACAGGGCTGTTTGTAATCCAGTGTAAGTGACTTTTGTTACATGTTGCGATGATTTGTAGGTTGCTTGAACCTAGGCAATGCAGCCAGCCCCTGATCATGCCAACTGCGCCTAGGTAACCAGATCACTGTAGGCCTGGCCACTCTTGTGAAGATACAGGTCTACATCTGCTGGTTTATATAGGGGATGACCTGATAACCAGCTCTGCATGATTTACAAAATATTAATACAGGACTTTACATCTTACTATAAGTAGTATGCCCAAGATGACTCAACTAAAGAGTAGGACAGACAGGACAAAGGTAGATCTTTTGGTCATAAGTCACCAGTGCCAGGCAGCTGATGGTCCCTCTGAGAGACCACTCAGAGAAAGAGCATTGAATTAAAAACCAGAAGGTCCATAGTCTCAAGGAAGCTGTGTGGCCTTAGGCAAACTACTTCAGCTCTCCATTTTCCTCACCAGAAAATGAAATAAATCTCTGTTATTTCTATTAAGTAGAAGTTGATGCATCTATATTACAAAATATCAGAATAGGACCAATCCATTTCGAAGCATTCTATCCCAAGTTGCTACATTTTCAGATGAATTTGGGGTCCTTCATGCTCAGTAAAGAGAATTCAAGTTGCCAGAATTAGCCACTGAGACATTGAGACATTTAGGAGAGACACTAGTGCTCGGAATAATTGAGTTTCTAAAAAATTTAAATCAATCATTCAGATGTAGACTGAGAAAATTTGTAGGGAAAATAGGAAATACATTGAAAAGGATTCCCCATATCTTTCAAATTCTTATTAGGCCATTCTCAAACTATTATGGGAAGTCAGTGCAGAAAACAAAAGGTAAGCTTTTTTTCCCCCAGTGGAGATAAAAATTAGTAATCAATCCTAAATTTGAAAATTATTTCTTAATTTTCTACCACTGATAAATAACTACAGATGCTCTTCAATTTACAGTGGGGTGATACATTGGAAGCTATGTATGAATTATGGGTTTGTTTGAGCCAACATGGGCAGGGAAGCTGCTTTTCTGGGAACTCCTGGATGAAATTCCCTGGTTTGAGAAAGCCCATATCACACTGGCACCCTGCCTTGGCTCATGGCCTTAGGATCAAACACAGCTTCCTGGAGATGGGCACAACCTGCCAAGCACCAAACAACCCGTTTCCTTCAAGATCCCTGCTACACCAAAACCTTTGATCTACTTTCCCTTAAATAAAGGATTGGTACCTTGTTCAGTTGTTCAGTTCCAGTTCCTGTCAAGGGTGGAAAACCCATCAGGCATCCCCCTTTTAAATCTAATTTTTGGCTTTGTCTTTTATTCCTTACTAATTATTTCAGACTTTTTATTTTCCCAGGCAACTTACACCTCCAAGCAGGAATCTGCTCTACCAGGGTGCTGGAAACTCTGGCAGTAACATCTGATCAACCCATCATAAGTTGAAAATATCATGTAAAAAATGCATTTAACACACCCAACCTTCCAAACATCATAGCTTAGTCTAGCCCACCTCAAACATGCTCATTACATTAGCCTGCATGGGACAAAAATCTAATACAAAGCCTAGTCAATAATAAAGTGTTGAATATCTTATGTACTTTTTTGCCAACACTGTACTGAAAATGAAAAGCAAGATGCTGTATGGATATACTTTGCTTCACTGTAAAATTGAAAAATCATAAATTGAAGCATTGTAAGTTAGGGATTATCCACATTCAGTTATGATTATTGGGAAAAAATACAGACCCATGTACTAGCTTGATCCATGTCAAGAGGACTCAAACATTTAAAGGAAGAAAAAATAATTCTAAAAGTTGTTTTCTCTTTCCACGATAATTCTGCAAAAACTTTTAGTGATGAAGTGAAAGGATGAAGTGATTTAATTTTTTCATGAATTTTTTATCTTGAAGGAAATATTTAATTCATTAATGAAAAATATTTTGTGAAATGGATGTCTTTTTCTTATGATCTACACTATCTTACATCAGGCTTTGTAGAGGGAAGGTTTGAGCCTCCTAGCCTCTTGGGAGAGTTCTGTGGCTCAATCTCGAGTTTGTTTCATTCATTATTGACACACCATTTGACATCTGTCACTGTATTTGAGGAGTGAGGAAACCTAAGATGATAAACTAGTTTCCTTGCTTTGATGTGACTACAGCACACACAATACACCACACACACACACACACACACACACACACTTTCGTAGGATATATCTATCAAATATCTGTGTTTAAATGGAACACAGTCCTCCCCATTCTTTCATCTTCATCTACATTGATTTCTTTTCTTTTTCTCTCAGCATTAGAAAGGAAACATGATGTAACTTTGCATTTCAGTACCATGCAAAGATAACATGTAAAAACCCTAACATGATACATCTTCAGATTTGCATTTTAAATCCAGTATTAGTTCTGAGTTTGATTGGAAACATCTGGGTAGGGGACCAGGAAATAATGAGACTCTAAATTCATGCTTTATTTTATCATAAGGAAGTGACTGATTTCATGAAATAGCCACTGCTTAGCCTAGCAGCTTACTGTCTTCAGACATCATTGCTTCTAACTACCAGATCGGGGCATGAAAATTTTATGCCTAACCCCACAGAAATAACTGTTTCCTTCTGCTTGAGAGTCCAGATAGTTCTTTTTATAGATCAACAGGTCAGAATACCTTACTGGAATGGTTATGCCTGTGGAAGAAAATGCAAAATGGCTGTATCACTAATCCAGAAGGGACCCAGTAAGAGTCTGCCTGCAGATACAAAGATTTGGTATATTCGAGCTCATTATATCCTATTAGCAAGAAGTAGTCTTGGGTTATTGTGCTTGCTAAATGTGATGGTTTTTCATGAGATAAAAATAGCAATGATTGGACAAAAATTTTTCATTCTCTGGTGAAGGTAATCCAACTTGTGATCCAGTATTTCAAGCTTCTAGGAATAGACTCTAGAAAATCTCTCATAACTTGAGCATGTGTTCAAGAATGTCCCTGGCAGCCAGCATGTAACAGTAAAACACAGAATCCAAACATCCATCAATGCCCTGATGGATAAACAGAATGATGCTTATTCGTACATTGGAATATTTTGCAGCAATGAAAATAAATGAAGTGTTATAAATTTACACAACTCAGAAACATGATTTTGGTGGGAAAAAAGTAAGTTACAGAAGAATACATATCCTATTAAATACTAATAGGGTATTTATTTAATTGAAAGTTCAGAGACACACAAAATACAACAATATATTTGGCAGGGATTCAAATATACAATGAAACTATATAGAAAAGCAAGGGAATGGCTGGAGTTGTGGCTCAGTGGTAGAGCAGTTGCCTAGCATGTGTGAGGCACTGGGTTCAATTCTCAGTACCATATATAAAGAAATGAATAAAATAAAGGTCTATCAACATCTAAAAATATTTTTAAAAAATAAAAGAAAAACAAGGAAATGATAAATTCAGATTCAGGATATTGGTTATCTCTGTGGGGAATAAAGGAGATGGGATTAGAGAAGATCAACACAAAGATTCAAAAGTAATAATTTTCTTTATTTTTCTTAAACCGGGTGGCAGGTACACAGGTATACACTGCATCATGTTCTGTTATACCTTCACAAATACTTTATGAATGAATAAAAAGTAGTGCAATTTGATTTTTTGTCTTCCTGAGAATTTGAATCTCTTTATGGTCCAAAGCTAAGAGCAGAATAATAGCAACTCACTCAAATTTAATGCTATGATTTGGTATGGGAAATAACTATTATTCTCTGACAACTAATCAACTATGTTGACTTTGCAATAATGAATTGGCAATTTATGATTTTTCTGCATAGCAAAGTATTTTGGTTTGTTTGCTATTACTGATGCTACTAATAGAATACTGAGAGTATTTCTTGATAAGATTGTAAGTAAATCTTTTCAATACTCTCTAATATCAAGGAAGAGAGAAACATAGCAAAAGACAAAACTTCACAAATCAGTCCTACCTCAATTGCAATGCTAAAGCCTATACATATTGACATTTATAGGTCATTTTTGTGCTAGTACAAGACACAGGGGTGGTGTTCATCCTCATGAGGAGAACTGAAGATTCCTTGGATTGTTACTTTCCCTAGAAAGGTAACTCAAAGTTCAGTCTTGGTGTCTTAGAACTGAAGAAAACTAGAGGGTGGTTAGAGTTAGGACAGCCAAGGGGACATATTGAAAAGGGCCCAACCTAGACTGGGAGTTCATGCTCCAAGGTAGGCACTTCAAAGCCTGATGCTCAAGAAGGAATAGAAAATAAATGGAAAATATTGCCTGGGGGAAGAGAGCTCTAGGAAGCCACAGGGAGGTGGTGAAGTTTGGGAATTTAAAATTTCTCTGCACAGATCTGCAAAGGTGGCCTGACTCAAGTTATAGATTAGACTTAGTTCTCAGCCTTCCTGATATCATTCTGTTTCTGCCACAGACAGTGGAGGCAGCACATGGCCAGGGGAAGAGTACAGACTGTAGAGTCAGATAATAGGGCCGATTCCTTGTCTGTCTCCAGAGCCACAGACCAGCTCTCAGTCTCTGTCAAACAAGGATAATGACTCCTACTTCTTGGCATTGCAGAGATTAAAGGTTCAGTTGTTACTATTACTAAACTTCCCTGTGTTCTGTAGACAGTGTGATCATTCAGAAATATAACTCTGGCATCTCCCCAATTTAAAACCAAAATACTGGTTCCTATTGTGAACATTCAATCTCTTAACATAGTTCTCAAAGGCTTTTTGGTGGTCTGGCCCTACTTGCCTCTCCAGCCTCATCTACAATGGCTCCTCAGTCCTATTAAAAAAAACCCAGTTCCCCAATTCCCTGTGCTTGTTCAGCTTTGCTTGCAACACACACTCCCTCATTCTTGGCCACCAAAACACTCCTGCTACTCTTCAGAACTCAGCTTGGCAATCTAGAATGGGAAACTTTACATACATATATGTCTCCACACAGAGATTTTGTAAGCTTGAATGAATTTATCTGTGTGATAAATACTCTATACTCTTAGAATATAAACTATTATAATATATTCTGCATATCAGTAAAGTGCACCTATATTATTAACACTAAACAATAACACTAACCACTTTGGGAGCAAATTTGAAAAATATGTTAGTTACTCTAGCATCTGCTGAGAAATAAGTATGTTATGTACACATTTTATTATTAAATATTTCATATTTTGATATCAAGTATGTCTAATCATAAAAAAGCATCAGACTAAGAATAGTCATTTTACCACAATCAAGGCTAGAGATGCGAAGCTTTCTCTCAGTCAACAGTTAGCAATGTTAAAACACAGATCACAGAGAAAGGATGCAAGAGAATTGCCAGTAAATTCAGGGGATGCTGTGGATCTGTAAGATGTTCAGTTTTGCTTCACCCAGCAAACTATTAACATTTTGAAGATTGAACCTAATGGTTGCAACCAGAGGCTGCCTCTCACCTCAGCATCAAAGCGCGGATCCTGGTAGGCATCGCTGATGTTCACAGGAAGGCCTGTTGAAGCAACCAGTTCAGCAATGCTGTTGTTTATTAGCCAGTCAGAGTAAGATGACTTCTCCATGCTTTCTTTGAAACTGTCAGGGCACCAACACAGGCAACAAGGAAGGAGACAAACGTAAGTTTGTTAAAAGCAAATTCCACAAAACTACATAAGTAATGGGATTATCTGTACTCATTAAGAAGGTTTTAGTGATATTAATCACAGAACAATCATGAGGTAATTATCAGTAGCTACTGCAAAATAGCTTATCCAATGATTTTTTTTAATGTCAAATGCCTGAGTAGAAACTATAGATTCACTATGATGCAGAGAGTAACTCCAGGTTGAATTTAGACCCCCAAAAAGGCAGATATAAAGCAGATAATCTGGTAAAAACTGACAATAGGGCACCAATTGCACTGAACTCTACAGCCTGCCTAGCTTCACTGAAGAGACTGGATGCTTTGATACCAAGAAAAGTGAAATCCAAGAATGGGGGAAAATCAGGAAAATGAATTAATAACTTGCAGAATTTTAAAAGTAGCAAAGAACATATCTAGACTATATAATCTTAGTAATTATTTCAGTAATTATATTAATATCTGAGTAACTACTGTAGCAGTAACTACAGTAGACTGCTGATATTAATAATTTCACTTATATCCATATAATTTGGACAAGGAATTTTATGCTAAATGATTTTGTAAACTTTCCCTTGTATCATTTGTCATGGCAGACATTAAATTTACATAAACACTGTGAGAATTGGTAAGATTGTCCACTCTCTCTCTCCTTTCCATCTTTATTCCACAGGTACATATTAGCACTGATGCAAAACTGAGCATTTTAAAGGAAAATTTTCACTGGCAATATTTGATTTGTGGCTTGAGAGGTGTTAGGTGAAATCATGTGAATGAACACAGGAATCTGAGGACAATGTTTTCCAAACTACATTCTGTGGTGTTCATGAGTGTACCACAGCAAAAATATAAGAACCCTATTGACTTTTTTAGTCTAAACTGCATTATATGTAATAAAATACCAAATACTGCTCATAGTAATGGTTACAATGCCATAATGTTCCCATATGGAATTAATGCCATACTGAGAATGCTGAGAAGTGGCATGGAAAGGTCACCAAATGTATGAATATGCAGAAACATAGACATTATTTACCATCATTAGTATAGCTCATTTGCAGAAATTGCTGGTCTGTGTCTGATAAATTTAGAATATATTTGTGATGTTATTCATCCCTTACTGCATATTAAACATTAATAGTACATAAACTTGTTCTCTATGGATCTCCAGCTGAAAAATGGAAATGTTAATAAAAAGCTGAGTCTTTTAGTTCTCAGATGATGCCTATATCAAAGAAGTATAAAGTCTAAGTACTTCAAAGAGATGAAGTTTTATTTCCTAAAACAAACAAAAACAACAAAAAAGTCTATGTTCTATTTTATCCTTGCTATTTCATTCCTGTAAGAAATATTTTAGATTGTGATTCAATGAAAGCAAAATAAAGAAAGAAACATGATTATGTACCTAAAATGAGAATTTTAATTTAATGAAGTAATGTTTATGTTTACAAAAGGATGTGGACTAAATTCTGACATTCTTGCGGGGGTTAATTGGCAGGTCAGTTCATTCTGTACTGTCTATACTGTATTCTATACTGTGATTATTAAAGTTCTCTATAATTGCCAGGCGCGGTGGTGCACGCCTGTAATCCCAGCAACTCAGGAGGCTGAGGCAGGAGGATTGCAAGTTTAAAGCCTGCCTCAGCAACTTAGTGAGGTCTTAAGCAATTTAGTGAGACTGTCTCAAAATAAAAAATAAAATAAAAACAGCTGGGAATGTGGTTCATTGGTTAAGCACCTCTGCATTCGATCCCTGGAAGCAAAACAAAACAAAACAAAACAAAACAAAACCACTATGATTAAGCAGTTTGGAAAGTGCTGACCTAGTATGTGCTGGGGAGAGTAGGAAGACGAGCTGCAGTGGGATCTGGGAGGGGTCTGAGAGGTAAAGGGAGAAAACTGAGAACAGGAAGAATAGAGGGAATAGGTACCAAGGAAGGAACTGCTTTTACCAAGCAACATCAAAAATAAGCTGGACTGGGGATATAGCTCAGTTGGTAGAGTGCTTGCCTCCCAAGCACAAGGCCCTGGGTTCAATCCCCAGCACCGCAAAAATGAATGGATAAATAAATAAATAGATCCTCTAAGATGGGTCTTTCAGGATGGGTAAGAGTTCAGCAAGAGAGATTGGAGGGGTGAGGAGGAAAAGCAGGAGCAAAAGACAAATGCCGCAGAATCCAAGGGTGTGTTCTTAGCAGAATAATCATAAGGTGAGGAGTAGACTGGAAAATGAGGTCAAGGCTTACGGGTGAAGACTTGCTGAGACCTTAGTTTTAGGCAATAAAGAATGCTGATCGGGGGAGTGATGGGTTTGAGGTGTGGTTTTAGGAAGTCTAATCCAGGGGCAGTGAGCAAGAGAGGGCGACTAAGGGAGACTGAGGGTGGGAAGACATTCTGGTAGCCTAGGAAGTTGTGGAGGTGGGAAGTGATGCTGGCAACTCAGAAGGTAGTTCAGAAGATTCTGCAGGGCTTGATGGACAGGCAGTGGTGGCTTACATTTTCCTCCTGAGGGCCTATTAGCAGAAGGGACATGTTCTGAGGAGTGGGAAGATGGAGAAAGATGACATATTCTGTGAGCTGAGACATGTTCATTACTGAAAAATCAGAACCAAATCAGTCTTCAGGATTGAAAACGCTAATAACAGAGGTAAGATTGTGTTCAGGGAGATAAAATGGATGAGATTGCTCAGGGAGAGATTATGTGGGGAAATCTAGATCTAGGGGAAGAGAGAAGCAAAAAGGCAGCAATAATGGGGGAAGGGAGAAAGAGAAAACAAAGATTATCATCACCCACTATGGGCCAAGGACCAAGCCAGGTAATTTACCTAACAAATTTGTTATCCTCACATGAATCCTGTGAGATGGATATGATCTCAGCATTTAAGAGAGCAAAAAACTATGGCACAAAGATGTTTAATGACATTCCCAGGTGGAGATACAGTTTTCACCTAAATATAAGTCCCCAATTATTCTATTTTTTCCTGGAGCGTTTTGGAAAGTGTTAACAAGTAGGAAGAGAGCAAGATTCTTAAGTTGTTACTTAAAAATAAAAGTGAGGGGCCGTGAGCAGCAGGAAGGGTTTCAGGAAGATGCTGAAGTTAATAAACACATTAGTCTGAGCTTCAGTCAAAGGAAGGGAGAAAACAACACTATATTAGATCATTAAGAATCTTAGGCCTCTACTTACAGAATCCCAAGGAAGATACCATGACAGAAATATTTGGTGGGAGCAGGGGCTCCTCCAAGACATGTGAAATCTAAGCATGTTAGAGTCTGGTTGGTTCTGGCTGCATGCTAACTGTGCAAGGCACCATTGGGACTGTTTCTAGAAAGTATAAGCTGTGATCTTTACCCTTAGGGAACTTGCTACCATTTGAAGAGATGAGAAATAAACACACTGACATTTAAACAATACACAAATTTAAATGCCCAATTCAAATTTCCAAAGAAAAAATGTGTCACATGGCTGTGTTGCCAAGTTGCCAGGTCCACTGAACCAATTATGAATGTTGAAGAAGTCCAGGGAAAGAGAAAGGACTTCTGGCATTGTAATCTAGCTAAACCTTCATGGAGGATATGGAGAATGACAACCCCCAGGACAGGAAAATGACAACACCCCCCAAACTGTCTGACCTAGAGGAAAAGAGAGGAGGAAGGCAATCATTAATCCTCTGCCAGTAAATCCTTTCCTAGTAACAATGGGCCCCAAGGAAAAGAAAGCAAACTTTCATCCTTTCCTGGGTTCATCCCCAGCATTTCCACCAGAAGCAAACATTCATTCCTTCCCAAGCACAATGGGTCAGGAATGGAAGAGGTAGAAACTGAAATACTGGGAAAGGAACTTTTACCCTTTCCCATTGCTGACGAGTCTTAGAAGGAGAAAAGCAAATGGTGAAGCTCTGGGAAACAATGAATTCCAGGGAAGAAGATAAGCAATTAACACCAAGATCTGAGCTCTTCCCAGTGACAATGAGTTTCGAACTTTATACGACCTTTTTCTTGACTGCCTAAACTGACATATTCTGCCTCAGTCTCCAATGATTCATTCATCCTCATTGCAAATTATAAAACTCAGACTCCTGTAACTGGCAGCCATTTTTCTATCCAGAAAATGAGCACCTTCAGTGCCTGATTGACAAAGCTTGCTGATCCATTTAGGTCTGCTTCTGTCCTGATTATTTGTGTTTTCATAATGGTGCAGAAACCATGTTGGTTATTTTTGCTTACACCTCAGGTAGGAGGTAAGTCTTGGGCTGACCTATAGCTGAAGCAATGCAAACAGATTATCTGAAACCACTCTGCATTTCTTCAGTTTAAAGTGGCAGAGGTACATAAATTAAGGTCTAGGGTGACAGGATGCTCAGAGTGACAGGAAAGTTGATTTGTCACTCTTGATATTGATATCACTGTCTTAGTCCATTTAGGCATTTATAACAAAATGCCATAAACCAGGTGACTTACAAACGACAAACATTTGTTTCTCATACTTCCGGAGCCTCAGAGGACCAAGACCAAAGCATTCGCAGTTTGAGTGTGTGGTTCCTTCTTCCTGTATCCTCACGTGGTGGAAGGAGTGAGTGATCTCTCTGGGTCCCCTTTTGAACCCATTCATGAGAGCTCACCTATGTGATCTAATTACCTACCACAGGCCCCACCTCCAAATATGCTCACATTGCCGATAAGGTTTCAGTATATGAATTTTGAGGGAAACATAGATAATTAGACCATATGGGAAGTACTTTTTCATAATTTGTTTAAAGTGTATATGCTTAGACTGGGGATGGAGCTCTGGTAGAGTGCTTGCCTATTATGCAATAATATTGGATATTATTCAATCCCCAGTTCCCCTAAACAGATGAAGGATGGATGGATAGATAGATAGATAGATAGATAGATAGATAGATAGATATTCAGACCATAGCAATCTTATCTGTATTTTGCCCAAGTTCAGTCTTTCAAGTATTAATGCTTTCCTGTAACAGAATCATGACACTGAATTAGAGCTTTCAAAACCTGTGTCTTTTCTTATTTTTTTATAAGGTGATATTGTGTTATAATTCAGCCTGTTCCTTTTGGAGTCAGACAAGCCTCATCCAAATATCCCTTTGACCCCTCTTCAGCAAAGTGATCTCAGGCAGTTATTCATACTTCATCTGTAAAATGGGTATACTACTATTAGTTAGATAGTTATTGTTCAGACTAAGGTAATAGTTTATGCCAAATGTTTAGAATAGTATCTAGGACATAGCATTTTTAAAAAGCATCACAACTTTTACAGTATATTCTGCATGTGATAATATTCCTTTGCACATTTCAGCAATATGATGTTATGAATTTAATCACAAAGGAAATGGCCCAAACCATTTCTGATTTTTGAAGGACACCCCTGATTTAAGCAGTTAGTTATTTCATAGAGATCATGCAGGTCAATTTTCTCTAATTTATGAGAACCCTCTAATTTCTTGTGTTTTCCTTCTTTAATTGATTGCTATTGGATCCATGGTTAGGATCATAGACTCAGTCACAAATGGTTGCTCAGATTCTACCCTGTGCTGGAGTTCCCTATAAAAGGAATGGACAGGGACTGAAATGTAGCCTAGTTGCGCATGTTTGCATCCATCTAAAGGGGATACCTTTCTCTAATTCTCATAGAGATACTTGAATGGTTGTCAATAGTCTGCTTCAATCTTTTCTTCAACATATTTGACAATTTGGCATGTAACCTCAAATTCAGCACCTTCTGTGCCAGGAAAATCACCATTTACAAAATACTCCATTGCATTTTGTGGTAGCTCAATTTTTTTTAATAATAACCATCATCCTTTGTTCCCAGTCCCATGGTTTGAACCAAAGAGTATGGATCTTACTCTCTAATAGTTCTTGAAATATGGCAATAATTAACACATTCCCCATAGTCTTCCACTTCTGATTGTTCCATCCCAATCTATCTCCAGTCCTTTCAGCTGCTCTTCAGATAGGTCCCCTGGTGCCAAGAACCCATGTATCAACTCCCTCCAGCAAGAAGAAGACTCTTATCAAGTGCTTCATAAATGCCTGGCATGAGTGCTGGAGGGTGTACATGTTTGTTACCAAGACATTTACTGCACACAGTGCACAGTAAAGAGAGAGATATTGCCTTTGAATTCTTAACACATTCATTTTTAAACCAAAGGCCACTTGAGAAAACATTAAAATGTTCCTAAATTTTGCCTGTTTTTTAGACAAACCATTCATTTGTTCATGTATAATAGCTTCTCACATTCAAGTCATAAAACTATTTTGACCCATGCAATATGCAGTAGGATTTTTAAAAAAATTCTGACTTAAAGGAAAAAATACAGAAGAAAAAAATCATTGAAAAAAGAGTCTGAAAAAGCAAAAGAAGGATAATTGACATCTAAACTTCAGTGAAACATCCTTAAAAACATCCTTAAGAGGTAAAAATTCACTACTTAATAGCTTTTTTTTTTTGAACTCTAAAATACAGACTTCTCTAAGCTTGAGGATTCATTTTAAACTAACAAGGTAAATGTTAAGAAACATTTTGTTATTTTACAAAGATCAAGGATAGAGGAAGATGGAAGTATTTAAGTGAGTTTCATGTAAAGGGCTACAGTTTATATTCTCCTTCAGAGATGTCTTGCTTCCAAATGTGAGACTCAAACTGACTTCAAAGAGATCTTCATGAGCTCAAATATATTGACTGTGGAGCATGAGGATAAAAGAGAATTGCCCTATTACAGAAAACACATATTCCTGCAATGTGACTGCCCTGAAGTGAGGCCATACAAGGAGACGTAAACCTCAGGGCTGACAAGTCACAGAGCTATGTTGGAGGGAAATCAATACAAGCAAAATAAAACAAGACAAAATAAAATACCCCAGGACAAGTAACTTCAACATCTTCAACTATCTGAAAAATCCTAGATTAGTAAAGCTTCAAATGCAGAAAACTGTGAAAATAAACAAGACTATCCTCAGAAGTAGTTCTCAAAGTGTCTCTATATTAGAAGACACAAATATCTGAATAAAATAATGTTAACCTTTAGAGTGTGCCTGTGTTGACGTTTCTGCTCTTGACATTCGACTTTACTTGCAGGAAACTCCCAGGACTTTACTCTTCTCAGAATGACCATTGGTTGGGCTTCCTAATAAGTGCTGGGCACCAGCGGGATGAATCTTGTCTGAGGTGAACAAAAGGCATCTTTCCTTTTTGCTGAAAGGAGTTGGTCCATGAAAACCCATCCAGGTATGGATATCAGGCTAGTCCTAGCCCCCACCTCTACAGAGAGGAGTGTGGGCAGAAGCTATAGGGTCAGACCTAGAATGCCCTAATGAAAGGATGTGAAAGACATTAGGGGAACAGAGGAAAGAAGGGTCAGTTCTGTTTAGGTTGGGAATGGTATTTGGAGAACCACTTCACAAAGGATGTTGGTCTAAGCTGGTCTTTGAAAGATAAGTCAGAATTTATCTGTCACAAAAGGAGATAAAATGCAATGCAGATAAAACTACAGCATGAGAAGAGCTTTAGAAGTGTTGGGGTCTCTGTATTGGAGTAGTAACAGTAGAGCTAACACTTAAGTTACGTGATGGAAGTGACAATAAGGTCACAGTGGAAGAAACCAAACAATATATTGTGTGGTTCTTTGCACAGACCTGTACCCCCAAACCTGTACATCCATGCAGCCACTCCCGCACCTGAACAGCAGCACCTTGAGTCCTAAGTGCCCCATGTATATCTATCCAAGTACTTTCTGGACATTTCCTGGGAATCCCGAGACACCTGAAATTTAACACTTTCAAGAATGAACTAACACACTCTCCCTAATGTTGTGAAAATCATTAATGAAGACTGTGACCATTAACTAAAATTGATCATTACAGTGGGAGCAGAAGTTTCAACATATACACAATCTAGTTTCTTAATGTCAAAGAATGATTGTCACTCATTCTTCTGGCATTTTGAATTATTCAATAGGTGTAGGTTCCAGAGAGGTGAAGTGTTAGCAACTCAAAGAACTATTTGGAGCAGTTATTACTTTTTTATGCTTTGCAAACAAAAATTGATCTTTGATCCACAGGTTATAGACAAGACAGTGTTTATTTTGACCAGAGGTCTGTCTCAAAACTTTGATTCACAAACACAAACTCTGTTTCTAACTTTTTCTCTTCAGGTAGGTCTATCCCTGGAGGCCTTCCTGAAGCCTCCAGCTGTTCAGCATTTTCTGAAGCTCTCTTTTAATTAGGAGATTAAGGAACTAATTCAATACCAGTGGGGCTCAAAGCTAGGACCCCAGGACTGGGACATTAATAATCTCCTACGGGCCTCAGTATCTTTGAAGGCTATGGCACAAGTCTTTTATTCATTAAGGGAGTTAAAAGAGGACACAATTAGTAAGCAGAACCAGCCTGTCAGCCCTTACACTGAAGCGGGCAAGGAAGATGCTCTAAATTGCAGGAGTTCTGGAAGTTTATCATGACCTGTTAATGAACTTGCCTTTGAGGTCTTGCCTGAGAATATTCTCATTTCTCTCATTTCAAGCCTTCTGTCTTATCAGAAATTAAGACACAGTAACCAATAAACACATTTTCTATACTTCGTTTCCTCAAGTTGTACAATTAGACGGATTAGGCTGGCATCACTTTGGAGAAGTGTCTTTTAAGTCTGAGGTGGTGTTTAACAGCATGGCTGCAAGTGGTTAGCATCTACCACTTGGCATCATATAGTGAAAGCTGCTTGGTTTCAAACCAAACAAATCTGTGCTGGTTTTTGTTATTATTGTTGTTATTTGAATTTTGGTCAACACTTCCTAACTGTGAGACAGCAGATAAATGTATTACTGGAAAACAGAAGGAAAAAAACCCATTTCACAGGGCTGTCTTGAGGATATAATAATGCAATGTTGATGAGTCCATGGCACATAGAAGGCTCTTGATGAATACCAGTTCCCTTATATCAAAAAGATTTATCTTTTCTTAAAAACATAGAGATGACCTGTAATCCCAGCAGCTCAGGAGGGTGAGGCAGGAGGATGGTGAGTTCAAAGCCAGCCTCATCAATGGCGAGGCACTAAGCAACTCAGTGAGACCTTGTCTCTAAATAAAATAGGGGAATGTGGCTCAGTGGTTGAGCATTCCTGAGTTCAATCCCCAGCACCAAACAATATAAAACAAAACAAAACCAAAAAACACAGGTGTGAAATATGCTCTATTTAATTGCTTAGCTACTATATGGCAGAAAAGATATAACTTTATTTTTCAGTACTGGGAATTGAACCCAGGAGCATTTAACCACTGAGCCATATCCCCAGCCCTTTAGATTTTTCATTTTGAGACAGGGTCTCACTAAGTTGCTGAGTTTGACCTTTACCTTGCAATCCTCCTGCCTCAACTGCCTGAGCCACTGGGATTACAGGCACAAGCTGCTGTACTCAGCTAGATGTAACTGTTTTGACCTGGAATCATTGCCAGATATGGAAAGGTACCAAAGAGAACATGTGCCAGCTGGCAAAAATGCCGACCATAGTGCATAGTCACAATTCTATCCTGATAGCAGTTTCAAGTAGCCACACCACATGTCTATGGGCGTGCTGTGGTCACCCCATGCATCTCCCCTGGACTGAAGGCAAACCACACAATTCCTGGGCATGTGCATATCAAGCAAGAAAGGAGAAGTGGATTCAATTTGTTAAAATATTAGCTAAAGCATGTTAAATGAGAGACCTACAAAAATAAGAGTCAAACATAAAAACCAACCATTAGGGTTTCCTGAGTTACCATAATCTGTTTACTGCAGAGCATCAATCCAAAGGACAGTTGACCTACATAGGCTACTTTAGTACGTTTGAGCTCAGTACTTTTTCAAGTGCCTTGTTCATGGAACGTTTTATAGCTTTTATCCTCTTCTGTGACAGTTTTACTGGAGTGACAAGCCCGCTAGTCTGAAATAAATAGGGGTAACAAGAAGGTTTGTCTTTCATTTGAATCTTCATATTTGAAATCATGAAAATCTACACAAAAATTATATATTTAAATTTTGTATGTTAAAATGTGACTATTAGATGCTTGAGAAATATGCTTCCTTGAGTTTCTTAAGATGAATTTGGAAGATATACAATACCTTTTTTTCCTCTTGTTTTTGTTTCTGTAGTCCTCAGGTATGAACCCAGGGGTGCTTTGCCACCCAACTACATGCCCAGCCTTTTTAATTATTTTTTTTATTTTGAGTCAGTGTCTCCCTGAGTTGCCTGGGTTGGCCTCAGATGTGTGATCGTCCTGTCTCAGCCTCCCAAAGTTACAGGAGGTGCCACCACACCCAATGATAAACAAAGTCTTTACAAATACTTCCTTTCCTTTATTGATATTTAGTTCTTATAATTAACATCATGCAAGTTAAGCATAGACTCATGCAAGTTTAGAAGTGTCTGAACTTACCCAGTTCCCTGAGTGGAGTGCTTAGGTCAGGCATGTCATTTCAGGGGATACACCACAATTCAACTCCTAATGTTCTGAATATTTTTAGGAAAGAGAGGCAGAGGATATCTAAGTGACTCTGTGACAGTGGAGTTTCCTGGTAAAGAAGTGGCCTCAAAAACAAAAGGGAGCCTCAGAGCTCAGCCTCTGGCACCAGTATTGTCTTCCATTGAGCCAACTCAGATCTGCTGAGCCTCCCTTTTGCCAGATACCTGAAAGGGGGTGAAAACAAGTCTCCAGGGCATCTGGATCTCTGACCTTTGATTAACAATATTAAATATTGGCATAATGAGATTCAGTAACCCTGCATGTGCCGGACAATAGATAGTCAAAAATAATATTCTGAGATTCTTATTTAACGGAAGTTATGCAGCAACACACATCTTGCTCATGTTTCATCCCTGATGATAGGGATGATACTGTTTTAACTTTTAAAACCTTAAAAGTTTTCCTTATTTTCTTCAAACCATAACAGGTAGCATATTTTTGTTTATACAAAGCATCTATCACATGTTTTGTAGTAGAGAGGCACAATAAAAGAAAGAAGATCCATGAAGAGGAAAGTAGAAGCAGCAATATATTCATGATATACTTGTGGAAATATTCTGCCTTATATCACTGGGCAAGTTGCCTAACATTCCTATTACCTAAATAATAGAGATATAAAAGAGAAGGTGAAAAGAAGAGAGAACTTTCAACAAAGACTATTGAAAATTTATTTCTCCATTAAAGCAGTAAGAAAAATAGCAAAAATTGTTAAAACAAACAAACAAACAAACAAACAAATAAGCTTTTTCAGAAAGCTAAAAATTAACCAAAGGCATGCAACAATCCAAGATATATTTATTCAGGATAAACTGTTGGGATTTCAGTAAGAATAGTGTTATTTATGGCATTTTAATTTACATTATTTCCATCTCCCTCTCTCAATTTCTGGAGCAGCAATGAAAATTAGCCACTTGCAAAGGAAGAATGAATTGGGAGCTTCCCCAAAGCTCCAACACTGAGAACTGACTTTTTTGGCAGTTCCATGGAAAATTCCACTCACAGAACTTGTCTTCCTTTTCTCAACCCAGAGCTTATTCCATGAGAACACCATTTACCCCTAGGGATGTCTGTTGGGGGGAAAGAGAAGCAATTACTTAACATTGGAACTGCCTTAGGCCGTGATAACAGTTATAACTTACACAAAGACGACTTTTTACTTACAACAATAAGCTTAGAAATGAGAGATTCCCAGAGGGTTTTTGAAAGCTCTGATGTATTCCTGGAAATCTAGGTATACACACAAACACACACACATACACACACACACACACACCCCTGTATGAATGTTCAGGAAAGACCAGAGAAGGCCCTAATTCTCACCTCTGGCTGACCTTGAAACCTGTGGAAACTAAATAAACTTGCCGTCAGAGAAATTAAGGCATAATCCATATACACATGGACCCCCTTATCAAAGGTCAGAAATTTATGTTTCACAGATTTTAAGGAAATCTCTGTCTAACCATTAGACAGCAATTAAGCTGGCTTAACTGCACTTAACAAAGGACACATGCGTCACAGGATTAGCTTAGGAAAGTCACCAAACAACAAAAAATTCATAAGCAGAAATAATTAAAAAAACTCTAGAATGAGGTGAGGAGATAGATCTGATTTCTAAAGTTTCCACATTATATTATTTCAAATACCCAGTTTTTAACAACAAAAAAACTATGAAATTTATAAATTAACAAGAAAGTGTGGTCCATAATAGAAAAAGAAGTAGTTGGTAGAAACTGTCTCTGAGTAAGCCCAGATGGACTTAGTAGACAAAGAATCTCAGTGAGAAATTATAAATATGTTTAGAATACCAAAGAAAAAACACATCTAAAGAACTAAAGGAAAACAGGAGAACGATGTCTCCCAATTAGAGAATATCAATAAATAAAGGCTATAAAAAAGAACAAAATGGAAATGCTGGAATTGAAATGTTCAATAACTCAAATGAAAAATTCACTCTCAAAAGCATGTTTGAGATGGTAGGAAAAGCAATGAGCTCAAAGATAGGTCAATTGGAAATGTCTAATTTAAGGAACAGAAATAAAAAGAATAAAGAAAAATGAATGTTTCTCAGGCACACATGAAATACCGTAAAGCATACAAATATGTAACGAGAATTCTCAGAAAGAGAGGAAAGGGACAGAAAAATATTTGAAGAAATAATTGCAGAAAACTTCCCATATTTGAGTAAAATTAGCATTAATCTACATATTAAGGAAGTTAATAAACTACAAGGAAGATAAACTGAAAGAGGTTCATACCTAGACACATAATAGCAGTCCAAAAACAATGACAATCTTTTTTTTATTGGTTCTTTTTAATTATACATGACAATAGAACCCATTTTGATATAATTACACAGCAGGGAATATATCTTTTTCTTTCACAATGTAGATTCACATGATTCATATAATCTTACATAAGGTAATACTGTCTGTCTCAGTCCTCTATTTTTCCTCCCCCCACGCCCTCCCATCGCATTTTTCTCTACACCATCCATACTCCCTCCATTCGTCTCTTGTCCACCCCCCATGACCCCTCCACTCCTGTTATTATGATCATCCACTTATCAGAGAAAACATTCAGCCTTTGGTATTTTGGGCTTGGTTTATTTCACTTAGCATGATATTTTCCAACTCCACCCATTTACCAGCAAATGCCATAATTTTATTCTTCTTTATGGCTGAGTAATATTCCATTGTGTATATATACCACAGTTTCTTCATCAACTGAAGGGCATCTAGGTTGGTTCCACAATCTAGCTAGTGTGAATTGAGCAGCTATGAACATAGATGTGGCTGCATCACTATACTTTTCTGGTTTTAAGTCCTTTGGGTATAAACTGAGGAATGGGATAGCTGGGTCAAATGATGGGTCTATTCCAAGTTTTTTGAGGAATTTCCATACTGCTTTCTAGAGTGGCTGCACCAATTTGCAACTCCATCAGCAATGTATGAGTGTACCTTTTCCCCCACATCCACACCAACACTTTTTATTGCTTATGTTCCTGATAATAGCCATTCTAATTGGAGTTAGATGAAATCTTAGGGTGGTTTTAATTTGCATTTCTCTAATTACTAGAGATGATGAGCACTTTTTCATATATTTGTTGATCACTTGTACATCATCTTCTGTGAAGTGTCTGCCCAGTTCCTTAGCCCATTTATTGATTGGGTTCTTTGTATTTTGGGTGTAAAGTTTTTTAAGTTCTTTATCAATTTTAGAGATCAGTACTCTGTCTGAAGTGTGTGTGGAAAAGATTTTTCCCACTCTTTAGGCTCTCTCTTCACGTTATTGATTGTTTCTTTTGCTGAGAAAAAGCTTTTTAGTTTGAATCCATCCTATTTATTGATTCTTGCTTTTATTTCTTGCACTCTGGGGGTCATGTTAAGGAAGTCTTGTCCTAAGCCAACATGAAGAAGATTTGGGCCTACTTTTTCTTCTATTTGGTGAAGGGTCTCAGGTTTAATTCCTAGATTCTTGATCCATTTTGAGTTTTGTACAGGGTGAGAGATAAGGGTTTAATTTTTTTTTTTTTTTTTTTTTTTTTTTTTTTTTTTAGCACCATTTGTTGAAGAGTCTATCTTTTCTCCATTGTATGTTTTCGGAACCTTTATCTAGTATGAGATACTTGTACTTATGTGGGTTTGTCTCTGTGTCTTCTATTCTGTACCATTGGTCTACCTGTCTATTTTGGTGCCAATACCATCCGTTTTTGTTACTATTGCTCTATAGTAGAGTTTAAGGTCTGGTATTGTGATACCTCCTGCATCATTCTTCCTGCATAGGATTGCTTTGGCTATTCTGGGTCTTTTGTTCTTCCAGATGAATTTCATGATTTTTTTCTCTATCTCTATGAGGAATGTCATTGGGATTTTTATTGGAATTGCATTAAATTGTATAGCATCTTTGGAAGTATGGCCATTTTGATTATATTAATTCTGCCTATCCAAGAACATGGGAGATCTTTCCATCTTCTAAGGTCTTCCTCCCTTTCTTTCTTTAATGTTCTCTAGTTTTCCTTGTAGAGGTCTTTCACCTCTTTTGTTAGATTGATTCCCAAGTTTTTTTTTTTTTGAGGCTATTGTGAACAGAGTTTTTTTACTCATTTCACTTTCAGATGATTCATCGTATGTATATAAATGTATTTGATATATGTGTGTTTATTTTATATCCTGCTATTTTGCTGAATTCATTAATTTATTCTAAAAGTTTCCTGGTAGAGTTTTTTGGATCCTCTAAATATAGGATCATGTCATTGGCAAATAGTGACAGCTTGAGTTCTTCTTTTCCTATTCATATTCCTTTAATTCTGTGGTCTGTCTAATTGCTCTGGCTAGTATTTCAAGCACGATGTTGAATGGAAGTGGTGACAGTGGGCATCCCTGTCTTGTTCCAATTTTTAAAGGGAATGCTTTCAGTTTTTCTCCATTAAGAATGATGTTGGCAGTGGGCTTAGCATAAATAGCTTTTACAATATTGAGGCATGTTCCTACCATCCCTATTTTTTCTAGTGTTTTGAGCATGAAGGGGTGTTGTATTTTGTCATATGCTTTCTCATCATCTATCAAAATAATCCTATGATTCTTAACTTTAGGTCTATTGATGTGATGAATTACATTTATTGATTTGGATGTTGAACCAACCTTGCAACCCTGGGATAAACTCCACTTGATTGTGGCAAACTATCTTCTTAATATGCTTTTGAAAGCGATTTGCCAGAATTTTGTTAAGGATTTTTGCCTCTATATTCATCAGAGATATTGGTCTAAAGTTTTGTTTTCTAGATATTTCCCTTTTGGTATCAGAGTGATACTAGCTTCATAGAATGAATTTGGAAGGGTTCCCTCCTTTTCTAATTCATGAAATACTTTGAGGAGTATTGGTAGAAGTTCTTCTTTGAAGGTCTTGTAGAACTCAGCTGAGAATCCATCTGGTCCTGGGCTTTTCTTGGTTGGAAGGCTTTTGATGGCTTCTTCTATTTCATTGCTTGAAATTGATCTGTTTAATTAAAATTTTGTATGTCCTCCTGGTTCAGTTTGGGAGGATCAGTTGTCTCTAGAAATTTGTTGATGTCTTCAGGATTTTCTATTTTATTGAAGTACAGATTTCCAAAGTAGCTTCTAATTATGTTTTGTATTTCAATGGTGTCTGTTGTGATATTTTCTTTTTCATCATGAATTTTAGTAATTTGAGTGTTCTCTCTCCTTCTCTTTGTTAATGTGGCTTAGGGTTTATCTATTTTGTTTACTTTTTCAAAGAATCAATTTTTTGTTTTGTCAATTTTTTGAATTGTTTCTTTTGTTTCAATTTCATTGATTTCAGCTCTGATTTTAATTATTTCCTGTCTTCTACTACTTTTGGTGTTGTTCTGTTCTTCTTTTTCTAGGGCTTTGAGATATAATGTTAGGTCATTTAGTTGTTGACTCTTTATTCCTTTCTTGAATGCGCTCAATGCAATGAATTTTCCTCTTAGTACTGCTTTCATAGTGTTCCAGAGATTTTGATATATTGTATCATCATTCTCATTTACCTCTAAGAATTTTTTTATCTCCTCCCTGATGTTTTCTGTTATCCATGTTTCATTCAATAGCATATTATTTAGTCTCCATGTGTTGGGCAGTTTCTGTTTTTTATTTTGTCATTGATTTCTAATTTCATTGCATTATGATCTGATAGAATACAAGGTAATATCTCTACTTTTTTGCATTTACTAAGGGCTGCTTTGTGGCATAACATATGGTCTATTTTAAAGAAGGATCCATGTACTGCTGAGAAGAAAGTGTATTTGCTCATTGATGGATGTAGTATTCTACATATGTCTGTGAAGTCTAAGTTATTGATTGTGTTATTGGTTGAAAGCTACAATAAAGATGTGACTCATTATATATTAATGATCCTTGGTAAGATTAATAACTCCTTGATCAGAAACCATGGACACCAAAGGCATGTTTAATGATATATTCACAATGATGACAGGAAAAGACTGTTAACCAAGAATTCTATGTTCAGCAAAACAACTTCAAAAATAAAGAAGAAACTAAGACATTCTTAGATGAACAAAATTGACAAAATTCGTTGCCAGTAGAATTCCTTAAAGAAATACTAATGGGAAACCTTCGTGCTGAAATGAAAGAACACTAGAAAGTAACTTGACTCCACATGAAGAAACAAATAGCACTGATAAAAATAGCTCTAGAGGTAAATATAAAGCACAGTATAATGTATTTTATCATTTTTCTCCTATCTCATGTGAAATGATTGTATGATGTAATAATTATAGAACTGTCTTGGTGGGCTTATCACATAAAAAAGATATATCTGCAGGACAACAGTAACACAAATGAGGAAAGAGGGAACAGACGTATATAAAAAGGAAAGTTTTTGTATACCATGGAAATGAAGTTGTTACTAATCCAAACTAGAACATTACAAATTAAGATGTTAATTTGTTAATTTCAACCCCCAGGGCAAACACTAAAAAAATACAAACATGTGTGTATATATATATATATACACACACACATACTTTATCTATCTATCTATCTATCTATCTATATAAAGATTAATATAGTACATTAGAAAATATTTATTTAACACAAAAAGGCAGTAATGGAGGAATAGAGAAGCAGAAAAGACAGAAATCAGGAAGTCTTTGCCAGAGAAATAGGTGAGAGAAAGAAAAGAGTAGCCAAGTTAAAAAGAAGGAAGTTAAATTGTCCCTGTTTTTAGACTACATGATATTATATATAGAAAAAAACTAAAGACTCTACAGAAAAACTGTTAGACCTGATAAACAAAATTCAAAAAAGTCACAGTATAGAAAATCAAAATATGAAAATCAGTAGCATTTCTACACATCAAAGACAACTAGCTGAAAAGGAAAGCAAGAAAGCAATCCAATTTATAGTAGCTACAAAACAACAAAATGAAACAAGAAAACACTAGTAATAAATTCAAACAAGGAAGCAAAACATTCTACAATGAAATTTGTAAGTGATGAAAGAAATTGAAAAGAGAATGGGAAGAAATCCCATGTTCATAGATTGGAAGAACTAATTATTAAAGTGTTTTAAGTGTTTTTTTTTTTTTTTTTTTTAAAGTGGGGATTGAACCCAGAGGTGCTTTACCACTGAGCAACACCCCCAAACTATTTTATTTTCACTTTTTATTCTGAGACAGGGTCTTGCTGAATTGCTCAGGGCTTCACTAAGTTGCTGAGACTGGATTTGAACTTGCGGTCCTTCTGCCTTAAGTGCCCAAGCTGCCGGGATGACAGGCATGCACCACAGCTCCCAGCATTAAAATGTTCCTACTACCCGAAACAACAACAAAATGCTGGCATGATGCAGAGAAAGGGGAACTCTCATGCACTCATACACCGTTGGTAGATTGAAATTTAGTATAGGTACTACGGAAAACTATGGAGTTTCCTCAAAAAAACTAAAAATTCAACTACCATATGATCTAGCAATTCCCCTACTGGGAATATATCTAAATGAAAATAAACACACATGCTGAAGAGATAGCTGCACTTCCATGTTTACGGCAGTACTACTCACAGTAGCCAAGTTGTGGAATCAACCCAGGTGTCCATTGACAGATGAATGGAGAAATAAAGTGTGTGTGTGTTTGTTTGTTTTTTATGAACAATGGGATATTATCCAGCCATAAGAATGGAATTAACTTTGTCATTCATTGCAACATAGATGAGCCTGGAGGATGCTCATTTCATCAAGTGAAATAAGCCAGACATAGAAAGACAAGTACTACAAGGTCACACACAAATGTGGAAGCTAAAAAAGTAAATCTCATAAAAATAGAGAGTTGAATAGCGATTACCAGAGGCCAGAAAAGGTGGAGGGAGGGGAAATAGAAAAGGGTTAGTTAATGGACACAAAAACAGAGTTAGATGATTCTAGTGTTCTATATAGCACAGTAGGGTGACTATAGTTAAGAATACCTTACTGTGCATTTTGGTAGTAAGGTATTCTTAACTATAGTCACCCTACTGTGCTATATAGAACACTACAGAATCATCTAACAGAAGAGAGAATTTTTAATGTTTCCCATACAAAGAAATGATAAATATTTGAGGTGATGCATTTGTCAGTTACCTCATTTGATCATTACACATTGTATATATGTGTAGAAAAATCACAGTGAACCCCATGAATATGTACAGTTATTAGGTCAAATGAAAACTTATAAAAACAAATGCACACAAATGCAGGTAAAACTGGGAAGACTGAATAATACAAATATTGGATTATACAAATATTGAAGTCATGGTTCGATATTGTACTACAGATATGCCAGATGTCACCCTGGTAGAAACTGAATTGAGATACATGGGACTCCCCTATTCATTTTTTTGGCAGCTTCTTGTAAAACTATGATAATTTCAAAATAAAAAAATTTCTGCAGAAAACAAATATAAATTCTTCCTAATTGCTACATTAAATGAAAGTGTATTAAACATGCTAATCAAAAGACAGACTGGTAGAATGGATAAAATAACATGATCCAACTATCTGTTCTCTATAAGAGAAATACTTTAGATTTGAGAACATAAAGAGCTGAAAGTTAAAAAAGAAAAAGACAAAAAGTATACCATGCAAACAATAACCAAAGGAGAGCTGGTGTAATATTGGACAAAATAGACCTTAAGGGGAAAATATTATTAGGTATTTTTAAATGAATTTATAGTAATTACAGGATCAACAAGAAAATAGAAAAATTATAGACACATGTGCACCTAACAAGAGACTCCCTAAAATATATGAAGCAAAAACTGCAAGAAGCAAAGGGAGAAATAGACAATTTAACAATAATAGTTGGAATCTTACATATTCCACTATCTATAATAGATAGAAGAAGAAGACAGAAGATTAACAAGGAAGTAGAAGACTTGAAAAACACTATAAATCAGCTAGATCTTACAGACATCTATAGAATGCACTGCCCAGTAACAAAATGCCCATTCTTCTCAAACACATGGAGTTTTCTCTAAGATAGATCATATGTTAGGTCATAAAACAAGTCTCAATAAATGTCAGAGTTTATATCATAGAAGTATTCTCTAACCACAATGGAAAGAAATTAGAAATGTATAACAGATAGAATTTTGGGAATATTTATAAATGAAACAATACATTCCTAAAGAAAAAGTAAGTCAAAGAATAAATCAAAGCTGGGTAGATATAGCTCAGGGACAAAATACATGTTTAGTAAGTACAAAGCCCTAGGTTTGTTCCCCAGGAGGAAGATGGAGGAGGAGGAGGAGTGGGGGAGGAGGAGACAGTATTATCACATGGAAATTAGAAAATATTTTGAAATCAAGGAAAATAAAACCCAGCATACCAAAACACACTAGATTCAGCTAAAGCAGTGCTTAGGAGGAAATTTATAGTTATAAATAGTTACATAAACAAGAAGTTTTCAAATGTAGAACCACTTTCCATCTTAGAGTAATAAAAAAAAATGAGAGCTAAGTAAATCTAAAGCAAGTAGGAAAACAGCATAAAAGAGATTGGAGGGAAAAAAAATAAAAATTAGAGAAAACAATAGAATCAACAAAAAAAATTGGTTCTTGGACAAGATAAACAAATTTGAAAAACTGTTAACTAGATTTATCAAGAAAATAAAAGAGAAGACTCAAATTACTACGAACAGGAATGAAAGAAGGAGCATTACTACCAACTTTACAGAAATAAGATTACAAAGAAATATTATGAATAATTGTATGATGCTGTCTGTGTTCCTCCAAAATTTGTATGTCAGGACTTAAGCCCCAACCTGGTGATATTAAGAGGTGGGTCCTTTAGGGAAGTAGTTAAGTTATGAGGGCTCTGTTCTCATGAATTGGATTAGGTCCTTATAAAAGAGGCTTCAGAGAGCTCCTGGCCCTTCCATGTTATTCATCAGGTAAGGACTCAGCAAAAAGTTACCATCCTTGAAGCAGAGAAAAAGGCCGTCACCAGACTCCGATTTTTTGGTACATTGTTCTTGGACTTCTTAGTCTCCAAAATTGTAAAAATTTGTATTATTTATAAATTATCAAGTCAAAGGAATTTTGTTAAAGTAGTATAAACAGTCTAAGGCATAGGACAACAAATTAGATAACCTAGATGAAACTGAAAAACTTCTAGGAAGGAACAAAATATTGAAACAGACTTGAGAAGAATTTAAAAATCTAAATAGATTCATAATAAGTAAATAAGTGGAATTAATAATTAATCTTTTCACAGGAAAGGCACAGTCTCAGATGTCTTCACTAGTGACTTCTATTAGACATTTAAAGGAGAATTTTTCTTTAAATATGGATCTTTCACAAACACCTTTTTAAAAATATGAGGAAAATCCTTCCCAACTCATTTCACAAGGGTAGCATTATCCTAATACCAAAATCAGACAAAGATATCAAAAGAAAATTACAGACCATTATATGAATGAAACTTCATACTGTTTTTTATAATGGCTGCACTAATTTACATTCCCAAAAATGGTGTTTGAAGAGTTCCCTTTATCTATACCCTCACCAGCTTCTAGTATTTTGGGTTTTGGTGACAGACATGCTCATTGAGTTTCAATGCAAAAATTCACAACAAAATAGTAGTAAACCAAATCCAGGAATATATAAGAGAATTATACACTATGACCACATAATATTATCCCAATGATATATCTAAAAATCAATGTAATACACCATATTAATAGAACAAAGTACAATAATCACATTGTCATCTCAACTGATAAAGAAAGCTTTTGGCAAAACATAACACTCTCTTTTGACACTCAACAACACCCAACAAACTAGGAATAGAAGTGAATTTCCTTAACCTGTGGAAAACCACAGCTAACATCACACTTCATAGTGAAGGACTAAAAGATTTCCCCCTAAAACCAGGAATGAGGCAACAATATTTGCTCTTATCATTTAACATTGTCTAAATGTTCTAGCCAGGACAATTAGGCAAGAAAAAAAAAAATCCTGACTGGAAAGGAAGACGTAAAACTATCTCTGTCTGCAGATGACTTGATCTTATATACAGAAAATCCTAAGGAATTCCCAAATAAAATATTAGAGGTAATAATTAAGTTCAACAAGATGACAACATAAAAGGTCAATACACAAAAATCAGTTGTATTTTTATACAATAACATTGAACAAATAAAAAATGAGATTATAAAAAATATTTGTAGGGCTTGGGTTGTGGTTCAGTGATAGAGTGCTTGCCTAGCACATGTGAGGCCCTGGGTTTGATCCTAAGCACCTCTTAAAAATAAACAAATAAAATAAAGGTATTGTGTCCATCTACAATTAAAAAAATTTTGAAAAAAATGTTGGTATGTATGCGTGGTTCTCAAGCTAGGCAAGTGCTCTTGAAAACAATTTTATTTACAATGATATCAAAAGAATAAAATAATTAGGAATAAATTTACCAAAATAAGTATAAGATTTTAAAACTGAAACTATAAAACATTAGTGAAAGAAATTATAAAAGATCTAAAAAACTGGAAAGACACTATTGAAATATAACCTTGTTAAGATGTAATACACTACAAATTAATGAACAGATTCAATGTAATCCCCTATAAAAATTTCAGCTACAATTTTTGCAGAGATTTACAAGCTTATCCTAAAATTAATATAAAAACTCAAAAGACACATAATAGCTAAATTAATCTTGAGGAAGAACAAAGTTGAAAGACACATGTCCTGATTTCAAAACTTCCCTCAAAGATACAGTAATCAAGTCAATGTGGTACTAGTATAAGAAAAGACACAGATCAAAAAAATAAAATTAAGAGTCAAGAAATAAACCCATACATCTATCATCAATTGATTTTCTGCAAGGGTGCCAAGACAATTCAATGGAGAAGAAATAATTTTTTAAATAAATGGTACTAGAAAACTGGATATCCACATGTAAAATAATTAAGTTGGATCCCTATCTGACACCATATACAACAAATTAATTGAAAGTGGATTAAGATCTGGAATCAAGGGCTAAACTCCAAACTCATAAGAAAACATGGGTATCAGTCTTCATGATCTTGAATTAAATATTGCTTTTAGCTATGGTAACAAAAGCACAAGTGACAGAACAAAAACATCTAAACTGAACTTCACTAAAATTAAAAATTGTGAAGCTTTAATGGACACCATCAAGAAAGTGAAAAGAATCAGAAAATGTGTATACAGAACATAAATCTAGAAAGGGACCTGTATCCAGAATTTACAAAGAACTCTTGCAACTTAACAATAAAAAGACAATTAACAATGAAAAATGGCAAATGATTTGAATAAATACTTTTCAAGATATACAAATGCTTAACAAGCACATATAAGATGTTCAACATCATCAGCCATTAGAGAAACATAAATCAAAATCATGATGAGGTCTTGCTTTTACACCCATTGAGATGTCTGTAATTTTTTAAAAAAGAAAGAAAATAAGTTTAATGATAATCTGGAGCAATTGGAAGCCTCGTACTTTGTGGTTGGGAATATAAAGTGGTAAAAACACTATGGAAAGTGATGGTGGCTCCAGAAGTTTTACACAGAGTTACCATGTCATTCAACAATCTCACTCCTAGGTCTATACACACAGGAACTGAAAATACAGGTGCACCCCAAAATTTTTACTTTTTCATAGGAGCGTTACTTTTAGTAACCAAAAAGTGAAGTCAGGAGCTGTGGCACACTCCTGTAATCCCAGCAATTTAGGTAGGAGGACCTCAAGTTTGAGGCCAGCCTGTGCAACTTAGCAAGACCTGGACTCAAAAACAATGTGGAATATCCATACAACGGAATATCATCCAACCATAAAAAGGAATGAAAGAATAAAGTACGTGATATAGTATAGCTGAATAACTATATTAAATGAAAGAAACCTAACATAAGAGGGTACATATTTCATAATTCCATTTATATGAAATGTTCAGAATGGGCAAATATAGGGAAAGAGAGTACATTGGAAGTTGCCAGATTAGTAGAGAGGAAGTGGGGGGCAGTGATCGCTAATGGGTATAGAGTTTCTCTTGGGGATAATGAAAATTTTCTGGAAAAAGAACATTTGATATGGTTGCACAACCTGTGAATACAACAAAAAACCACTGAATTGAACACCTTGAAAAGATTATTTGTGGGTATGTGAATTGAATCCCAAGGAAAAAAACTAAAGATAATGTCACGCCCACCACTATTCCCCTCAGTGCTGACATGGTTCCACTGGGAGTAATGAAGATTCTTGCACGCTCTAATCTTCTGGGAAATGTGGACGTGGCATGCTCCTTCTTGTTTTTGTGTTATTTCTTATTGTATGTTTACATTTAAAGATTTCGGTAAAAAATCAGACATTAAGTGATTTGGAACACAAAAATAACACTGCTCAAGCCTTAATTAATTTTATATGTAATATTATTTTAAGTAACAGAAAAAATGTTGTGGGTCAGATCAACAAGAGTTATTGTCCGCTGCTCTCAGTTAGCTTAATGCAGACAGACTGCCCGGCTGCTTTAGCCCAAACCAGGATGTGCCCCCCTTTTAGTGAAACTGCTTTCACAGTTCAAGGACCATACTTGGATTGCATGGGAAACTATGACTTTTCCCTAGAGAATAACCTTTAAAGCCCCTAGATATAGGTCTCCCTTTCCTTTAGATAGACGTTAAAATAGGAAATAAGAAATGCTTTTCTTAGAGGTCGTTTAACTAATTAACAAAAAGAAGTTCCACTTTATATACAATAGATAGATCAAAGGGCACTGTGCTGTCTTTGAGAGAGATGCCAAGTGTGCTTGATTGATATGGCTATTTGTTATTCTTGACTCAACTTTAAACCATGATGTGCTAAAACCTATATAACTTATGAGAATGGCCTCTACTCTTATCATTCCTAGCAAGACAAAAACCAGAACCAATTAAAGCTTTTTGTGATGTTTTTCTTTGAGGAATAGGAGATGTTATCTTATTTTGATTATACTTATGCTCATTAGATTCGCTCAGAGCTTGCAACATCTTCCCTTTCATGTAAGCTCGAGAGATTGTACTCAAGGTGAAAGAAAATAGTTAAACTGTGTGTGAAACAGTAAAGTAGGAACTTAGATGTGAAACTTACTTAGAACTAAGCCATGAAACAGTAAAGTTACAACTAAGCCTCAGATCTTCGAGTCTGTGTTGCTTTATTCTTGTCGCCAACACCTTCCCCCTACCAAGCTGTAACACGACCCCTGCTAAGGCTGGACCTCGGCAAGATAAGAATAAAGAATAATTTACAAAGATGATACTTAAGGCCCACTAAATGCTGGGGCCATAGAGATACCCCATTTATAAGTTCCTCTAAAAGACAAGTAGCATAACTTTGATTGGCTATTTTTGTCTCTGCCCCTTTGGATCTAAATTTCAGGACTTTCCTGCCAATGACTGAGCCGGGCAAGGGCAGGAGCTAGGCCACACATATGGATCCAAGAGTCTTCCAATTGGCAGCTTCCAATCAGGACTTCCCACAGCCTGACAGATTTCTTCCTAACAATGCTGTGATCTCATGCTCTTCCTTTCTATGCTTTCTGCTTTAAGAGAGGATTGTGGTCTAAGGCCCTTCTTGCCTATTCCTGATCTTGCTTCTCTATCCTTCACAGCCATTTCCTTTGAAAAATCTTCTGTTCTTCTAATCTTGACATATACTGCTTAGAGGACAGGAACTGACTCACTAAGGTATATCTAAAAATGGCTCAAGGACAAGACTTGAAGAATGTGACTGACCAAAGGGCCCTGGTAGGACTGAACGTAGCCACTCTATAACAAAAGGAGTGTGGGGGCCTCACTACTCTGTGTCCCCAGAATTCCAAAATTGGATTATCTAACACACTGAATTCACTTGTTACTAAACAGATATATTTTTTTAAACTTACAGAAATGAACCATCCCCCAAAGTGCCTAATTGGAAGGACAATATAGATGTCAGCGAAGATCTGGAATGCTTGAGAAATAACCAGTTTCACAAAATCATTGTATTTAAAAATAACCTATATTGGTATTGACTGAGGCCACAAATACTGAATGGGTAAATCAGACAAGATGTGAAAGTCTAAAGCAGTGTTTTTCAAACTGTGAGAACAAAGTGATAAATCATGAAATCAATTTTATGGGTCAGGACAGCAGAGCATTTTTTTCTTTCTTTCTTTCTTTTTTCTTTCTTTCTTTCTTTCTTTCTTTCTTTCTTTCAGGATAGAACAGAACATATATATGTAGTAAATGTAAGTATAGCCTAATGAAATTTTTGTTTTAGATATGTGTATACATTTTTATATACATTTATACATATTAACTAGGTTTGGATATTCATGGGTCACATTTTAAAGACACTGAAATTCATGACCTAAGGGATACACAGTGACGTTGGCACAGTGGGGTTCACAGTAAAGACATTCAGCAACCTTCTCCAAGGCAATTTCTGATTCCCCCAAATCTTGTCAGAGTCACATTATTACAATGAGTGATAATGTGCAAGTGGGTGAGTCACATCAGATTTTCTGGAAGTGAGACTCTTCCTTCAGGTCCAAGATCATATTCATAATCTGACTGGGTGCTAGAAATCACCTCATCTGGGCCAGCTACGTCTCATAGTTGTAAAATACGCAAAATATGCTCGCGGGGATAATCACAGTACACTCAGGCATTGACAAAATCTTCACTTATCATACTTGGTTTCTCTGGTCTAATCCAGTCTATTCCAAGAACAAAGTCCACTGGACAAAAACAAAGGATGGTCACCCAGACCCCTCTGGGAGTCTTGCTAACAGACCCTAGGGCCAAATAGAGAATTCATCCTCTCATTTTATCTCATTAGAGTCACAGCTCATGGAAGTCAACTCCTCTTTTTTAAAAATGGCTGGATTGGGGCCATGGGATCTGGAAGCCTAAAAGAGAGGAGTCAGAAAAGTCAGAAAGGTTAAAAAGTATTGCTAGAAGGAGTCACTGGACTACAGAACAAGATTCCAGAATTGTTTGAAAGAAAAAGAGAAGAAAACAAAAATCACTAACACGTTGAAACACAAGTTTCACTATTTTGACTCAAAAATTTAAGTGTGATGCAGAAAACTGTTGAAAATAATCATAAGGCTGTCCAATTTTCAAATGGAAAAAAACCACTAAATTCTGCTAAGTGGTTCTAAAGTTGAGGCAAATATGCTCTGCAGGGTGGATGTATAAAGGGTAAAGGGTAGAAAGGTCAGAGAAAAAACAAGGTAGGGTAGGTTCATATAATTTAATTGAATTCATGCTACCATCACTTATGAGATGCACTGTTATTTTTAAACCATAAAAAGAAAAACATGCTGCTACCAATTAATTCTTATTAAAATATTGTAATCACATCTTTAAAAATATTTTAAATTAGATTAAATATAAATTTTGTCATGTCACTCTTGAAGGGGATGTAGTAAGTGTGATTAAATACAAAGGAAATTATAATCAAAAGTAATTGGTTAAGACATTTCTAAACTTTCTTCAAATTTCAAGTGTCACTCTTCTCAATTCTGAGTCAACAATGTTCATATTATTCTCTACGTAATTAGGATTTTGAAGACACAGCCTCTCTTAAAATGATCCTGCCACCATCTCTAGGACTTTCTTCCAAGCTGCTGACACTCTTTTGGAGATTTGATGCTGTCATCTATTGAGCTTAGTAGATGTCACTGGAAGGTTTTTAGATAAAACCAAACTTGTGTTATCTTGGTTTGTTGGCAGTAATTTGCAGAGATCGTTGTTGCCACCATAATTCTGAAACTGCAGATACATGTCTAAAAAATGCACAAAGACCTAACAGCTCAGAAGGTTGTATAGAGCTCATGGTCATCAGTTCCACATAGCTGTGCCCCATTCATTATCAGCTCAGCTGCCATTCATCTCTGTGTGTGTGTATACAGTTACACTGAGACCAATCTCTTTCTCATACGAGATTGGATCCAGACTCATATACTAACAGTTTTCTATTTCTGTATAACCCATCACTACAAATAGAGCAACTTAGCACAACACCTATTTATTATCTCAAAGAGTTGGAAGTTCATAATATGACTAGATTTCTTGCTCAGAATCTCACAGAGCCAGGATCAAAATGCTGAGAAGTCTGCCTGCCTTTTTGTAAGCTCTGGGGAATAATCGACCCATTCAGTTGTGGGTACAATTTGCAGTTATAGCACTAAGGTCCTTGCTTCCTTGACACGTAATCCCTTCTCTATTTTAGTCAGCAACATGTGTCAAATCCTGCTAAATTTCTGATTTTCCCCTTCTTCTGTGTCTCTCTGACTTCCTTTTCTTTCCTCAACTGAAAGATAGCTTTGAGAATCCAAAGTGATCTCCCTATTTTAACAAAGTGATCTCCCTATTTTAACATTAATTGATTAGTAATCTCATCTATATGTGCAAGGTCTCTTTGGCCACGGAACATAACGTGAATATATGACAAAAAGGGGTAAAGAGACCAGAGACCCAAACTTCCCACCACAACTTGATTTTGTTGTTCAAAATTAATCACAGTGGCAGGTTTTGACCACTGGATATTATGCATGGATAATCTGATAATTTCTGATGAAATGTTAGCTTCTGTGATCTTTTTTCTGGATATTAATTGTTTTAGCACCCTTGGCACTGACAAGCATATCAAAGGATACTGAGATTTTCTCATTATTTTCTCTTTGAATAAATTCAGTTTCCTTTTTTCCTCAATTGAATCACTTGTCACTGAAAGTTAAGCAACTTCCAGTCAATTGAAATTTTTGGCAAATTGATCTTCCACACCTTAATAACAGTCCTGAAAAATGCATGGATTTGGTTACTCCAGCTTCTTATTATTTTGAAACTTCTTTTGTGAGAGCTTTGGCGATTTCTCCTGCCTTTAGTTGCTTGACTTGGCATGTGGTAGGTGATCCTTTGTCTTTGTTTTAGTAACAAAACAGCTTCAGTTCATCTACTCGTCTCTTCCTTAGTTGCTGCTCTACAACAGCAGACAGCATCGTGGCCAATTATCTGATGACAGATATTTTCATCACTAATATTTGTACTCCCACTTCTTATTTCCGTATTTATATTCAGAACAGTAAATTTTCATTGCAACACCAAATCATAGTACAATTTTGTTGAGGATCTATTAGCCCTCATTTAAACCCAGCTTATATAGTACCAAAAATGAATACACAATTAAGGTGATGACAGTGTGAGCAGCAATGACTGAGTTTACACAGGCAATAGCTGTGTCACAATGGCTACCAGGACAGCAGTAGTACTAAGTCACTATCCCAACTTTCAACATGTTCAATGTGGGGAAAAGAAATATCATTCATTCATAAATATTTATTGAGCAATGACTAAGTGCCAGGTATTAAGTTCTTTCAGCAATTCTAGTTGTTTCCTGTTAATCTATTCACAAATAATACATGGAATGTCTGAGAGGGCAAGTGCCAGGGTCAGGCTGACTGCCAGGGTCAGGATGTCATGTATTATATGACCCTGTACATGTTTCTTAACCTTATCTGTAATTTGGGAATAAATGAGATAATTTTTCCATAGTACTTAGCAAAGCACTTAGCACATAGCCAAATCACAAAAATGATGACATACATAGTATTATTTATGAACTGAACTTAAAAAGCTGACTCCTTTTCTTTCCATCTGTTCTTGAAGCAGATAACTCTATTTTCCTAGCTAATGAGAGAGTATTGATTTTGGAGATGGAGTCTCTATCAGTTCCAATTCCTTATTGTTCAAAAATGTACTAGATTGTTTCATGCTGTAACAAGTGCCCTGGCTCTCTAAATAAAGAAGAGGAAACATTAATACTCATCAGTGGGAGACTGAGAAAACAAAACCTTCTTAAAAGACAAATCTTCAGGCCACTCAGGCACCCTTTTCTCCGCTTTTCCTTCTGTGCATCTCCCTTCCTGTATGCACTTGGATCCCTGTCAGTTAAACATCCCTGTAAACTAACTCACGCCATCTACTCTCTCCGAAGGTCTGATGTCCCTCCCTAGTCTTCTGGATGTAGGGCAGAGACTGGGGCGAGGGGACTAATATACTGGCCTCAGGTGCAAAATTTAAGAAGGGCACAGAAAGTTCAGTAATCAAGACAATATTTTAATGCAATATTTAAAAAAATACAAATTAATGCAAAAAAAATCTATGATGAGCAAAATGTCAAAAACATTTTAAAAGGCATATTTTTCTGTTTGCCTCAGGATCCAATATGGCTTAGGAGGGCACTGCCATATGTCGCTAGGTATTCTAATCATTCTAGAAACCTCTTAACACTTAGATGATTGGTTTTGGATAAGTTGTTATCATTTGCATCTTTTACATACGCATGCCCCCATGAGGATGTAAATATTTCCAGAGATTAAGGTGTTGGTCTTAATAGAATGAGGGAGCATTACATAGCAATTCCTTTCAGGCATAAACTTGCAGGAAGGGGATAGTTTTGTGGGGAGTTTACTCTCAGACCAAGGGCTGAACACTTACTAGCCTGCCAGTGTGCAAGGTCACTTAACCTCCCTAAGCCTCGGTTTCTTCATTTGTAAAATGAGAAAAATTACCTCTCATTCAATGGGCATTTGTGAGATTAAGTAAAACAAAAGACATAGATGTCCAATGACAGTTAATGCTCTTTCCATACTTAAACAAGAAATCATTATAATGATAATAGTGGATTCACAGAATCATAGCTTCCTGGAATTTTGTTGCTGGAAGACATCTAATGATCATTATCTATTTTAACTTCCTTATTTAATAACTACAGTTATTAGTCTCTGGGGCTGCCATAACAAAATACTACAAAATTGGTCTTAAAACAATGTTACTTTATTCCCTCTCAATTCTGGCAGTCCCCTGACTCCAATCTCTGTCTTTATCTTCACATGCCATTTCCCCTCTGTGTTTCTGTGACTCTCTTCTTCTTATGAGGACACCAGTTATTGGATTTACTACACAGACTAAATCTAACCTTATTTACTTTCAAGATCCCTAACTAATTTTACCTGAAAAAATCTTTTTTCCAAAAGAGGTCCCATTCTGAGGTTTGGGTAGACATGAATTTTGGGTTGGGGCTGGGTGGACACTATTCAACCCATTGCATGTCTCTGAAATAACAATGAAACGGGTTTTTAATCTTAAATGTTTCTTTTTAAAAAAATTTTTACTTGTAGATGGACACGATACCTTTATTTTATTTATTTATTTTTATATGGTGCTAAGGATCGAACCCAGGGCCTCACACATGCCAGGCAAATGCTCTACCACTGAGCTACAACCCCAGCTCCCTGATCAAACCCAGGGCCTCACACATGCCAGGCAAATGCTCTACCACTGAGCTACAACCCCAGCTCCCTTAAATGTCTCTTGAGTCTTAAAAAAGCTCTCATTTTGTCTATATCTCCTCAGAAGAGGTCTATAAGAAGGCGAAGTCTTGGTTTGGCAAGATTAGAACCACTTTTAAGTGAGAAGCCTTTGGATCAAACCACAGAGCTCCAGCAGCAACTGACCACAGCAAGCAGAACACCACACGAAGGATACAGCAGGCATGATCATTTAAAATTGAACACAATACACGGTGTGCACAAACCCTTTACCTGCCCCATCCCTGGGAATTTCTTACTGGCCATGTTTTCCCTACTATTGTCAGCTTCCACACATGTTCTCAGTCGCTTTGATCCTCAAAAGACTGTCCTCACCTCTCTTGAATCCTTCGTTAACTCCCAAATTCTCTTTTAGACTCCTATTGAAATTTAACTGCCCTATCTTCATTTTCTTTTGCTGATGTAACAAATTACTGTGAATTTAGTTCCTTCAAATAGCAATAAAGTTATTATGTTTCAATTCTCTAGGAGAGAATCCATTCCTCCACCTTTTCCAGCTTCTAGAGACCACTCACATTCCTCAACTCATGGCCCCATTCCTTCATCTTGAAAGCCAGTCATGATGGGTATGTCTTTCTCACAGTCTCTACTTGGGTCATCATATATCCTTCATTTATGAGGGCCCTTGGGATTACAACAGGCCTGTTATAGTTTGGATGCAAGGTGTGCCTAAAAGGTCACATGTGAGACAATGCAAGGTTTGGAGGAAAAAAGATTGGGTTATAGTCTTAACCTAATCCATGAATTGATCCCTGATGGGATTAACTGAGTGGTGACTGGAGGCAGGTGGAAGTGAATGGAGGAAGTGGTTCATTGTGGGCATGGCTATGGGTATATATTTTGTATCTGGAAAGTGAAGTCTGTCTACTTTCTGATCATCATGTGAGCTGCTTCCCACTGCCACACTCTCTGCCCTGATGTTCAGACTCACCTCAAACCCCAAAGAATGGAGCCAGGCTTTTATGGACTAAGAGCTCTGAAACCATGAGCCCTCAATAAACCTTTCCTCCTCTATAGTTGTGCTGGTTGGATCTTTTAGTCACAGCAGCAAAAATGCTGACAAACTGGAACCAACCTAGATGCCCTTCAACAGATGAATGGATAAAGAAGCTGTGGTGTATATATATACAATGGAATACTACCCAGCCATAGAGAAGAATAATATGATGGCATTTGCAGATAAATGGATGGAATTGGAGATTATCATGCTAAGTGAAATAAGCCAGTACCAAAAAAACAAAGGCCAAATGTTTTCCCTGATAAGTGGATGATGTTATAGAATCTGGTTGAGGGGCAGAGAGAAGAATGGAGGAACTTTAGATTATGTAGAGGGAAATGAGAGGGGGAGTGGGTAGGGGTATGAAAAACGGTGGAATGAGACAGACATCATTACCCTATGTACATGTGTGATTAACAAGAATGATATGGATGTACATCATGCACAACCATGGAAATGAAAATTTGTACCCCATTTGTGTACAATGAATCAAAATGAAGTCTGTAAAAATAAAAAATTTAAAAAAAAAAAGCTGACAAAAACAGAAATTGGTACCAAGAAGTAGGGCCGTTGCTGTGGCTAACCTGAACATGTGGTTCAGAAGTCTTTTGAGCTTTTTGGAATTGGTAGAAGGAATTTTGAGATGCTTTAGGTTGTTGTAAGTGGCGCTTAATGGCCCATTCTGGACTTCAGAAGACCAGAGTGCCAGTAGGACTATGGACAGTGAAGACAGGGCTCAAGAGGGATTAGAGGAAAAGGAAGACTCTATTGGTATTTGTACTAGAGGCCATTCTTCTTATATTCTGGCTGAGAAGTTGTCTGCATTTTGCTGTGTCCTGAGACTGATTTTAAAAGCAATGGATTTTTTGCTTTTAAAGCAAAAAATGGAAGAAATTTCTAGACAGCCTAGCATTCAGGTGGTGGCATGGCTATTGCTGGTGTCTTTTACCAAACTTATCATGATAATCAGAAGCAGAAAGCAGAGCAGAAAGATTTGGAAAATGTGGACTTCAAAGGCCTGAGTAGAACTAGGGCTAAGGCAGTTGCAGTTGTTAAAGGCATTACTGCCTCTAAATAAATGTAAAGACTTTGCCTAGAGACAAGTAGAAAGATGGCTTGGGGGCATCTCAGGAGCTGGCAAGACCACACCCATCTCCAACTCAGAGGAGTAAAAGTGTCCTCAAGAGACCAGTGGGGCACCCTTCTTGCACAAGGGGGCTTAGGAAGTTTTTCCACCTGCTCATCCACCCAGACACTCAGAGATTACTGCAGCAAGTCCCTGGAGGCTCTGCTACTGCTCGAGATGGCGGCAGACCTTGGCATCAAATATATGGTGCTGGTTCTGCAGGAATGCTGGGTGCTGGAGTTAGGGGTTCATGGAATCTTTCACTAAGATTACAAAGGCCTAGGAGGCCAGGCAAAGTGCATCATCCTAGGAAAGCTACAGGAATTGAACAGAGACAAGCCAACATAAAGGCCACTTGGGTTGCAACAAACAAAGATGCCATTAGATATTGGATACTTTTAAATTGCTTTTGATTTTAGAGGAGCTTACAATAGAGAAGACTTTGGTGGATTTGAACATTGAGCAATCTCAGAACTGTTGAGACCATGGGGACTCTTGGAAATGGACTAAATGTATTTTGCATTGTCAGATGAGTGTGAGCTTTTTGGAGCCAGGGGCGGAATGTTATGGTTTAGATGTGGTGTCCCCCAAAAGCTCATGGGTGAAAAAATGCAAGGTTTGGAAGAGAAATGATTAGGTCATGGTCTTAAACTAATCTGTGAATTGATCCCTGATGGGATTAACTGAGTGGGGACTGAAGGCGAGTGGGTATGGCTGGAGGAAGTGGCTCACTGGGAGAGTGGCTATGGGTTGTATATTTTGTATCTGGAGAGTGGAGTCTCTCTCTACTTTCTGGTCAACATGTGAGCTGCTTCTCCTTGCCACACTCCTCTACCCTGATGTTCACCCTCACTCACTTCAAGCCCCAAGGAATGGAGCCGGCCTTTTATGAACTAAGACCTCTGAAACCATGAGCTCTCAAATAAACATTTCTCCCCTAAAAGTGTTCTGGTTGGGTCTTTAAGTCACAGCAGTAAAAAAAACTGACTAAAACAAGGCCCATCCAAATAATCCAGAATAATCTTCCCATCTCAAGATTCTCAATCAGATCTGCAAAGTCCATTTTTGCATGTGAAATACTGCAATCAGATTCCGAGGACTAGGCCCTGGCTGTCTATGGGGAGGCCATCATTCTGTCTACTGAATCCCTGCATCTTTCCAATCAGGACACTAGCTCTCCATCCTCCTGAGGCTCCAGGGTGAACTGCATATTCAAAGGATCACAAAACAAAGGGTTTTGCTCTTTAACTGCTCTGAGATTTATAGCTTTATTTCTCTCCTTCTCTCCCAGTTGCAACAAATGAAAATGTAGTGTAAAGATGCAACCGATTTAAAAAAGATATTTTCCCATTGAGATAAATTTCATTCCCACAACCTCCTTATTCTCAGGAGGCTAAAATGGTTAAAGAAATTGGATTTTAAACCATTCTTTCACTACACTCCATTAAATTATAACATGAAAAATTTCTATTTAGGTTGTTGTTATCATCTAAAAATTACAGATACCAAATCAGCATTCTTTAAATTTATTTTTGCTGTTTGGTTTTTGATACTTTTAGGAGCAGAGCAGAGAAAGTGTAATTACTGAAGTATCCATTTTTATATCTAAAATGTACACAAAGAGAATATAACAAATATTTTAAACTAATAAAAAATTCCTATTAAGACTTCCATAAATGTTCTTTTCCCTTTCTAAGGCGATATGATTATACAAATAACCTGTTCCCATTGAAGACAGAAGACATGTTTATTAAAGGCTGAAAAGAGGTCCAAGAAAGTTTATTCAGGCTGATTCACCAAATATTCTTGAGCTGGCTTCTTAGGAAAGGTCCTAAAGTGAGAACTGGGAAAAATGAAAGTTGAATGGATTAGGTAAGTTCTTAATTTAAAAGAAAGTCAGTCTCAGCATAACAGTCTCCACCATCATCCATTTACCAGCAAATGCCATACTTTTATTCTTCTTTATGGCTAATATTCCATTGTGTATATATACCACAGTTTCTTTATCCATTCATCTATTGAAGGGCATCTAGGTGAGATTAGCCAATCCCAAAAATCCAAAGGCCGAATGGTCTCTCTGATAAGTGAATGATGATGCATAATGCGGGGTGGAAGGGTGGCAAGAATGGAAGAAGGATAGATAACATAGAGGGAAGGGAGGGGTGGGGTCAGGTTGGGGGGGTAATAATAA
>JAJEJO010002359.1:231185-282910 GCA_020662805.1 Glaucomys volans
TAGCTCTCCTTTCCTATTACTGTCCAGATGATTTTTTAGGACACAGACCTCAACATGTCAGTATGTACTGTTGCTCCCTTGTGAGCAAGCAGGCAAGCATCTAGTCTCCAGGCCAGTTAGGAAGGTTTGAGCATCTAAGGAAGACCTGGCAGCACTCTTACCTCAATCAGATGGCATTCTAGGCAGCTGGATTCTACCACAAGCTGGGGGTCATCACCACCAATGATTTTGATGCTCGTGACAACAGCTCACAGACATAGTTAAAGGTCCCAAAACACGCCCTGTTCACTCTCTCTCACCTCCATGCCTCTGCTTGTGACATTTTCTCTCCTCGAAAGGTGGTTTCATCACTAACTCTCATCCTCCTTCAGGACCTAACCAAAGTCTTACCTCATCCAAAACCTTTCCTTGAGGACCACTTTCCATTTCTCCCCAGATGAGTTGGTTGAAATGGGATACCAGGATATGCCATCCCAAATTATGCCACTTGGCATAGGATTTTTTTGTGGTAAAGACATTTCAAAAGAGCAGATATAAAAAAGCTCTCTGTCCACCTGCTATTTGCCTTAAAGCAGGACCCAAATTTACAAAATATCTCTCCTCCCCTCTATCAGGAAGGACAAAGGTTGATCGCCAAAGACAACTTTTAGACTTTTATCCACCTGAAGATGGCATCACAGGAATCTGTAACCAACTTTACTAATTCCTATTTATTTGCCTTCCCATAATTTGTTGCTCAATACTCAAGGTATTTTTTTCTTTGTCTTGTTACATGTCAAAAATGTTGAATGTTATTTGTTGAAGATGCCATGTAAACCCGAGTTCCAAGCCACCTCTTTGAGAATTACTAATTTTCCCCTGGGTATTTCCCATGTTTATGTGAGATACACAAGGTAATAGCTTCAAATTGATTTTCTCTTCTGCCTTTTGTTATGGGGTGCTGTCTCAGGAAAGAACTCAGAAGGGTAGAGGAAAAGTTATTTTCCCTCCCCTACAGAGTCCCCCATTTTGCAAAGGTACCACCTTGCACAGATATTTTACAGAAACTATTTAATTGCTTTGCAACCATGGACAGCAGGACATGTGAGCCTAAAATGAGACATATCTATATTTGAGGGAGCTTTTGTTTGGGAGAATTGATGTGCATAAAGGAAAGGGACTGTGAGGAGGAAGTTTTGTGCATCTGGACCTGCTGACTAAGATGAAAGAAAAGTGGGGAAATCAAGAGAATAACTTAGTGGTTGACCCCTAATCTGGTTCTTAGGCCTAGCCCAGTGGACTAAGTCTGAGTTCTATGGAGAAATAAGGCCTGCAAACAAAATCTTTATGAATTAGAAGACATTAAAAATGGGGTACCTAGGGCAATTTAGGGGCCAGACAATAGGTTATGACACACAGCAGGGAAAGTGAGCCTTCTTCCTATTTCTGCATTAATTACCCAGTCATCCTTAGGTTTGGGAAGGTCACCAGTACATCTTAGTGCCAGAGAGTAAAGGCAGAGATCCAGAAGGGAGTCCAGTTATAGCCATGGGAACTCCACAGTTGGGCAAGGAAAACCACACACAGTTGGGCAAGGAAGATCATGGCTGTTCTGATATGTCCAGAGGGAAATTTATGAGTGAGTATTTAGAAGAAACAATGATTCAGAAATAAAATTTATTTAAAACATCTTAGAGACTACTATAAATACTCCAAAGATGGCCTTTTATAAGGAGCTGGGGGCCTGTTAAGATTTGATATGAAATATCCCCCAAAAGCTCCTGTGTTAATAATGCAGGATGTGAAATTATATCATGAGAGCTGTAACCTTGTCAGTGGATTAATCCATTTGATGGATTTATAATTTGAAAAGATTGCTACTTTGGGTGGCAACTGTAGGCAGGAGGGGCTAGACTGGAAGAGATAGGTCAGTGGGGGCATGTCCTTGGACCTTAAATCTTGTCTCTCTGACTCCTCCCACTCTCTCTCTGTTTCCTGTCTACCACAAAGTAAGCAGCTTTCGTAGGCCATGCCCTTCTGCCAGGATGCTGTGTCTCATCTTGGACCCAAAGTGATGTAGTTGGCAAACCATGAACTGAATCTCTGAAACCATAAGCCCAAGATAAACTTTCCTCCTCTAAGTTGTCATTGTCAAATATTTTTTGTCACAACAATGACAAGCTAACACAGGGCCTATACCTCAGAGGAGAATAACTAAGCAACTGAGTGCAGATTATCCACTGTTAATATAACTACTTTATAGCCATAGTCTGGAGGCCTGGTAAAATCTGGTTATATTTATATTACTTTTTAACACACTCCCAACACTTTGTTCCTTGGTCTTGAGATGAATGAAGACAAAGACTGATGATTGAAAAAAAAAAATCTCTTTAGCCCCATCACCCAGGATAGTAACCAGCAAGGAGTAGGTACTCAATATGTGGCTGTTAAATAAAGAAAGAATGTCTCCAATGGAAACATTTAGAACAAATGGGGGGAAGTTATAGGAATATAATTCAACATAAAATGACTTTTTCACAATTTGAACTTCTTATCAGTGGAAGTCCATCATGATACATTAAGAATATTATCACCAGAGAGGTGGTCAAGAATGTCCCAGAGAGGACACACATCTCATTGAAAGGGATGGAGCAAATCATTTTCAGCTCTCAAATTGGTTGTTATTCATGGCAAGAAGACCAAGAGACCAGCTAAGACAAAGGAGTTCACAGCATAAGACACTAAGCAGAACTGAGGAGTCAGTCATAAAATTGATTAAAAAAAAAGTCTTCAAGGACTGTCTATAAAAACCATCAAGCCTCAAACCAGATTTCATCAGAATTGAAATAGCACCCTGAAATATTGATACATGAAGCCATAGAAATTATCTTTAAAAAGCTAGACTATTACATCTGTGAATGATGTTCAGAAGACTGAGGTACTTAATGGACATTATGTATAGCAGGGATGTTAAATGACGAAAGGTTAAAGGAAAGATTCACAGTGTGTCAAGACCAGGCTGTGATTTGTAGACTCATCGCCAGTTTCAACATCCTTTCCATGCCACTGGCAAAGTAAATGCTGGAGCCACTTGTCTTTATTCCTTTAACTTCCAATAAATGGCTGAAGGAACCTACATCTACAAGAGGAAAATTACTGGACAACTAAGGAAAGGTTTTTTGAGATAAATGAACGTTCTCCATTAATCTAAAAGCCATAAAGAGAATGATGAAGAGGACTATATCATAATGCCAAAGTTCAAAGGCACTTTTAAAATGTCTCTTTAAAGAAAACCTGACCTTTCTTTCTTTCCTTCTTCTTCTTCTTCTTTTCTTTTATTATCAGAAAGTTTTTCAAGGGCACTCTGTGCCTTGGACCATTTCATTTTGACACAGAAGTTCTCTCAGCATTAAAAATAATCAAAAGGCTAGAAGTATTTAACTCTGAAGTTCCAGGAAAACATGTTCAACATAAAAAAAATAATATATAAGGTTTAGGATTTTAAAGGTTGTATTTTAATAACTCCATAAAGCTCCCCCATATATGAGAAATATAACTTATATGAGGTTGTAACTAGCTAAAAAAATGAGCATGAACAGATATTTTCTCTAGTGTAGTACATGTTATTTTATAGCATTCTATATAGCTAAAATTCTGAGTATAACACTGAGACCTCAGTGTTAGGTATATATTAGCTGACATTACACACAGATGTGAACATAAATACATTTCTATGATACACAAACCTCTTAAAAAAGGTCTTTTTTCCCATCTTAAGGTGTAATTTATAGAAAGTAAAATTCACCCTTTTTTAAAAGTGTAGAATTCTTCAAGTCTTCACAAAGGCAGTTGTATAACTACCATCCCAAAGAAGGGATGTTCTGTCACTGCGAAATATCCCTTATCCCTTCTAGCTAAACTTGTTCTCCTTTTTCAGCTTCTGGTAACTACTAATATGCTATAATTTTGACTGTATAAAGGAAATCAAACAGAATATAGCAGGAACCTCTTTTAAACTTCATATACTTTTTAAAAATTAAAGTAACTCAATCAAGTATTCATTTTAATTTATTGATTTCTATTTTCTGAAATTAAAGGCAATAATAAATACAAAAAATCAAGTTATCCTATAATATTCTATCTTGAAATAGGTGCTGTCTAGAAAGACTTTTGAAAATATAGATCTTTTGGACTTCACTTTTGACCCATTGAATCAGAATTTCTCAGTGTACATCTTGAAGATTTGTTTTTGCCAAATTCTCCAAACTTGATTCTGATTGATAAACCAATTTGGGAAACATTAACCCAAGAGATATTCACTGTATAGGATTAACTATTCAATTTTAATAGGTGTCAAAAGTGGTCAAAGTTCAGAGGTTGAAAGAAGTAATCTTGGACTTAGATTTGGGGCTGCCTCTTGACAGTCTCCTAATCTTCAACAAGTCAAACTTGCTATTACGGTTTGGATATGAGCCACCCCCAAAAACCTCATTTGTGAGGTAATGCAAGGCTTAGAGGTGAAATGATTGGGTTATGAGAGCCTTAACCATAAGTGACTTAATCCCCTGATAAGAATTAACTGTAACTGAAGGCAGGTAGTGTGTGGGTGAAGGGGGTGGGTCCCTAGGAGAGTGCCTTTGGGGTATATATTTTGTATTTGTCAAGTGGAGTCTCTATTTCCTGGTAATGTCCTGAGCTACTTCCCTCCATCACATTCTTCCACCATGATGTTCATCCTCACCACAAGCCCCAAGGAATGGAGCTGGCCTTCTATGGACTGAGACTCCTGAAACCATGAGCACCCAAAGAAACTTTTCCTCCTCTAAGGTTGTTCTTGTCAGGTCGTTTGGTCGCAGCCGTGAAAAAGCTGACCAAAACACTTGTTGAACCTTGGTTTTCTCCTCTGTAGTGCAAGGATAATGGTGGCTTCATCAAAAGATTGGGGCATGGACATGTATGATTACACAAATGGTGTGAATCTATATTGTGTATAACCATAGAAATGAAAAGTTGTACCCCATTTGCGTACAATGAATCAAAATGCAGTCTGTAAAAGTAAAAGTAACTAAAATTAAAAATAAACAAGTAAATAAAAAAGAAAAAATATTGGGGCATGGAGTGGATATAAAACACTTGGCATACTACCTGGCACACTTTGTATTCAGGGACTGGAATCTGCTCATGTTGTTGGCATTGTCAACATCATCATCATCGTCATCATCCTCAAACTATCTTCCTCCAATCTCTGCATTTTAATCAGTTTCATATTTTTTCATCCTTCCTTTACAAGACTAGTTTTTATACCAGACCAGCTATTACTCCAGGTGGTGTAAAGTTTAGAGATATTCACTAGTTATTCTCAAACCCTCACTTTTACTGTGGCCCCAAAGATGCCAGCACAGAGACAAGTAGCAAATTATTGGAAACTCTCTTTCTCTTTTTTTCTAAGGAGATATCTCTGCATACTTAGGGGATATTTTAAAACATTGACTTTATTCATTAGCAATTTCAGTCAAATGTTTGGTACAAAGAGAAATTGAAGCTGGCAGCTTACAGAAACCAATTTGCTCCATTGCTATTCCGTATTAACTTGCATAAAGAACTTGGATTCCAAGTTTAGAAAGCAACAGAATACTTTAAGATTTCTCCCAGACCATTCAGAGAACCATTCATGGGAATGGGGGACTAAAATCTAAAGATAACATTTTAATCATAGTGTAAGTACCAACATTTAACCTTATAAACTGCAAGCTAGTTGTATATACATCATTATTCAGCTACAGTTTTTTTTAAGCCCTGAAATACAGAAGAGTGATGTTTGGCTGTACTTGGAGAAAGAACAACTCCTACCTCAAAGAATTACACAACACTGCCAACACCAAGTACTAAGGAGCATTAAAAAACAAACATGAGCCGGAGCCCTACCTGTTCTCAGCATCAGCACTGCACTTTGGGGACATCAATTCAAAGGATTTGGTAAACTTCACCACCTGCCATACAAAAAGACAGTAAATCCAGGTCAATTAAGGCTTTCTCATGGTTTAAAATAATGCAATAAACATCTTCCATCTTTATAATGATTATCACAGTGATTACAGATTAAAAGGAGATTTTAAGTGGAGAGATTTCAAGGGGAGAAGAAACTTTTATTCCACATTTTGTATTTTACTTCTTACACAGCATATACTGCCGAAATTTTAATACATTTTACTAAACCTGTATATATTTTTACAATGAGCTGTGGAGGTCAGGCAAAGAAACATCTCATTTGGATACTTTTTCTTTCTTTTTTTTTTTTAATTGCTCTGTTAATAATCAATCCATCCATGGAAAATCAAGCAGGGCAGTGGGGTCTGCAAAGGGACATCAGTCTCAGGTTCCTGAAGTTAGTTTCTTTGGCTCATTTTTGTTGTCAGATGTCAACACCCAAAGGTAAAAAAGATTTTTTTGATTTTGGTGTCAACACCCAAAGGTAAAAAAGAAACCACCTTCTTCAATGATCATCCTTGGGGTGGATACTTCCTTCCTCACCAATCCATCACCCCCCGTGCAAGAGATTGGCCAAGGCTTACTACGTTGAAAGGGAATTTATGAGCACAGAGAAAAAGTCAACTTGGTGTTTTTATCATTAACCACTAGTGTGTTCTTATTATAAATCAGGTCTACACTAGAAGCTTCATTGATTACTTAATTTTTTCTTTATAACTATAAAGTTGGGATTTTTGTCTTCAGTCTATAAATGAGCCAAATAACCATAATTTTTAGGAAACTAGCTCAGTTTCACACAATTAAATGAGGCAACTGGAATTAAAGCAAGTCTGCCTGACCTTCAAAGACCAACTCTTTCAAAAACACTTCAAATGTTGAGTGGGAAGGGCACCATTTCTGGCCTTCTTTTGACAAAATATACCACATAAGAGAAAATATGCCCCCTCTGCCAGCAGGAGTACATCTGAATGTCACTGGATGCTTCCAAGGTTGACATTTAGAACTGGCTTAGTCAGATGCAGTCATGCTTTAAGGGCCTTCTAAATTAACCACTTAAAAGGAATTGATGGGCACCAGAGAACATGATTTGGAAACAGAATAGGTGAAATATTAGAACAGTTTTATCAGTGAGGTAATGAGTCCAGACCAGGAAAATGCAACATGAGGAAAAAGGAAACAGAAAAGAAAGGGCCATCACAAAGAACTGTGAGCAACTAGCAGACTGTAGCCTGTGATAACAGCTCAACTGCAAGGAAATACACTTGACAACTAGTGTTCATCTTTATTTCCAAAGATGGGCACAATAATATTGCCTATCTCACATTCTCTCCAGTGAGACCCTGCCACCTTCCTCTAAGTGGTATTGTCTGTGTCCCCTCTCTTTGAGCCTGGTGAGCTCCTGACTTCTTTAACCAATGGTATATATGGAAGACTTGCTATTTGCCTTTCCAGACTGTCATTAAAAGGAACACAGTTTTTGTCTTGTCTGATGGAATACTTGAGCCTGGATGCTGAAGTCACTATGTAAGAAATCCAGCTTCCCTGAGTCCTCTATGCTGAAAGGGAGCATACAAAGGCCACACACAGGTGCCACATACAAAGGCCACATACAAAGGCCACACACAGGTGCTCTGGTCAGCAGCCCCAGTCTTTATGCCATCCCCACCCAACCGTCAGATGATTCTAGTTCCCAGCCACTAAGTCTGCTCCCATCTTCAAGGTTTCCCAACTGTGACTCCAGATATTCTGGAAAGAGCATATCTCTGCTGTACCCTCTCCATATTCCTATCCACCAAATTTGTAATTAATTTGTAACTTGTAATGGTTGCCTTAGGCCTCCAAATTTGGGGTGTATTTGTTACACAGCAAAAGTAACTGGAATGCCTACCTATATTAAGTGAGGAATTAAACAGAAACCATTCATTTAGAAATGAATCCAGCTACAATATTCTTGAATCTCAGGCTAGTAAGCCACAAAGAGACTATTTACTATCACCAAATAATAATTTTTTCAAACTGTATCCAAAATAATTCTTAGTTATAACAAAAACAGGATTAAAAGGAGAAGCATTTCATTTATGTTTGCAGAGTGGAAAATTGTCACAGATACTAAAAGAGTTGGTCCTATATGTCCACCTTGATTTTTCACCATTTATTATTTCTCTCCATTATTTTGCTTACATGGTCGTAAATTCTTCCTTTTTTATCATGTTCTAGGCTGCATCCTGCCATTTTACTACAAATCAGGAATTTTTCATGTTATGACCAATCTTTTATATATGTGTCAATGCTTATGACATAATCACTGCGGAAATATTATCCCATTTTATTGAAGAGAAATTAAGGTTTAGGGTGATTAAAGGGTTTGCTGTAAGCCATATGAGCAGAAACTTGTAGAATTGGGATTTGAAACATGTCATTCTGATTCCACAGCCCCAGTTTTTCCACTACTCCTTCGGGCCTTCATAAGCAAGAGCAGGTGGTATTGCAGCAGCAAATTATGTAGACATGACTCCTTCAAAACCACAATACTTAGATAAAACCTGCCTTCAAAAAAAATTCTACAATATTCTATTATAAGCCCAATTTTGGATAATAAACACAGACTCATAGTAACTTGAACTAAAACACTTGGCTTGGTATAATATTAATCAAATTACTAGTAAACTATTGTTTCTGCATTTGGAAATCCAGCAGGATGCATCTTTTAATTTCCTGACCTGATAGATTAGATTCTCTAATATTACTAAGAATACTTCATTTTACTATTGTTTAGAATATTTTACAATTCTGTTGGGTAGGTGTTGACTTCTGAAAAATAGCAATGCAAACTGTTTTTGTCTTACAGCAATGCAAATGAATTTGATTCAAGGAGAATAGAAAGTAATTTCTGTGTAGCAGAAAAGAAAAGCCCAATGGTTACAATTTTATTGTCCTGGTGATAGCAATTATTTTAAAGATCTAATCTAGCAGTCTTTTGCCAGCACTCTTTCTGTTCCTATTTTGGAACCAACTTTATCACCCCACTGTTTCTCTCATTAATGAGTTAAATAAATCTTGCTTTAGATTTGTGCAAAGTTAGGTTTTTAACTTTTCAAAAACTAGTATTACCCTATGTATATGTAAGATAATATTAATCGAGTGAATCTACATTGTGAAAAAAATATATATTCCCAGCTGTATAATTATATCAAAATGGGACTGTCATGTATAATTAAAAAGAACCAACTAAAAAATGTAATGTCAAAAAAAAAATGTCCTCTGATTCAACAAAGATGTACTGAGTATCTTTGTGTGAAAAACAGCATGATAGACACTGAAGCTACAAGTGTGAATGTGAAAAAGAACAAAATTCCTGTACTCATGGAGCTTATTTTATGGAAGGGGGCTTAATTTCCCTGGCTCCTCAAAGATAATGCTTCTTGAAAAAAAAGTGCACTTCCAGTTTCATATTTAAAAACAAAAACAAAAAACAAATAAAAATTAACCCAATAAGTGTTCAGAAAATAAAAGAGAATAAAACCTTTAAAAAATCTTTTTTCCATCTGAGGGATGGCAACTTATTAGAAATGGAATAGGAAGTAAGACTTGGTGGCCACACCTGTAATCCCAGAGACTCAGGAGGTTGAGGTAGAAAGATCGCAAGTCCAAGGCCAACCTCGGCAATTAATCAAGGTCCTAAGCAACTGAGTGAGACCCTCTCTCAAAATAGAAAATAAAAAGGGCTGGGGATGCGTCTCAATGATAATGTGTATTTGGGTTCAATTCCCAGTGCCAAAAAAAAAGAAAGAAAGAAGGAGGGAAGGAAGGAAGGAAGGAAGGAAGGAAGGAAGGAAGGAAGGAAGGAAGGAAAGAGAGAGAGAAGTGGAATAGGAGCTGGGTGTGGTGGTGCATACCTGTAGTTCCAGTTACTCAGGAAGCTGAGGCAGGAGGATTACTTGTGCCTGGCCAACAAGTTCAAGACCAGCCTGGGCAATATAGCCAATGCCCCATCTCAAAAGGAAAGAGAGAGAGAGAGAGAGAGAGAGAGAGAAGAATGAAAGAAGAAGGAGAAGGAGGAGGCAGGAGAAGAAAGGATGAGAAGAGGAAGAAAAAAAAGAGAGAGGATGGGATATCCTATTAGATCATAGAACTTACAGATCTACTATCACAAAGAAAATAGATATGTACAAGTTCCTCTTGATGAAATATCACAATGTAGATGAAAGAAGAGTTTTTTTTAAAAGTCAGTGAACAAAAACAAAAACAAAAACAAAAACAATTTGTTGAAAAGAAAAACAGTCAAAACATTTTGTCTTATTTGTTTGGTGTTCTAAATGTGTTTCATGAATAAAGGGAAAACCAAAGATGATGCATCTTTCAACTTCAGGCACTCCATCCCATGGAGAGTATCCCCTATGTCAGCCCATGCTGCAATGACCAGAGTCAGACCCTGGACTCATGAACCATGGGGTTGACCTTGTGCATAGCAAGGAATTTAACCTTACTCAAAGAAAGTCAGACCTTGGCCCCTGGCTCCTGAGAGGCAATCTCTAGCCCCTTGGAATGTTTTGTGCAATAAATGATTCTGCTTACTCCAGGCTTTGGGATAGCCAGATAGGAACAGCATGATATAGAATGAGAGAGATTTGGGGTGGGGCTTTTGGGCCACTTGGTGTCAGCTGAACTCAGGAGAAACAGAGGACAGAGTTGGACACCACATATTTGGCCAACTTGGTTTCTGTGATAAAACCCCAGTAAGACTCTAGACACAGAGGCTTAGGTTTTAGTTGGCAAAATTTCATGTGTATTGTCTCACATCATTGCCAAAAGTTCACACTACTACTTCATGAGTAGTGGGGAACTAGAAGCTTCATGTTTAAAACTCTCCTGGAGATTGCCCCATGGTGATTTTAATCTGTGCCTTTTCCTGCAGTAACTATAATGGTGACCATAGTAGCTTTCACTGAGTTCTTTGAGTCCTTCCAGAAAATTATTGAAACTGAGGGTGGTCTTGGGTACCCCAAAGTTTTAATTGGTATCAGAAGCGAAGACAGTATCATAGACTGTGTTCCCTAACATTGCACTTACATAATTCTTAGGTTGTTGTGTCTCTAGGAGAAAAATAAGGATAATAAAATACTAACATTGGGCTTTGGTTAAATATTGATTATTGGAATGTGTTGAATACTGAATAGCATAGGGAAATGCCAAAGGAGTAATAAATTCAGTCTCTAATTTTCAAAGATTTGTGACCTAGCATGGTAGCTCACACTTGTCATCCCAGTGACTCTGGAAGCCTGAGGTAGGAGGATCACAAGTTAGAGGCCAGCCTCAGCAACTCAGCAAGGCCATAGGCAACTTAACAAGACTCTGACTGAAAATGAAAAAAAGAAATAAAAAGGGCTGGAATGTGGCTTAGTGGTTAAACACCCCTAGTTCAGTTTCCAGAAAAAAAAAAAAAAGATTTAACATTTGTGATGGTTAATTTTAAGAGTTAACTTGACTAGACTAAGGAATTTCCAGATAGTTGGTAAAACATTATTTCTGGGGTATGTCTGTGAAGGTGTTTTTGGAGGAGATAAGCATTTGAATCAGTAGACAGAGTAGAGGAGACCCACGCTTACCAGTGTGGGTGGGCATCATTCAATCCAAACAGAAAGGAAGAGGAAGGGTGAATTTGCTCTGTGTTTGAGCTAAGATGTCCCAACTCTTCTGGTGAAAAAATTCTTGATTAGCCAATGTGATTCCTTTTACAATATCAAGAGAATTATTAAAATTCTTTTACCTTGGTTGTTAGAAAACTCAAAGCAAAGTTTTAAGTTCAATGTTTTATCTTTACACAACATGATTTGATTTTGAGTTTGTTGGTTTGGTGTTGCTTAAAAATTTGTTTTCACTTTTTCCCTTTTCCTTTGAAATTTTGTGTTCCATGCTGTTATATGTTTAGCACATTGTAAGCAGCCAAATACTTGTTCACTATAAACTTTTACATTTTCTTGCTCAAATGTACTTTAAATTCTTTACATAGTGAATTGGGTAGAAGTTCAAAGATAAAATGGAGTTCTTACCTGCTTGAAAGATGTATAAATGTATATAAAATATTTTTTTACAAATGAAATAACATAAATTTGCTCCATATACCAATTACAATTGAACAAAACTATCCAAGGGCCATTGGGTTGTACAAAGGAGTATCATTCAAAGGTAATGGGAAGGCAGTCTGAATTGGTGTTTTAGTTAGCTTTTTCACTGCTATGACTAAAGGATCTGACTAGAACAATTTTAGGGAATGAAAAGTTTATTTGAGGCTCACGGTTTCAGAAGTCTTAGTCATAGAAGACCAGCTCAATTCCTCGGAGGGCTTGAGGTGAGGCAGAACATCACAGCAGAGTGTGGCAAAGGAAGCAGCTCACATGCCAATCAGGGAACAGAGAGGGAGGTCTCCACTTGCCAGATCAAATATATATCCCAAAGTCACACCCCACCTGCCCCCTGTTACCACTCGATTAATACCATCAGGGATTAATTCGCTGATTATGTTAAGGCTATAACCCAATCATTTCTCCTCCAAACATTCTTGCCTTGTCTCACATGTAAGCTTTTGGGGGCACCTCACATCCAAACCATAACAGTAAGAGAAATACATTTAAAGGCCTAGAGCTGATATCAAGCTATATAAGAATAAAAAGAAGCTAATATAATTTAATGGGATATATAGGGTGACACTGTAGAAATCATAACCAAAAAGAAACAGGTGAGCTGGGAATATAGCTTAATGGTAGAGAACTTGCCCAGAGTGCTCAAGGCCCTGGGTCTGATTGCCAGCACCACAAGAAGAAAAACAAAAAGAAAAGAAATAGATGAATGAATAAATAAAAGAGAGTAGAATTCATGCTTTATTCCTGACTTGGACCAATTCAACATTTTTAGTTTCATTAATTTTAAAAATTTACTATTTAAATCCAGTTCTGATGTTATTACATATGTACTAAATAAACATGGGTTAAATAAATACATACATTCACATACACTAAGTAAAAAAAGAGACTCTTGTAGGGAAAATTTCAGAAGTGGTTTACAGGTCAATGAAATTTGAACAAGTGGTTCCGAGCCCCGTTTGCTGTTGAACAGCCCTGGCGATCACACCGTGGGGAAAGCAGCGCATACACCAAGTGAAGTAAGCAAAATATTCCCTGCTTGTTCTTTGGAAAAGCTCCATGGACAGAAGTCTTTTTGATTTGGATGTTTATCAAATGCTAGTTAGCCTGGTTTCTTTCTGTTCTTTTAATTTAAAAACAATTTTAAAAACAAAAACTATGCTCAAGCACATATTTCTGTCATCAAAAAAGAAAATTATCTACTAAGTACTCACCATTTTTTTTCTAAACTTTTGAAACCTTTATTTTTCCTCAATAGGACTGCTCAAAGGGTCAAAAATAATCATCCAACACCAGCCTCTTCACAAATTTTTCCCTCATTAATAATTGACTCTAATCATTAATTCACTCAGTCAACACTTATCCAGTACTTAGTGTACCAGGTACGTTATGGACTCTGGAGAACCCAGGGGATATAAACGTTCTGTCCTTCAGGAAGTCACAACACAGTATAGCACAGATGGGGAAGCAGTTAGAAAAGGTAGGATTTCACCATGGTGTGCACCAGTGCAGAGAAAAGCATCTTCATGTAACCTGTGCCTTAAAGCATGAGCAGCCATGCACTAGGCTGAGCAAGGAAGAGGCTCTCCAAGTCGAAGAAGAAGAGCCGTCAGCTCTAGCAAGAGAAACTGAGAACACTCAAGCGTTTAACTAAACATGATTCATCAAAGGGACTAGTTACAGCAGCATGGGTTGGGTAAAAATGAGCAATAAGGAATGTTGGGGTCCCCAGGGACTGGCAACTTTGGAAAGCAGTTAAGACTTCCAGGGCTGAGGTGACACAAGACCGAGGGAGGGAGAGAAGAAGACAGAGAGGAAGGGAATGGTCTTATTGGTGTCCTGGAGGAGCTTTCTCTCTTTTTCTCTTTCAATAGATAGGTAGGTAAGTAGGTAGCTAGGTAGGTAGGTAGCTAGGTAGGTAGATAGGTAGATAAATTGATACATAGGGATATATTGGTATCTCTCTCTTAAGAGAGATAGAGATAGATATCTCCTCCAGGATAATAATAAGACCATTCCCTTTCTGTGTGCCTCTTTTCCTCTTTGCCTCCTCCCACCTCTCTCTCTCTGTACAGATAGACAGACAGATAAATAGATATAGATATTTATAGATATATAGAGGAATATATAGATATATAGAGAGAGATTGAGATATAAATTGAGATATTTCAATTTATTAATAAAGTAAGTAAAGGTGTCAACTTTCAGCTCAATGGAGAGCACATTAGACTTCTGACAAAGTGAGCTAATCAATAAATATATAATACAGTATATAGACTGTGCGATTATATGCATGGGCATGTGTGAATATGCAACAATGCTTTCTTTCCTGGATAATCTTCAGAGGTTTTTAGATATCCTCCCTTTTGCACTCTAGAAAAACACTTAGAATAAAAATCAATGGAATTTAGTTTCTCACAGGGAGAAGAAAAATTAAAAGAAAGGTAGGGAAAAGGAAAGAAAGTGGTATGGAAAGGAAAGCCCAAAGCAATATTTATAATCCATTTAGGGGGAAGAAGATTGAATTATTGGCTATTTGAGAACAACCACAGGGTGCTCCCGCTGGGCGTGCCCACTTTCCCTTAAGTATAAGCTCAGGAAGGTTATCCAGTAGAGGGTTTAACTGTATATACATTTACATAAGAACCAAGAAGTTAAAGGACATATTAGAAAACAAGTATATAGGGCTAGCTGTGCTTCACAGTGTAGAAAATGTGCTCCAGAAACTAGCTTTATATTAATAAGTCCAGCTATAAAAAACTTCATAAAGTTCTGGACAAGGAAATAGCTGCCAACTATCAGGATGATCCATGGAAAGAGAATAGTGAAAAACATTACAGCTGAGAAGTTGCCTTAGGACTCAAGGCCAAAATGTCCACATTTGCTTTCCTTGACTAAACACTAAAAGAAATGGAGATAATAGTAAATACATGAACTGAAAAGGAACTAAGAGAAGTGATAGGAATTGCTTAGACAGGTTCATGGAACAGAATATTCAACTCAAAGGACTATGCATTTTCTGATGGTGACAGCAGTAGCCTGCTAAGGTTTGTTTTTTGTTTGTTTGTTTGCTTTGTTTTTTCTAGACTAATGGAAAATGGCATTGACGAAGTCACTTAAAATCAGTAGAATGAAACACTTAAGCAAAAGAGTGAAATATTAATATTGGCAGGAGAAGGGCTAGAAAGGCATTTCTCATTTCTATTTTTGGTATCCCCTTAGTAAAGTCATCAGTTTACACCTGACTGCTTACTGTAAAGATCATGAGTGCAAGCTCTAAACACTGAGTTAAGATCTTGGCGAATCAAAGTTTCTATAGCTAGATTTATTTTTTTCCACATTTTTTGTAGGTGCATTATACTTACACATAATGGTAGGATTTGTTGTTACACATTTGTATATGCACACAATTCAACAATATAATTTGGCCAATATCACTCCCTAGCACTTTCCACTCCCTCGACACTCCCACTCCCTGGTCCCTTTCTTCTGTTCTACTGATCTCCCATTGATTTTCATGAGACCACCCCACCTCCTTTCTTCTCCTTTTTCCTCTCTAGCTTTCACATATGAGAGAAAATGTGACCCTTGACCTTCTGAGTTTGGCTTATTTCAACATACTGGTCTCAAGTTCCATCCATTTTCCTGCAAATGACATAATTTCATTTTCTTTATGGCTGAATGTATCTCTATTATGTTTATTTACCCCTTTTTTTAATATCCATTAGTGGATACCTAGGCTGATTCCTTAGTTTGGCTCTTGCGAATTGTGCTGCTATAAACATGGGTATGCATGTATCACTATAGTATGATGATTTTAATTCTTTAGGATAAATACCAAGGAGTGGTATAGCTGGGTCATATGGTGGTTCCATGCCTAGTCTTTTTGAGGAAACTCCATACTGATTTCTATAGTAGTTGTGCTAATTTACAATTCCACCAACAGTGTAAATGTGTTCCTTTTTCTTCACATCCCCTCCAGCATTTATTATTGTTTGTATTCTTGATGATTACCACTCTGACTGGTGTGAGATGAAATCTCAGTGTCATTTTGATTTGCATTTCCCTAATTGCTAATGATGTTGAATATTTTTTCATATATTTATTAGTCATTTGTATTTCTTCTCATGAGAAGTATCTGTTTAGTTCATTTGCCAATTTATTTGGGGTTTTGTTGGTGCTGAGTTTTTTCAGTTTTTAATATATTCTAGATATTAATCCTCTATCAGAAGAGCAGCTAGCAACAATTTTCTCCTATTCCTACAGCTAGAATTAAATTTGTTCCTTCCTTTTCCCCTCAAATTTGCAGAGACATGAAATATATACAGTTGCAATAATTAGCTTTGTGAAAGTGTTAAAATTACAAACAATAAAGTAAAATAAAGGTTTTGTTTTCAGGAATTATTTTAATAAAATAGAAGCAAAAGTTATATTTGGAGGAGGGAGTTTTGCTTTCCTTTTTTTGTTGCTGTTCCTAAATGATGCTGTTTTATTTTGTTTTCTGATTATAGTGCATGGAATGCAAGTGGAGAGGTGCTATGGGCTCATGCTTTCACACATCTGTCTCTTCCAAAAGCAGCGAAGACCCATAAAATACAGAAAGAGAAAACCAGAAAGACACTAGAGGTTAACAGGAAGAGAGAAGAGGAGAGGGGAGGGAAGGAAAAGAGAGATCCAGAAAAGCATGAGTCTGAAGACATAGGCCCAGGTACTCCAGGTCCTGGAACAGGCAGACAATGATGCTTGGAGTTTCAGCTCCTCCTGGGGACTGGGGACTAAAAATGCTCCCTTGAGACAGGTGACCCAGCTTCATTCTCACAGAACCAACTGCCTCTGGCTTGGTGTAATATAACCACACAGCAGGAGACCTGAACCATCAAGGAAGCCCATCAAGTGAGTTCTTGATGAGGTGCCAAGGGAGTTGTGCACACTGTTAGACAAGCAGAAAGGAGGAGCAGAAAGATAGAAGGAAAATAAAAGCACAAACTCTCCCATCAAAAGAAATTGCAATCCCAATTCAAAACCACATGAATAATATAGACAACTAAATCAACAACGTGCATAACTGAACGAAGAGATATGGACAAACCTGTGATGCTAGAGATTTGAAACACCTGTATCAAAGAACAAAAGGTGACAAACAGAAAAGTATTATGAGCATGGACAATTTGAGCAAATCTCCTTCTTGATTCCTGATTCATGGGGAAAGTCAGCCAGACACGCCTCTGTTATAAAAGACTTTTCTCTGATAAAAGGAAAGGTAAGTAAAAAGATGTTTCCCTTGCCTCCTAAGATACAGTTATGTGATGACATTAAAAGTGAACAACTCTGAGGACTTGCCCTATCAGATAGCAAACTCTAGTATAAAATTATAGAAATTTAGAAGTGTGATACTGATGCAGAAATAGACAAGTAGACCAGCAAAGGAATAATGAGTGAAGAACAGACCCAGGTATGCTGAATACTTGGTATAATATAGAAGTGGCATTACAAAGTAGGGGAAAAACTTGGTTTACACACACACACACACATGCACACACATGCTAAAAAACATATATGTATATATATGTGTGTGTGTGTATACATATATATATATATATATATGCCTTTATAGCTGGAGATAAAGATTTTTATAACAAAACCCTTAAAGCACAAATCAACAAGGAAGAATGATAAACTTGACAAGTTAAAATTAATACCGAGAGTGCACAGTAGAATGAATTAGACATAACTTTCCTATGTTCATATATGAATATGTGACCAGTATAACTCCACATCATGTACAACCACAAGAATGGGAAGTTATACTCCATGTATGTATGATATGTCGAAATATATTCTGTCATGTATAACTAAAAAGAACAAATGAAAAAAAAATAAAACAGAGAGTGCTACTAAGAAATCTAATATCAGAATGAACTTTCTCTTCCAATAGGTGACTTGATTTCTTTTATCTACTTGCCTGCAGATTTTTTTCAATATCTTTGCAGTCCATTAACACCAAATGAGTCTCTGTGTTAAGCAGTCAGTATCGGCTTTTCCTGAAATGGCATTTTCTTTCAGTCTGTAAATCCAACTTTGCCTTTTCTTACAATAAAATGTCCTGGTGCTAGAATTTCCAGTGCTTTTTCCTATTCCATTTGTCATGTTGTCTTCAGAGATACCAATTATCCTTATTTTGAACTTCTTTTATTCTGACTGCCTTCTTATCATTCTTTTATCTCTTTATATCTTCCTTATCACTTTCCATTTCATTTTCAATTTTATTCTTCATGCCCCTGAAAGCATTTTAGAAATATCTTTTCTTTCTTTCTTTTTTTTTTATTCCTCCCCTCCCTCCCTACCTCCCTCCTTCCTTTTAATGTAATATCCATTTCTGTATGGTTACATATTTTCTGCTTCTTTCCAAGCTATCATCTCACTTTTGTGGTCTTTTTTATGCTAATCACTTATTCCATGAGCCCTTGTATCTCTGTTTCTAACATTTCTTTTTTTCCTAAGAAGTCATATTATCTTTAATTTCACTTAATGGAAAACTGTCATCAATTTTTCTGGTGTGTGCTCTTTGCCTAGCTTTCACTTCCACATCCCTTTCCACTTTGTGCTTATGATATCTTTGCAGAAGCCCCCTGATGGTGGCTCTTTGTCATGTAGTAATCTTTGAATGAATAATTGGGGGGAGGTCTGTGTGATTACTTAGGTGAGGGGTCTGCAAACTGTTGTCTGCAAGCCAAATCTGGGCCACCACCTACTTTTTAAATAAATAAAATTTTACTTAAAATAATAAGTACTTATTTCAATAAGTAAAGTTGTATTTATTTAAAAAATGAGCAATGCTATTGGCCATGACTGCTTTCAGGCTAGAGTGGCAGATTTGAGTAGCTGCAACAGAGACTGTATGACTTGGAAAACTTAAGATATTTACTATCTGGGATTTACTGAAAAATTGTACCAGCTCCTGACCTAAGGAATGCACCTAGTTCCATTCACTGGTTAATACTGCTTAAAGACTCCAAACTTGGTGCTAAGTAAAATGTTAATATGTAGCTTTTTCTCGGGTAGAAATTTTAAGTAATTTCTCTCCAATGGAAAAGACAACCTCAGACATTATTACCTCCATGTACATGTATGACTACACGACAAATATGATCCTGCAATATGTATAAACAGAAAAATGAGAGATTACACTCTATGTATGATCTATCAAAATGTATAAATCCTTTCTACCGTCATGTATAACTAATTAGATCAAATAAAGCTTAAAAATTAAAAAAAATCCGTAAGACAACCTCAGAGGGAACAGTTTATGGCCTAGTTTTATCTCTAACTAGCTTTATTTATTAACCTTAAAACCCTACCCTAACATTGCCTAAAAGCACCCAATTTCTCAAATGCTTCTTAGACTGGTTTTAACATCATACTGTTTTCCTCATAGAGTTAAAAATGTCTGCATTTTTTATGTACACAAGAGTCATCATTTTACCTTTCACAAAATTATATTTTAACAGGGAAGAGGTAGGAATCCAGATTTCTGTAATTTTTTAGATTGCCAGACATTTGTTTTCAAAACATTTGTAAAATAATCCATCCATCATTCTCTCCACCCATCTAATTTCAAACATTTTCTTTGTCATGTATGCAAATTCAGAATGTAAAAAATGCAATTTGTGTATCGAGAATAAATTTCAAAGCCCTCAGATACAGTTGTACAAAAACGTATTCTTTTTCTATAACTTAACTAAATCTCTTCTTGATCCCTACTTACGCTTGTCGACAGAACACAAAAAGAGACCACTCTAGTTAAACTCAACTACCTCAGATTTTCTCAGTCTTTCAGATTTAAACTCACTGAATACTGAAACTCTCCAGGGTGACTTGCAATTTCCTGGGAGTCTCGGAGAGAAGCTGTACTCTACAGAGATCCTCTGGCCCAGATTGCCCATGCTAAAAGGCAAGGCAGCCCCCAATGGGCTTCAGCACAGTCATCCCTGACACTGGGATGCTTTGGGGGCTTGGTCACAACACCATGTCTCCTTAATCCTGACAACAGGCTTCTTCAGGTCCCAATCTCTCTATTAACTTCTGTCAGGAAATGGGGAAAACCATATTTGCCTCTAATGCTCCTCTGGGGCTTTAGGAAAATTGGCAGGCACTCACTGCCCCTTGGCTCTTGTGCCAACACTGCTATGTCTCATCTTCTTCCCTGTAGCGGTGTCTGGGGAACTGTCAACCTCCCCCACCTGGACTACCATTCCCACCACTGTATAGCACTTGAGTCTGGGGGTGATGTTAGGAAGACTGGCTACAACTGGTGCATTCTCTTCCCTTATTCTGAGCAATCCAAGATTGGGCTATTCTAGGGCTTCATCTATTCTCTTTCCAATCTATTGCTTTGCTCACAGTTTTAGGCTCCGATTTCTTCAAGCCTTTAGGAAGTCCTGGCTCTTACCAATGAGAAGTTTTGTTTTGTGAGAATAAATACACTGCTATAAATTTTAAAAGCCCAGAATTTAAGTATTTGCTTCTGTATTCTGTGTCATTCGTCCCCTGAAGCAGCATTCCAGGATAACTGGAGACTAAGGGAAGGAGTCAGGAAGGGGGCTTGATATGAATCCTCTGTTCTGCAACTTTTGCTTTATGTTATGTTGATAACTACTGGTTGCAACAAATCTAAAACTGAAACTGGCACTCTACGTAGGAAAAAGCTCTTTGCTGTTGTAAATACCAGTGGCATCAAAGGTGATAGAGAATGCTAGGAAGCATTCTGCTAGTGATAGGCTTGATGATAATAACAAAGAAAGGTCATAGGTAATAAAGGAAAGGTATAATTGAATGCTGGCTTTGTTGGTGATGCTGAGATCTTACTTTCATTCCTTTATAATTATTAACTCATCTCTATTGTTGAAATACTTGTAGTAATGATGACTTTGTCAAGTTTGAAACTCTTATAATACAACCTTTTTCCCTTCAGAATTAATTTTCTAAACCATACAAGAGAACAGTCTTTATTACCTTCTCACATTTATTGGGGTCTTTGGGAATCCATTCTGTTCAGCTTTTTCCTTACAAGGATACTATTCTCACATTTTGCAATGTTTTTTAATAGCTTCACAGGCAAAATCTCACCCATTGCTCATCTTTGTTGCCTTTTAACAAAGTTTATGGTTCTTCAAACATGTTTACTTTTCCATATAAACTTTCAAAAATTAAAAATTATATTGTCAAGTTCCAGTTTTGTATTTTTAGCCTTGAAAAGATAAAAACCTATCTAGGTCTGCTTATTTGTCAATCAAATCAAACCAAATTGTGTTTATGGATATTGCTCGGGTCTCCTTTCTGGTAGTCATTCATATCCCTCATTAAATCTAGAAGACAAAATATTTTACTATCAATCTGTCCATTCAGCATTCTGGGCTGGGGAAGGAGGACAACCTAGCCAAAGAACATTGCACAATTTTCTGTCTGTTGATTCTACTGGGCTAGTGCCAAATTTTAGTGCCTGTTCAGTCTGACTTTACTTTGGTGAGAACTGTTCAAAGGTAAGCACACACTGATGGGTTTCTGCACGTGATGCCACATAAATACGCTCCCCAGCCCAACCTTTCCACCATCTTCCCTGACAGCAGCCTTGGCAAAGTCTTCACAGCTTTAAAACAATGCCCCCAGACCTGCCTCGCAGGACTGGAGGAGCTCATCCTCACTTTGAGGGGGAGGAATGAGAAGAGAGAAGACATGATGAGTGGCCAGCATTTTCTCCTCCAGCCCCACTGATACAATTTTATAGTATCTAGCAGTGATAACAACAACAAAAGCTCCTTTAACTTTCAGTAATATGCCCACAACTTTATTGGTTGTACCATCTACTTTACCTAGATGATGTTTTTTGACAACCCCCCACTATTTTATACCATAATTATATTACGGTCCCTTCTGTTCTGTCCAGCCCTGCCCCCACCTTCAATATCAATTTATATTCTCTGCACTTTTTCATTTGATTTACCAAAAACTAGGCTTCAAAAGCTAGATTAGCAAGAATGACCACATTGGTTGGGTAAATTACTTTTATGTCTGTTTACAACCAATTAGCAAACTACTAGTTTACTCTTATCCAGATTCCAGCCTAGCCACTTGCTCTTTCAGAGACCTGGGAGTGGCTCAGGGAGATCCTGGCAGCAGAAGCCTCAAAACCTGTTCTTTGCTGCCTTTGTCTAGTGGGGTCTTTCTGGCAACTTGCTAGGCACCAGTGAGCACCCGGGGTCCTTCCCATTCCTTTCAGAGGCCTTAGAATCAAGTGGTGGGAGTGTTCTGGGAAGTTACTCTGCTCTTGGAGCCTTACTTATTTCCTTTTCTATAAAATTGGGGTAAAACTAATACCTTCCTCATAAAGTGAGGAATAAAGGAACTCAAATGCTTCTCAGAGGGTCTGGAGCACTCCATATTTGTGGGTTATTGGGGTGTGTGTGTGTGTGTGTGTGTGTGTGTTTGTGTCCTCCCAAAGACCAGCTGAGTTTTACACAATTGCAGGATACTTACAAGGCTATTGTTTTTGTAAAAAACCATGTCCATCCAGAAATAACCCCCAAGCTTTGCTAAAATCTAAGGAATCACTCCTAAACATTTTAAACACATATAGATATTTTTAAAATCTCAATGCTGCAAGTTTTACAATACTTATTAAATCTCTAAAATTTATCCTCAGGTTCTAATTCTTTGATGGAAACAGACCTAAAGGCAAAGATAATAATCTTTTCTAAGAACAGGAGAATATCATTCTCTAAGGTATTAAAACAGTTCTTAATTGCTATATAATTCCTGGTCTTTGAAGAGAATTCTCAGCAAAGACATAAATTGCTGCCAAGGGTTTAGACATTTAACTTTCAAGAACTTAGATTGATGATGATCATTATTTTCAATATTGTTGTGTAATTTTTCCAGCAGGTTTCTCCCAAAGAACCAAAGGACTGAACAGAACCTTAATTCTGCCTGCAAATCACCAAGGTGCACAAGCCAGAGGCCCTGTGCTCCATGATGCTTCCCTTGGAGAACCAGGAGCCCTAGTGAGGTGGGAAGACGCCTCCCCCATCTGTTCACGCTGCCTTGTGCCAGCGTCCACAGGTCCAGAGAAGCAGGGAAAGAGCCTGGAAACTCCAGCAAGTCCAGTCTGCTGCAGAGAGCAGTCCAGCTAGGTCTGCTCACTGCAAGGCGCAAGTTCAATTTGGCTCCAAGAGCTGAGGGTGTAGCTTCTCCAGTCATTTACTTGCTTGCCCTGAGGGGCCTTGTCAGCTGCAATTCACTCCCAGAAGTGCAGAGGACCTTCTATTTAATGGGCAAATAAAGTGGGAGGCTGGCACTTGAGCTTCTCTTTTAACTGAGCTGTTGAGATTGGGCAAAACCATTTAGCCCTTTAGCTCCATCATCTGCACAGGGGCAGATGGATCTTGAAGGTCCCTGCAAGCTGAGAGTCTGTTTTCTAAGGCAAGGACAAAACAAGAATGAAAATGCACCTGAAGGAAACACATTTCCATTTATAAAACATTACCTCATGGTTAGAAGACTCATGAACAGAGTTGTTCCAGTCACAGTTGCATAGGTTTAATTACAGATAAACTCAACTCAACATCATCCCATTTACAGTCCTTGACTCTATATGAAAAAGAAAAGATAACTTACTGGTGATTCGATGTCCTCTAGGAGTAAAACAGAACAACGCTCACATTTCAACAGAGTTTGGGCCCTGTGCATTATTTTCTTGACAATTTTCTCCAGGTCAGTCTGTTCTTCAAAGAGGTCATTCACCACCTCTAGCAAAGCCTGGAAAGGGAGAGATGGATGTATTTAGGTGAATATAGGAGAGAAAAAAATTGGTATTTTTTCCCCTCAAAACTCCATGTAGTTTTTGCTCTAATAACAAATATTTTTGTGTGGCTGATTTTTGAAGCATTTGTGATTGTGTAACACAGCTCCATCATTTCATTTTATAACACTTTCTGAAACTGTACCTCTGGAGAATGGAGTCCATCTATATAATGGGGACCACGTAGTCTTTATAGGATTTTTTTTCCTCCATGACTGTAGTTTTTCTGCAATGTTGACTAGTTACAAATTTAACATTGTATAAATAACAAGTACTTAATTCTCTGAAAATAACATGTATTTCAGAAAACCACAATACAACTCCTCTTCACTATCAGGAAAATACAACTTCATGGTTGAAGTTTAGACTTATTTTCACTAATACACATCACTCAGAGAATTCTGAAATAATTATAGATGTGAATGCTCATTATGAATCAGAGCCTTCAGAAATATAACAAAACTCCAATTAATCCCTCTACACAAAAAGAGGAAATGCTATCTGACCACCACTGTGCAAGAGAACACATGGATACATCTATGTATCTCAGGAAAGAAAACATCTTTAAAATTCTGTTGAAATACCAGAATGAAAAGCATACTAATTAAAGAAAAAGTTTAAAACTCTAAGTTTAACTCATTTAAAAATTAAACTAATAGCCTGTCACTTTTCCAGCTTTGTAAGCTTGCAATTTATGCTTTGAAATAATATTTGGAATTTTTAAAGACATGAGTACCCTCAGAATAGTGGGCTATGCATAGGTTATAGATGTATGCTTTTATCAGAGCAATCAGAGAATTACACAGAAAGGGAGTTGAACCAGAGGATGCTTTCTTTATTCAGCAGAATTTGGTAAGATGTGCCATCTCAGGTCTGACCTCTCACAAAAGAATTTCATGAACCTTTAAGTTCACATGTATTCAGCATGGTGTTGATCATCATCCCAGGGGCATGACTAATTTTCAACTCCAGTAATGAATTTGATTTGTCCTGAAACCCTTTGAAACATGTGAAAATTTCTTCTCTGAATCTATTCAGGTAGAAAAGCATTTGAATGGGTTAAGGGATCCATGAAATGAGTCGAGTTTACTGAGCAACTGAAAGAGGACCAAAGTTCCTAGGTAGCGTTACCTCAAAGAAAGATTGTCTAAGGGATATATTGCTCTGTGATCCCAAAGCAAAGAGAAACACCAGGAGACAGAAACAGTTTTAAGTGAAGCTTGACTCTTGGCATTTGGACAGCAAATTGCTGGAAGAGGTCAATGCACAAAAGCTTCATACTCAAATACAACATTAACAATGAGACAATTGTCTGACTAATTACAAGCAAAATTCCCTGTTAGTAATGGGGGGAAACATTATTGCCTTAATCATCCAGACTATTTCTTCAGATGGATCATATTAACTGAACAATTATTTAACTTTTCAATTTGTTGTGACTGCATGGAGAGAGCCTCTGGGACCTGTATACAAGAACATTTATCTCAGAGGAAAAAAAGAGTGTCTTGAGTCTTGCACGGACAAGTCACAATGTAGTAATTTTATTGTTTCTAATTAAAAATTGCTGCTTTATTATCAAGTGATGAAAACTTTACAAATATCAATGCAGACTTAGCTCCAGAATAGGATAGAAAGAAAATCTAGAAAGTTATGCAACCCACCTGGCACTGGAAGGATTTCACACTCTTGAGTACTCTGCTTCTTACTGTCACCTGCCTTCTAAGAAAGAAGTGTCTGCATTAACCCCCTCCATCTTCTATTGACCTTCTTTTGCTCCTGTGCTCATCCTTGGATCTCTTCCCTTCTCTCCACACATTCCTTCTCAGATTAACCCAACTAGTCTAGCCCTTTATCTCACAGTATTTTTCTTTATAGTGATTTTCGCCACCTGATATTATATTATTTTTATTTTTTGTCTATTATTCCTGCCAGCATAGTAAGTTCTATAAGATCTTGGATGGATAGTATCTCAAATAGTGCCGTACAACATTTGTTAAATGAGTAAATGAATTGTGTGATGCACAAGGATGAAAAGACTAATAATACATGAAACTTTCCTTAAGGAGTTCAAAATGCATTCAGTGAGGAGGGCTATGGATAAATATTAAAATACAGTCTGATAGGTACACATAAGAGAACAATGGGGTATATGCAAGGAGAAACAGAAAGTGAAGAATGGAAGATTAACTTGAAGGCTGAGCTGGCTCCTGAAGGATATGGAAGGCTGTTGGCAGAGAGAGCAAAAGGTAGACATGAGGCTTTGAAAGTAGAGGGGAAATGTGAAACAGATTGTTTTCTGGAAGTCACTGACTGTATTGCTGGAGCACCAGATGAAAGGTGTAAGACTTGGATCTAAAGATGAAAAGGAGATTCAGATCAGAAAAAAAGGTGTGCTGTCCCATGCCAAGGATGATGGTTGTGTGGTCATCTGTGTTCAACTGCTTACTGTGAAGTATCCCTACATATTAATACTTAACATATGGAATCTTTAATCAACTTGATCATAAAATTAAGAGAGGGTTTCAACTCCTTTTGAACACCTTGTCAAACATATTTCTAAGTTGATTTAAATGTGGAGTGAGTCTAGTATAATTTAATCTCTACTTGACAATTGAGCATTATTTGAGCAGCAATCTAAGTGGGGTTTTTTTTTTACTATTTTTTTTATAACTTCTGAAGGTCAATGAGATCACTCATGTATTTCTCTATAATTCTACAAAATAATGTTCAGAATTGTCCCAAGTATTCTGAGACGCTCTTCCAGAAAAGCTTTCAATTCAAAAACTAAATCTGGAAGGTGGAGTGAAATCATGTTTGTAATACACATCCCTTCTTATAGGAACTAAATTGTAAAAAAAAAAAATCAAATTGTTTTATTATTTCAAAGCTACAGGTAAGCAAGAGTACATCAGCTGCTGTTGAGTACAGATGCAAAATGAAAGTCCTTTTCAAAAGAAGCTAGCATTCTTTCTCCCAACTAACAATGGGAGAAGTCGAGTCCACTTCCCTTTGGGCTTATTGCTTAATGAGTGCCTTCAGCCATAGTCCTGCAGGATAATACAAATGAAAAAGATTCCTGGACTATTCAAAAATCATCTGCTGTTTTTAAAAGACATATGACTCAGAAACTGGAAAGACAGAAAGAAAGCTTTGAGGACTGTCAGCATGTTCTTGCTACTCACCCTGCTTCTTTCGTATTCTTTCCTTGAGGCAGCAAAAAGCTGAGCATTAGATATGGCAATTCCACAAAAGGGAAGATACATCTGCATGACCTGGGGCAAAGAGAGCATTAAGAACATTAAAACATCCATCCGGGAACTAAACTCCTCATTCCCTGCACATGCCTGATTGAAACACTTTCTTTTCCACTGCAGGGATTGAGTGACACAAGTATTTTGACTTCAGAAGGGATATTTTTCAGAGTTAACTATAAAATAGTTAATAGTTTAACTGGGGAATTCACATCTTTGAAGACATAAAGTGAACCAACAGATGATGAGAACTATGACAGAGAAAGTGTGTGTAAAACACCTTGTATTCCTACTTGGATAAAAGAAAAGTAAGTGAGTGAATGGAATTGGGATACAGCTGGAATATAAGGCCTGTGACCACATCACACTTGGAGGTGGGCAGAATAAAAGTCAGTTCTTTTGCACATCTCTGTAGCAGGGATCTCACTTGACCTGTTAACTAGATTTAAACATGCCTGTTGGGATGGGCCCAACAGGAACTTGAGTCAGAGGACCTAGTGGTCTTCTGCAAAAGAGCTCTATTATGTCCACTGCTAGGTGCCTCCAGCTGGACACAAATGCACACTAGTGGAGTAGTTCTGCAGAAGCTGGGCTGAGGGAAGGCTGAGGAGCCCATGTGAGGGAAACCCTCCTGCGGGAAGGAAAACACAGCTGGGCAGGGTCAGACCTGAATGGAGATCTCATCACAGGCCTTCTAGGTCTAGGCATTTTCAGTACCGCTCAGATCTTCTGCTCAAATTCAGGTCTAGAGTATCTGATTCCAGGCAGATAGAGGGTGCTTAGTAAAAACTGAAGGGGCTGTTACCCTAAATTCTTCACAAGTGGAAGAAACAAGTGGCATTTCTTTGGGACTTTTCTAATGTGAAGGAAAGCAGCATGCTTTCCCTTTGTCTGTCCCTCTCCCCTCTCGTGTGTCTCTCTCTCTATGCACACACTTGCTCACACGCCACGGTGCCCTATAAAGAGGAACAGAACAATAGCGATACAGAACAATTCCACAACTTCTCAGGAGAGTTTAGCAGGTTACCTTCACAGAGGCTGGTGGGAGATACAACTGGGACATCTGGAGCAAAATTACCTCAAGTGGAAAGTGATTTTCCAGAAGATTCGAAGTATATAAAAGATGAAGGGCAATACATATTCCCTGTCATTTCTTTCCTATTAAAATCCTGCTTAGACTAACCACATGCTCACCTCTGACTGAGGAACCCTGACAGATTTCAGAGCTCCATGGAAGCAAAAGATGTGACCTCACTCTTTAAGAAGAGAGAGGAACAATTGGATCGGTACTAAAAAGAAGTAAAAAAGAGATCAAAGATCTGCTGTTGTTTTTGTAGTTGCTGCGCTGGAAATGGAACCCAGGGCACTCTTAACCACTGAGTTACTCCCCAACTTATTTTTTATTTTGAGAGAGGATCTTACAAGTTCCTGAGGCTGACTTGGAACTTTTGATCCTCCTGCCTCAGGTGATGGAGCCACTGGGATTGCAGGCTATGCCACCACACCCAGCAAATGAGTTCAGTTTTGCAGATCTTTTCAGGATAAATTTCTTCACTGAATTTCCACATTGCCTTGTGGAACCAGATATCCTTTATGTCTCCCTTTCTCCCTCTTCATTGCTACTCCTTCCTCTTCATGCCTCAGTAAGTTTTTCCATAAGCCATCAGACAGCTCTTGAAATAAAGCAACCAGATAGACCCCTAGAATTTCCTTGCCTTTTGCCAAAAGGTTACTTTCTACACCACCTGCACACTTTCTTTGCAGTTTTCTGGTTTTGTTTTTTGTTTTCTTGTCATGGAGACAGTGTCCATGATAAAGATAAAGGAGAGAAAGAAGTATAGGTTACTTATTTTCATTTTCTACTATTTATTTAATTGTTTTATTTATTTATTTTTGCCTTCGGGGACAAGTCTAAGGTGGTTTCTAAGTCAATCAAATAGGAAGAAGAATGTGACCAAATGAACATGTAAAATGTTTTCAAATAGACCATAGGCTTGCTTCATTTAATTTTTAACATTAATTAAGCTAAACCAGGCATTATGAATAATTAAAAAGTCTGAATTTTAAATCTGAATCAGATCATTTTTGTTCTTTTTATGACTTTTCTGTGTGAATTCAATAATTTACTTCCTTCTCTCTGAATCTATTTCCTTATCTGTAAAACATCAGGCCTATGGTTCTTTTTATTTCTAATATTTGGTGATTCAAATAGTTAGAAACATCAATGAGCTGTAATAATCTGAGGAAAAAACAAAGAATCCAATAAACATACTTGCATCTTATTCAAGAAATAATCATTTTTAATACATAATACGGCAGACATGATGTAAGCATTTTCTATGTATTGTATCCATTTGAACTTCACAATGACTTATATTATACCATTAATTCTGTTTTTTAAAATGAGAAAACTGAAGCTTTGAGAGCTTGCACAAGTTGTCAGGAGATAATTCTCCACAAGTCTCATGCTTCTGCACATCTTGCAAGATGTGCACTGGTTCTACCTTTCAAGAGGTCTGTATAGTAAATAGCCTCAGAAGGTAGAGATACTATCTCCTTCCAGAGCAAAGGGCAGAATTTTACTATCTAACACCATAAAGATAGTACTCTCTCTAGGCATTGCTATTATTGTGAGAAATAAACTGCCCTTTGTCACTAATCAGTAGGCTTTTTTCCTCTGCCAGTATAAATGGCAGACTAAATTGTTATCTTGCAAGGATAGTAAAATTTCAGACTTTTCGCAATTCTTGACAAGGTCCCTTAGATAGTAAGTAATGGAGCTGGATTTTGAACCCAATCACCCTGACCCTTGAGTCTACTTTCTTAACTTCTACATTTTACTGCCTCCAAAAGTAAAATGTATCTTTCATACCATTAGTGTGATGACCCACGTAATGGCAACATGATAAGTAAATTCTTTGAGTGTATGAACAGCCATAAGAGACTGAAGATAGGGAAAGCAGTTCTGGTAGAGCAGACACAGTACAATTTCTAGAAGTAACAAGTCCTCAGGTGGTGGGTGATCTGTCTAACAGTTGGTTTAAGGCAAATTCTAAACAGAGAGCTTATCACACTGATAGGCATCACAGTGTAATTATGGACACCAGAGTATAATATTCCAGTAGGAAAAAAAGCTGACTTTATAAGAACCTGCTATCAGGTAGCAGGGTCCCAGTTTCCTGGAGACTTGTAGGTCAGATAACACTCCTCATGGTAGAAGAGAAAGAGTAGGAGAAATGATGGGCCCTTGATCAGGTGTTAAAGTGGGTCCTGTGGGGTGGTGTAGTTGGAGCTACAGAGTAGAGAGTGAGATAGGGCCTGGGGGCCAGACTGTGCTGTGTGCACTGCCAGAGGGCCTAGTCCTAGGCCCAGTGGGAGCACTTCAACATCCCTCAGAACCCGAGGTCACAATGTCAATTAATAGCAAACCTCTTTATCCTCATCCAATTTTGTTTCTGCTAAGCCTAGCTTTGGTCTAAAATTTCAGAATTTGCAAAATTTAATTTTCCAAATAGTACATTTCATTTTCTTATGACTAATACTATGTACTATCAAGAAAGCGTGTAGATCAGATGGACAGGATTAGTTCTTTAATCTACACAACTGTGTCCAATGAAGTCCCCCCTCCCCACGCATCCACCCCAATTTAGTTCTGACAGACAAGTGTACTGACACAGCTTCAGGAAAAGCAACTTGTCTTCCTCCATTATAAATATCTAGCAAGTTTCACTGTCATGAAATTTTCTCATATAAATGTAATAAACCCCTCATATCTCACTGTAACTTCAATTCTTATTTTTCAATGGAGATAAAAGCTCTGTTAATTTAAACTATGAAGTATTTAACATGACATTTTGAATAGCAAAATAGATTCCTACTGTCTTATTTGGTGTATTCTAATTTATCAAGTTGATGCTTCCACAGCAGCATCCAAACCAAATCAAATGGCAAAACCAGCATCCTACTCACTGCACTTGGAATGTACAGATCAGCTCAACTTAACAAGAGCTGCCTGGCTGCCTCCCCTCATCACACACTGGGTTAACAGTGCAGCATGTACAATAAACTACATGACACCATTACCACTCTCAAGTGTGCCACCAGCTTTAACTATGTTCATGAAATGATTCTTAATCAGCTCATTCTCCTTCAATAGTTACATAGAAAACAAAGGCCAAAGTTCAAGTTTCACTGTGGAGTTAATGACCTCCAAAGATTTGGCCCTCACTGTATCTTCCAGTCTATATTCTCTACACCTTAATGAAATGGGAACATCCCCCCCACCCTGTTTTCTCCCAAATACCCTACATCCCATTATGTCTCTACCATCTGTATCACCTGGAATTCTTTGCCCTTTTACTCTTCACTTCCATCTATATCTGTCAAAATTTTAATTACCTTTTAAATTTTTGTTTTATTTATTATTTTGATTATACATGTTTTATATAATATAAAATAAAACATATTCATTTTAAAATCACACTTTTACATTTGCATTTCCTGAATAATTTGTTTAAATATTTCAAATATATTTTTGTATCTGTGTCTGAGTTACATGAGACCCACTTTAAAAATTAATTTTAAATTGTTTTATAAAATAATTGCCTCCACTTAAGTCAATGGGGAAAATGTTCTATAGTCATAGCATTGGAAGGTAGAAACATCTCCTTCCAGATCAAAGGAAAGACTTGTTCACTATGCAACACATAATTAAAATAATATCTCACTTTATGGTAGGGGTCAGGCAGGCTTATTGTCCATTATCAAATATTTGGTTTCCCTACATTGGAGGTTCCTCTCCTGTAACACAATTCCATGTATAATTTGTATTTGATGTGACTATTAAACATTTTATCCCAAGCCATAAGCATCCATTCACATATCATTAAGACCATTGTTTTTGTTCATTTTTCCTGTAAGTATATATCATGAGCTCCACAACATAACCACTTTTTAAAGATAAGATCCCCAGAAGCAATTATTACAACTATGTTAAATTTCTTTATTCCCTTTTTTACTAAGCCAATTGCTCTTGATTCTATTTTTCTCATTCCCTGTACTACATTCTGCTTCCTTTATTTTCACGATTAAACTAGAAATTTTATATACCATTTAATAAAATCTAAAATGTAAAATCTCTAGCACCCTTCCAAACAAGATAAAGACCGTGAAACATTTTAATTCTCAATATTAGTTTGTAAATACATTACTTTTTTAGCTTTATTATGACAAATATTGCTATTATTATTATCATTATTATTATTAGTCAATGTTTATTTGTATTTACCCACAAGTATACCAAAATTTCCCCTCTTCATTCCTTGCAGGATCTCCTTCCTTATTTCCTTCTTTGACAGTTTTTATTCTTTTTGAAGATAATCCGATAGAATTACCCGATAGAATTTAGTGTTGGTGGAAAATGCTTCGCTTTTGTCTTGTATAAACAAATGTTTATTTTATGGCCATCTTAAAATGTAATTTAGTTGGGTATGCAATTAAGACTTACAGTTACTTTCCCTCAGTACTTAGAAGATATTATTCCTCTATCATTGGCAGTTGATGCTACTAAAAGTCAGCTGTCAGTCTAATTATTTGTAGATTATCTGTCTTTGTTTCTGGTTTCTTTGAGGCCCTTGTTACACATTTGTACATTTCCAACCTCTACAAAAGACTTAACTGAATCATATAAAATGCTAATATATAAAGAAGGTTCCTGACTTACAATGGTTCAACTTATATTTCTCAACTTTTTGATTGTGGGAAAACCATACACATTCAGTAGAAAGTGTACTTCAAATTTCAAAGTCTGATCATTTCCTGGACTAGCAATAGTTGGTACAATATTCCTTTGTGATGCTGGGCAATGAAGCAAGCAGCTGCTCCCACTCAGCCCTGTGATCACAGGGTAAATGATCAATACCCTGCAGTGTACTGTGTTGCTAGGCTAGGATGTTTAGTAAGTTAGGTGTATGAGGGTATTTTTAACTTATGTGTGTTTATTGGGATGTAACCCCACCATAAGTCAAGAAACCTCTGTATAATGAACAATAATTACTGTGGATGGAGACAATATTTTACTTTCATGATTCATTGCCCATGGAGTGAGGATCTTTATTACCAAATGGTATGTGCTAAGCCAATGTCATTCATTGGCATTGCATTTCAATGCTCTCAGCCAGACTCAACCACACTATGGACACCTACATGAGAATGTGATCCACAGTTTCTAAATAAATGTGCAGGAGAGACCCAGGCAATCCATTCTTGAAAATAGGGAGTTTAAAAAAAAATCCTGAAGCAGTGTGGTAAAGGAATATTAAAAACAAAATATGTTTATATATTTTTTCTAGTCCCAGAGCAACAAATATCTTAAGAAAACAAAAAAGAAAAACAAAACAGAAAAAAAAAACTACCCAAAACAATATACTTCCCTATTCTGTTCTTTCTGAAGTCCTGAAATTCCCCTCTCAAAAAAAAAAAAAAATCCTAATTTGGCCTTCACCATCCAGTTTCTCAATGCCAAAGGTCTAAAACAGCCTTAATGACCAAGAAGCTAATGAGTCTGTACACCCTTGTGCAGCACTTTTCAGCTTGAAAGCACTTTGTGAACATTGGCTAATTAATCTTTACAACATCCCACTCGGAAAGGGAGTAAAGCTGAAAATCATTAAACAGTGTAAAAAGTCACTTTAGTCCTAGAAACTCATAAAAGTATCATTAATAAGCATAAAAGCTGAGCACTGGGTCTTCCATCAATGTACTAAAGAAAGACAGTAGGTAGTCAGCTTTTCCAAACTTGCAAACCACAGAGGTTATTAAAGCTCCATGGTCTGGTCTGGACCAATTATGCATCATTAAAGACGGCCAAGATCTGCACTGGAGATTCCCAGTGGGACTGGGACTATGCCCTTTATGGACCCCACTCCTGGAAGACAAAACAGCTTGGCCAGTCATATCACTGTCAGCTACATGAATGCATGAGAGCAGTTTTTCCCACCAACAGGCAACACCTCCCCTCTCTGCAGATGCTGAAAACCTTTCCCTTAGAGTTCCTTCTGCCCTCAGGCATAAAGGGCATGAACTGTGATGCAAAGTTTCCCTGGTTCCTGGCCATTGATATAAAACATGTTTTAAGAGAGTTGTAATTCAAACACTAAATAAACTCTCCAAGTATAATAATTTGGAAAATGACATATGAAAATAATAAAGCAGTTACATTATTTTATGTAATGAAACATTTTCAAAACATTTTAAGGAATAGAATATTTAAACAGTAAAAAAATATGAGTTTGAAACATTCTAAAGATTCTAGAGGAGATTCTTGCTTCCAGAGGTATCATTCACTGTAATTTTGCTTCTATTCAAATTCAGAAATATAATTGGGGCTTTTATTTCAAGAATAAGAATGATTCTAAATGAATCTCATTAGAGCACATCAAAATACATATACTCTGGGATGAAAGATAACTTTTTCTATCAGTGATGTGCTCATTTCAAAGAAAACAGCCTCCAAAAGATACAGAAACAGACTTTGCTTTTTTAAAAGTGGCAATCTATAACACAAGCTTTTTTAGTGTCCACTATAAGAACAAAAATGTTAAGAAATGGGATTGGGGCTTCATTCACAAAAGACAAGGAAGAACAAAATAGCAAATAAAGAAACAGGAGAAGCTTTGATTTTAGGAGACAGAAGCAGGGATAGAACAATGCAATAGAGCTGCAGCAAGGAGCAGAGATGCAGAAAGGAAACCCACTGATTCTAAATCAGAACAGAACACACTAGAAAGTGCAAATCTTTATAGATTCCGTTCCTCCTATTTAGGCACCCTCATGGCTCTTCTTCTATTTTCCCTTTTTAGGGGAGGGCCATGTGGGTGCTTCTGCTTCTGTCCCTGGGTATTAAAACTGGGACTCCAAAGTGCCTGGATTGAGCACCCTTCCTCACTCCTTTCCTACAAGTTAGGGTAGGCTAAAATACCCACAAAGGGCCATGCTCACCTAAGGGCAGACAGGCTGAGTCCAATTTCTGGCAAGCAGCCTAGTAGCATCAACACTTACTCTCTGATTTTTCAGAGGCTTTGGGTTGCTGACTGCTTGAGCCATGCAGGTACTTGTTATAATACCCAATAACCTTATTACTATTTGGCCCATGCCCACAACTTTAGAGAAATAATTCTCTTGTGTCTGGAGGCATTTCTAAATCCCCACCCTCTTATTCTCAGATACTACATTGAAGGGAAAATCCTGAGGGAATCCACTGCAGGAGCCATGTCCTTTTTAGAATAATTTGTATTTTTTTTCTGATCATAAGATTTCAAAAGAAAACAAGTACCCATATTACAACTCAGATGTTAGTACTATTAACATCCTGGAATGTGCCATTCACGTTTTCTTCTCTCCTCTGTGTTTTCCTTTCACAAAAATAAACCCAAATAGGCTAATCCTATACATAATATTTTATCTGCTTTTTTCACTCTTTATAACCAGCTATCACTTATTATGACCAATTTCCATGGAAGCAACATGTCCCATTACATGGTTTAGGAAAAGAACATTCATAGAGAAAGAAAGTAGATTAGTAGTTGCCTGGGCGAGCAGTGGTATCAGAATTAACTGTAAATAGGAATGGGGCCTTCTCAGAGGTACGTTCTAAAACCAGTTTATGATAATGGTTGCACCCCTTAAAAAAATTACTAAGATAAATTGCTCACTTTAAAAGGGTTAATTTTATGATATGTAAAACCTATTTCAATAAAGCTGTTAAAATTACCATGAATATTCTACAATTTTACTTAGTAATCATACACAGTTGGACATTTAGTTTGTTTCCAATTTTAGATTAACAATCCTGGCTTTAAACATCCTTGCAAGAGCTGGGGATATAGCTCAGTTGGTAGAGTGCTTGCTTTGCATGCACAAGGCCCTGGGTTCAGACCCCAGAACCACAAAAAAATAAAAATAAAAAAATCCTTGCAATTAAATCTTTGTGTATCCTACGATTATATTCTTAGCATAAAGTTCTATTTATTGGGGCTTCCTTTATTCAGCACACATTTACAAAGCATGTCTCTGTACTAGGCAATACTCTCCATGCTTTACTAATATTAATACACTGACATATTTGTATTTTTTAAATAATCCCTAATAATACACAAATCTTTACTTTTTGCTAAAAACAAACAAACACAATAGAACTGCGTAAGATAATTACAGTTCTCTCTTCACTTCCTGTTACACTCTTCTGGACTTTTTATGAACTATATATATGCAATATCTAGTCCTAGGGTTGTTTGTAAACATAAATAGAATCATATTGTAAACTGTTTCCTACAACTTCTTTTTCACTTGATAATATATCTTAGAAATCATTACATGTCAATTCAGAGAGAATAATTCATATTAATTATGTCATTCGTATTGTTTTTCCAGTTTTTCTCTATTACAAGTAATGCTTTGTGAATTTTCTTAAAATTTGTTTTTGTACTCTGGACTATAGAAATTTAAGGATGGCAAAATATGCGCATTAAAAATATTAATAGCTTCTGCCAAAGAATCCTGCAAAAAAGACTCTACCAATGTACACTCCCACTAACAGTAATCAGAGTATTCATTTACTGCCACTCATACAACATTGAATATTATCATTCCATTTAAATCATGTCTCACAGATAAAAATCAATATTCATTTTTGCTTTAACTTACATTCATTTGATTATAGTGATATTGAACAGTTTTCATAATTAATTGGTTACCTCTATTTCTTAAATATGGTCTCTGTGTCTTTTGCTTATTTTTTACTGGCTACTTATCTATTTCTTATTGCTTAGTAAGCACTCTTTATGTACTAAGAATATTAACCTCTTTCCATTTTCATAAATCATGAAATCTTAATGGTCAGAAATTGTCTCTGTTTGATACAGTCTATAGTCTTATAAGCTATGATTGCTTTGTCTAAGATGAATAAGTATTATGGCTTAGTAAAGTTGGCCTACCCTGACCAGTTTAGGTGAATCCTTAAACTGAAATCCCTTTCAGTTTAAGGATTCCTACAAAGATAGCTACCAAAAAAAAAAAAAAAAAAGATAGCTACCTATATAAGTTTGTCAAGGTTATTTTTTACAAGCAGGTTGACCTACATATCTATCTCATCCTGTCCATTAGCTCCATCTTTCTCTGTAATTCACAACTCCTGCCAGAGGTCAGTTTGAGCTAGTTTGGTCCAGGTATTCATATTCATGAGTTTTGGCTATTAAAATCATTATGATTTCCCACTTACCTAGCACAGGTATAAATGCAGAGAACTAGGGTATCAACACTCTGATGCAATAAATAAATCCCATTATGTCACAATCAATGTGTGAACAGAAAAATTCCTCTTATACTATTTTCTGATGAGAAATATCTAAAATGTTTCCTTTAAATTCAAAATGGATCCACACTGTTTCCTCCAATTAGCAGCAGGAGCCTTCCTTCCACCATATCACTTCCATTTTACAATTCCTCATTCTGAAAGTCATGGACTTTTCATATAAATGAAATCATACAATATGTGGCCTTTTGTGTCTGGCTGTTTTCATTTAGCATACTGTTCTCAAGATTTATCCATATGATAGCACATGGTAGGACTTCATTCCTTTTTAGAAAGTGTTTCTAAATTAATAGATGTTAAATGAGTTTTTTTTTTTAGTAGTTTTAGTTTTAGCAGAAAATCAGGTGTTAAAGTATAGAAATTCCCTATAGAAATCTGAAGAGTCTCCTGCCTAATACACAGTTTCTCCGATTATTAGCAACTCGCCTTAGTGTTTGGTATATCTGTTATAACTGATTAGTCAAATTAATATATTATCATTAACTAAAGTCCATGGTGCACACTGGTTTCACTCTTTGTGTTTCATCTTGTAGGGGTTTGGACAAATGTATGTATCCACACTGTTATGGTTTGGTTATGAATTGGCCCCTCAAAGTTCCTGTGAGACAATGCAGGAATGCTCAGAGGTGGTGTGATGAGATCATGAGAGCTATGACCTCATCATTAATTCATTTGATGGATTAGTAATTTGAAAAGACTGCTGTAATAGGTGGTGACTAAAGGCAGATGAGATGTGGCTGTGTGAAGGAGGTCCCTGGGGGTATGCCTTCAGAGTTTACATTTTGTCCCTGCTGAGCAGAACTCTGTCTGCTTCCTGGCTCTCATTAACTGAGAAGCTTTCCTCCACTGTGCCCTTCCTCCATGATGTTCTCCCTTACATTGGACCCAGAACTATAGGGTTGGCTGACCATGGACTAAACCTCTGAAACCATAAGCCAAATAAACTTTTCCTCCTCCAAGTTGTTCCTGACAGGTCTTTTGGTCACAGCAACAAAAAGCTGAATAAAACAGTCCCTTACAGAATCGTACAAAAGAGTTTACTGCCCTAAAAAAATCCCCTGCACTTCATCTATTTATTAATCCCTCCATCCTGCTCTCCAAACACCTGTTAGGCACTGATTATTTTTCCCTACTCTATAGTTTTGCCTTTTACAGGTCACATAATTAGAGTTGTATAGTATGTATCCTTTTTAGATTGGCAATATCCACTTAAGGTACCACTATGTATTTTCACTTCTTGATAGATCATTTCTTTTAATCAGTGATTAATATCCCTTTCCATTATCTGTGTGTACCAAAGTTTTTGTTCCATTCACCTATTGAAAGACATCTTGGTTGCTTCCAAGTTTTGACAATTATGAATAGGACTTTGATAAAGTTGTGTACCAGCTCTTGTATAGATTTAAGTTTTCGACTCATTTGGGTAAATGCCCAGGAATGTGATTTCTAGATTGTATGGTAAGAGCATGTCTAGTTTTTCCAGAGACTGCCAAACTATGTTACAAATGCCTGTGCCATGTTTGCATCCCACCAGTGGCAAGTGAGAATTTCTGTTGCTTCACAATCTTGCCACAATTTAGTATGGTCAGTGTTTGAATTTCAGTCATTCTAGTATGAATACAGAGATATCTGTATTTGTAATTTGTAATTTCCTAATGAAAATGATGGAATGTCTTTTTATATGCTTATCATCTGTGAATGCTTTCTTTGGTGCAATCCTTTGCTCATTTTTAAGTTGAGTGGTTTTTTGTTAATTTTTGAGTTTAGAAGTGTTCTTTATATATTCTGGATACCAATCCTTCACTAGATGTGTTTTGTAAAGCTCTTTCTCCCAACCTGTGGCTTATTCATTCATTACATGTTATTTTTTATAAAGCCATCAGATTTTTAAAATTTATTTCTGATTCCATAGAATATTAGGATTAATAAAAAATCTTAATTAGTTTCCTCATCTTCAAACTTATCAGTATACCATAAACTATTCTTTTGTTTAGGTTCATGTTTTTATAGACATGCTTAATCTGTGGAGGTAAGACCATTATTTGATTTTAGATTCCTGTCCTTCTAAGGGACCTTGGGGAACCTCCCCTTTACTATTATTGTCTCTGTCTCCTATGTTTGGATCTTCTTCTCTCCCTTCAAAGGAATGTGTTTCTCTTCACTTGATATTGCTATTTCTATCTTCCGTGTGTAGTCCATATCTGATCAGCTCACATTCTCACTCCCTGTCATTTGGCTAAAATCTGCAATCTACAGAAATAGCTTGTGGCATGCCTATGAACTCTCAATCAACAGACCACAGAATATATCAACTATTCTAAGTCCTTATGCTCCCTGCAGCCTGACACACATGATGACTGGTTAGATAGCTGTTAAAGTCTGCCTTCCATGTACTGTTCCCTCTAATCTTCTTCTGCATTTCTGACAGCCTCATCCAAGTTACATTTCCAGTTTTAGTCTTCTCTTTCTATATTATCCCTCTAAGGATTTATTTATTTTCACAATATAGGAATATGACAAAATAAAGTAGGTGGGCCATGCCAGGATTAACATTTGAGTAAGAGTCAGGAAAGACAACAAACTTGGTACCATCAGATATTTAAGGCAGTCGAGAAAAAGTCCTCCTCCTGCTGTCTTGCTTCTCATGCTGCTCTTCAACTCTGGTCCATCTCTAATTCCCTCTGCCTATGATTTCTCTTTCATATGTCCTTAACCCCACTTTCTCTCAGTAACCCTGTTACCCTCCAGTCTCTGGTCCTGACCAAATTTGAGCCTTAAAAAATTGGCTTTCTCCATCTCATGGTCTAGTTTTAGCATTCCTGGACTGAGATTTAACTGAACTCTGAGTTCAACCAAATTAATAAAAAGATGCCAAAGTCCCTTCCTTTCATTTGTGTCTCTAATAGTCACCTTTAGGATGATTCTCAAGGTTGGCTTTCCGGGGCTGCCTTTCCCTATGCACTCCACATTACCAACCACCTATAAGACTTTAAACTAGAAGGTCCTTAAACTCTTTCAAACTCAGAATTCCCAAACCAAGTTTATCATCCCAATCCCCCTTTTCCTCCCCAAAAAAGAGGAAGCTCTTCTGAAGTTTCCTGCTTGTGCCAAATGCAACTGTATTGTTCAAATCCCCCAGTTTCAAACCCTGGAGCCATCTTGATTGCTATCCATACATAGGAAAAGCAAGTCATAGCAATTGAGCAGCTTTAGGAAATTCCACCCCCACCCCAATTTCTCTGGATCAGCAGTGCCAACCCTTTTCATCTCTGGTAACAATCTCCAGACTCACCATTCCTGTAACCCACTAACCTTTGTTTCCAATTCAGAAATGCCATAATTTAAAACACACTATTTGCCCAATGGGCCCCATTGTCATAATTTCAATGTAATAAATAATATGTCTTCACATATTAAAAACTGGGTTTTCTAAAACTACTTTTGTGTGAGCATTTTTATACCACCTGCAGTATTTTTTAAACTCTCATTAGGAGCACATCAGAAAGTAACTGTAATATTTAAGACTATGGCTTAGTATTTTACAGATGCTTTGGAAGATATGTAATAATCTCTGGAAAAATAGTGAGGAAATATAAAATTGCTATTCAGAGAAACACAGAAGACCCAGAGGGGATTCTTCCATTTGAGTATCTTTTTTTTTCATTTTGCAAAAATAACTCATCATCAAAATGCAATACCAATGACATGGATAATAAACCAAACTATTTTTTAATTTCTAGCAATATTCTCCAGTGGAGTTTAAAACAGAGAAGGCTATGAAAAATACACTTAGATCATTAATATTTAATTAATGTTATAGTATCCTAAAATTAATATTATAAATGTAAAAGCCTTGATAAAAATTCATAATTGTCTCTATGCAACTAAAACATAAAAGTGCTACCTAGCAAATTCAAGACATTCTTAATGAATAAACTCAAAGACAAAGAGCTTCACAGTTTGACCTAACAACAAACAGAAGTTTGTGTAGGACTGATTCCTAGACTGAGATATCAGTCCAAAGTGGTTAAACTTTCTATGTGATTTGTCAGTAATTCAGCAAGATTTCACATCCTGCATCTTAGAACAGTCTAGCTCGCAAAGCAGGAAGCTGTCTTCATAGCCAAAGTGCATTACTACCCAATCCATACTTCTCCTTTCACCCACGGGCTGACAGAAACAGCTCATCCCTTACTTTAGGTGATATTTCAAATATTTATTTTAAGGAGTCAGTTATATATAGTATAAGCAAAAAGAGCAAAAATATAAACCTGAAGAAAGCAGAAGGGTGAAATCAATAAAGGCAGAAAATAATAAATGAGGGGAAAAAATAGTAAAAGTGATAAATTCAAAAATGGTTCTTCTAGAGAAAAACAGTAAGACAAATAAATCACTAGGTAGTTTAATCAGACGGAAAAACCCCACTCTAAAACAGAAATGACAAAAATATATATAATCACAGCTACAGAACAAAATAAATAGGAGATTATAATAGACCTCTTTGCACAACCTAAGCTTATATATCTGCAAATCTGATGTAAACTTACATTTTAAAAAAATGCTAACAAAGCTTAAACATGAAGAATGAGAAAATCTGAATAAAACAACCACTGCAAAAATAACAGAAAGGGTTATAAAAAAATTCTCAGAAAAGGTGCCAAAACCAGATGATTTCATGGGCAAACTCTTTCAGTCCTGCAAGAAAAAGACAATTCCTGTTATTTAAACTATTCCAGAATTCAGGGGAGTAAAACCCTCAAATATTAAACCCAGAAAATAAATGCCTTATTAAAACAGGTAAGAAAGATCCTAAATAAAAGTATTTAAAAAGTTAATATATGTACATATTTGTATATTGGAAAATTTAATGTAGCCAAATATAAATGAAAATATAATGAAATATGACCAAGAATTTTTATTCAGAACAAATGGATGCTTCAATGTTTTAAAATCAATTATTATAGAATTCCATTTTAATTTGTAAAGGAAAAAATATGATTGCCTTTAATATTCTAAAAAGTTACTTGATAGTATCTACTACCCAACAATTATGAAATTTTTAATAAGCTGTAAACATTATTAAAGAAGTTTTAAATGGAGAAACATGAGATTTTTTCTAAGGAGAAGGACTCACTGCTAAAACAATATCAATGGTCACTGTAAATTAACCTATCAATTTTTGTTCTGGTAAAAATAACTTTTAGAATTTGAAAAAAAATTATATCTAAAATTCAAATGTAATGAATGTGCAACAGCCCACATAAAAGAAACAAGAGAAATGAGAAGATGTTATCATTAGGCTATGGTGGAAACAGAAGAGTACAGGGGTTATAATAACAACCCTGGGTTGTTGTTCAACAACAAGGGGTTATTGAATCAGAAGTCTGGAACCAAGCATGTGAAATAAGTTACTATATGACAAACGTCCCCTTTCAAATCCATGAGAAAAGGATAGTTTAGTCAGGAAATCAAGTTGGCACATACATCAACTGGGAAAATACTGAAAATTAGAAGCTCTTTAAAAAAAAAAAAAAAACAGGGAGATTAAAGATAAGATTAAAAAAAACTAAAAGCTAAAGGTATGAGGAAATGTAAGCAATTATATAGACATTCATTGAGAAATGCCTTTCTAACCATAACCCTAACTGTGGAAATTTTTATATGAAATACTTTGAATATATTTGAAATTGAAAACAAAAGATGTAAAACGAATAAAATTAAAAGGCAAACAAACTGGGAAAAATTATTTGCAATGTTTAGGATACATGTAAATATCCTAAATAGGAAAAGAATTATTTGTAATTAATCAGTAAAAAGACCTCATAAAATGGTCAAAAGACATCAAGCCATCACTTTACAAAAAGAGAAACACAAATAGCTAACAAAAATATGAAAAATGGTTGATACATTATCAAAAATATATATATTAAAATAACAATGAGCTATCATATATCTCCTACTATGCTGACAAACATTATAATCAAAATTAGTATTTAGACCTAAAAGCAAGGTGAGGAAACTGTTATTCTCATATATCTCTTGAGAATGATTGGTTCAGCACTCTGAAGAAAAGTTTTGCAAAATGCATCAAATGCCTTTTAAAAGTACAATTACAATCACAGCCCTAAAAATTTATCCAGATAGATTTATTCAATTCTTCTCTCTTAAACAAGGGACAAATTCTCCATTTTCAAGACCTGAAACTTATGCATTTTGGGAAGAAGTTCTTTGTGAAATTATGAATGAGGAAAGAAATCACAATAGATTAAAATTTTTAAAAAAATTGATAAAATATCCTAAATATCACAACATCCAGAAAAAAGCATAGTATTTGTATTAATTTTCCTAAATTCTTGACAGCATATTTTTTGGTTGACTGCATGAGACTACAATTTTTTAATATTATTTTACTATGTATTCAGAAAAACAATTCAATCTTCTTTAGCAAGGTCAACCAAAACTTGTTTTCTATTATCAATAGTTGGGATACATAATACAATAGTTGGGATCAATAGTTATGATACACCTAGAGACATGTATACTATTTGCAGTACTACTACAGGTTTGTGCCCCACAATGTGGGAGCTCTGATAAGTTATTTTGCATAATTCCCATGTAAACAACAATAAAGAAAAGAAAGCATGGTGAGTTTATCATTGTACATCTGCATTACCAAGTATGTTCTATGGGGAGAACTTCTGTTTTGAGTAGGCATTTATGAAAAACAAATTTTACATGTTTGGTGACTGGAAGAATTCTCCAAAGATTAGTTCTGGTTCCATACATTTCAAATTCATTTTCCTCCCTATGCATATACCTCCAAGGCCATTTGCTGAAGAACATATTCATGTCAAAATGTGACCACTGGCCTTATTATATCTTTGTGTCAAGTTGCTGAGTGAGTTGGGATAGTGGGAAAGAGTATTCAGAGAAGACATTCCTACAGCATGAAGCTATGAAAACTTCTGCATAAAAAGGACAGAAAAGCATATAAATATATCCAGCTAAGCTCCAACTAAAAGCATCCCCAACTTTACTTCTTTCCTAACTAGATTCCAAAAATGCCATGACCATTCGAACAAGATCTGATAAACAGAGAAGTATGACAGAATATCGGAAGAAAAAAGAAAATTGTCTCAAGTGAATGCCATTAAAATAAACTTTGATCAACTTTACAAAACTTCATTCCTTCTCACTTCAGCAGAATTATAAATTATTTTCATGTGACATTTCTTGTTACTGTTTGGCAAATCTTGATTCTGGGACTTCCAGTATCACCCTCTTCTCTTTCTGGGAAAGCTTATATACAATACTAAATTCAATAACCATCTACATGACTATGACTCCCAAGTTTATGTTTCTCACCCCTATTAACCCTTCAGCCCAAGATTCATGCACATCCAATGACTTTTTCAATATTTTCACCTGGATGTCTCAAAAACACTCAAATTCCTTATGTCCAAGACAGAACTCGCAATTAGCCATTCCCAGAAACATTTCTCTTCTAAGAGGAATGTGGTATCTTAGTGATATTTCCATCCTTCCAACAAGGGCTGAATCCAAAAATCTAGGGGCCATGTCCTATACTTGATGTCACCGAGTTCTGTTGATCCTACCTTTTAGATACCTCTCAACACCATTGCTTCCCTGAATCAACACTTCCCACTCTCTCACCAATACCTCAATCCAAACTACACTCATCTTCCAACACTCTTCTCTCTCCACTGTCCTTGTATCCTAGCCATAATCAATTATTCATCCCAATGTCAAGTTTTATATCTTCTTTGTTCATAATTTACTCCCTCATTCTAGAATGTTCTTGCCTACTTTGCCCATTTGTCAAACTCTACTTATTTTACTTGGCCCAGCTCCAATATCATCTTGATTAAATCTTTCTGGAACTTCTTTTTACCTGACTGTTTTGTCTCTGGAACTCTTCCAATCCCACCAAAAAATGATATTTCATCATGATTTTATATTCCATGAATATAAAATTTCATCATGATTTTAAATTCCACGAATGAAGTCCTTTTATATTATAATTCACTTTTATCAATATCTACACCCCTGGATAGATTGTGAGTTGCTTGAGAGCAGAGACAATGGCTTATTCATCTTTGTGTCCTTCTGCCACTTGATCCAGGTAAGCACATCAATAGATTTCCTCAGGAATATCTTCAAGTCTCTGTTTACAAATAAACAAGATCCCAGCTGGATCTGGCATAAACAGAAAAAGGAAATTTATTTGGTCACATAGCAAAAGTGCAGAGATAGTGCTAGCTACAGCCAGAGCTGGACTGGAGGTGGGATGTTCTATCTCTTATCTCAGTTGGCCTCACGTGGGCTTTGTTCTCAAGCTTCTCTCTAGAGCTTCACAGTAGCTCTAGACATCATTAATTCAGGTAAAATTTCAGAGAATTTGTTCTTGACCATTTGCATAAGAACACTGGGCCTCAATCACTGGCCCAAATTGGGTCACATGATTGTACTCAAACCATCCCTGTAGCCAAAGAAAACCAGTCCTCTGAGAGGCCATTGAGTTTGGGATGGAACAACAAAGACTAAGAATGGGGAAAGGACAGTCTTTCAGAGGAAAATCAGGGCCCTTCTGCCAAGAGGCTCAGTGTCCAAATTAATAAGTGAACACAAGTACAAAGTTCTTTTGGAAAATCATTAACCTTCACTTCAGGCAGATTTCTCAGTGGTGCTTCACTTATTTGAAATTTCCTAAAATTTAATATCTATCCCTAAAAACATTACTAACTTCTTAAAAACATTAGGCTGAGATTTCTGAATATTCAGTATAATACTTAGCATATAGTAGTGCTCAAGCTATCTATATGAAATAAGTAGAAATAAAAGAATTAGTTAATAAATAACTAATTTGTATAATATCTAAAAGAATGTCTAGAAAATGTCAGGCATAAATGTACACACTGACTAAGACAACAAATACAGACATCACTTGAGTCTGTGTAATTCATTATTTAACAGGTGACCGAGAGGGATGCAACTTGTCTTTGCCTCAAAAAAACTACAGTTTCTCTGTCTCCTCTCTTTTTGTTTCTTTAAAAGAAAATTTCAGAATGTGAGCCATGGCTTTAAATCCTTGTCCTCATTTACTAGAATCAACTACACTATGACAGATTAACTTAAATTCTCTTTTGGACGAATAGCTGTATGTTGTAACATCCCTGGCCATGATCCAATCAGAGCCTCACCCAGGCCAATGCTACAGAACTGCTGACTTCCAAGTAGTCTTGCTTGAGCCAAAAAGGCATAGTACCATTTGTACTGGTTTTAAAGGGCAGAAATGTTTCTTACTAATGTCTCTGGCAAGGCTACTCTTCCAAATGAATTTGATCATGTGATTATCTATGCATGGTCCAAGTTAGACAAGGCCATCAGCTCAAGGAATTTATAAGATCTAGTGCTGAATCCATGGATAGAAAGTGATATCTTGATACCAGAATCAATGTTTTGTTTTTCTCTCCCTCTAAAATAGGACACGATTTCTGACATAATGTTTCTCAAGAAATAATTCTTGAGTTCCTATCTATACAGGTATATACACACGTCTTCATGGTTTTATTGTCATCACATTCTACCTGCTGTTAAGCTTTCTTTTAGGTACAGTCCCTTTACCTAGGGAGGATGTGGTGCCAGTTTTCTCATATACACACAACTACCAGGAAGCTTAGAGTGCAAATGTGGGTTTGGAGTGGTTAAGGACTAAGTTTTAGATTATACCATCTTTTCTTGCTTTGAGAAAGAATAGGGAATCTATATTTAGAAAGTTAGTGAAGATAACAGAAACCAAAATAAACAATATTTATTATTGGAAGCATTATTTGGGCAAATTATGTTAGATTCAGCATTATTCACACCTTATGTACACACCAAACACTCTTTTTTTTTTTTTTTGCTTTGTTGGTGTATTATAGTTGTCCACAATAGTTGGTCTCACTTTGACATAATCAATCACATATGCAGGGAATTTAATTTACTCCATTTCAGTTCCCAGTGCCTCCTTTCCCTCTCCTTCTCCTTCCCACTATTCCCCTTCTCCTATTCTATCAGTCTACCTTCCACTCATTTATATATTTTAATTGGTGCTTTATAGATATACATGAAGCTGGAATTCACTGTGGTTTATTTATACTTGCATATAGTATATTTTTAAAATGTATTATGCAGTGGGGAATTTGGGCCCGGTCGGCGCCATTCTACAGCTTCCCTAGCAGAGAGACTCCATCTTGACCTCTCTGAGCCCTTGGACCTAAGCCCACCCCTTCCCCCGGGGACACGGTGCTGCGGCTCCAGGTGAGATTTAGCCGGGAGCGGAGCTGCTTGCCGGCTCCAGCAGGGAATTTGGGCCCGGTCGGCGCCATTCTACAGCTTCCCTGGCGGAGAGACTCCATCTTGACCTCTCTGAGCCCTCGGACCTAAGCCCACCCCTTCCCGCGGGGACACAGTGCTGCGGCTCCAGGTGAGATTTGGCCAGGAGCAGAGCTGCTTGCCGGCTCCAGCGGGGAATTTGGGCCTGGTCGGTGCCATTCTACAGCTTCCCTGGCGGAGAGACTCCATCTTGAGCTGTCTGAGCCCTCGACCTAAGCCCACCCCTTCGCGGGGACACGGTGCTGCATCTCCTGGTTGCCTCTGCCCAGAAGCATTGATCATTCCCAACCTGGAGGTTGTGAGACAGCAGCTATCTTGGGTCACCACTTGATCAAGCACCTCTTCAACATCTGGTGAGTTGCTGGAAATCTGCAGGGACTCCCTGGGTCTTTACAGGGAAGTTGCAATCCCTCTGATTTGCACTACTAGAGGGGAGGATATATGAGCAACATGGGAAGACACGGGAAGAAAGTGTCCCAAACAAACCTGGATGGTGCATCAGGAGAACCTAAGGACAGCACAGTAGAGGGAATGACAGAAATGGAGTTCAGAATGTTTATAATTAAAATGATCCAAGAAGAGAATGAGGTGACGAGAGAGCAAATTCAGGCTATGAATAATCAGCTAATAGAGCTATTTCAGGAAGCAAAAAATCATTTCAATAAAGAGATAGAAGTTCTGCGAAAAAAACAAACAGAAATCCTTGAAGGAAACAAGGAAATGAAGGAAACAATCAACCAGTTAAAAACTCAATAGAAAGCATAATTAATAGAATAGATCACTTGGAAGACAGAACCTCAGACAATGAAGACAAAATATTTAATCTTGAAAATAAAGTCGAACAAACAGAGAAGATGGTTAGGAATCATGAACGAAACCTCCAAGAAATATGGGACATCATGAAAAGACCAAATTTAAGAGTTATTGGGTTTGAGGAAGGCACAGAGATACAAACCAAGGGTATGAACAATCTGTTCAATGAAATAATATCAGAAAATTTCCCAAATATGATGAATGAGATGGAAAATCAATTACAAGAGGCCTACAGGACACCAAACGCACAGAATTTCAACAGATCCACACCAAGGCACATTATAATGAAAATACCTAACATACAAAACAAAGATAGAATTTTAAAGGCTGCGAGAGAAAAGCATCAGATTACCTACAGAGGGAAACCAATACGGATATCAGCAGATTTCTCAGCCCAGACCCTAAAAGCAAGAAGGGCCTGGAACAACATATTTCAAGCTCTGAAAGAAAATGGATGCCAACCAAGAATCTTATACCCAGCAAAACTTACCTTCAGATTTGATGATGAAATAAAATCCTTCCATGATAAACAAAAGCTTAAAGAATTCACAAAGAGAAAGCCTGCCCTACAGAACATTCTCAACAAAATATTCGAAGAGGAAGAAATGAAAAATAACAATCTCGGTCACCATGGGGAGGAACTACCCTAAAGAAAGAGTCAATCAAAGGAGAAACAAAGTTAAGCTAAATAACCTAAAAAAGCTAAAATGACAGGAAATACAAGTCATATCTCAATAATAACCCTGAATGTAAATGGCCTAAACTCATCAATCAAAAGACATAGACTGGCAGACTGGATTAAAAAGAAAGACCCAACAATATGCTGGCTTCAAGAGACTCATCTCATAGAAAAACATGCCCACAGACTAAAGGTGAAAGGTTGGGAAAGAGCATACCATGCACACGGACTGAGTAAAAAAGCTGGGGTTTCCATTCTCATTTCAGACAAAGCAGACTTCAAACCAAAGATAGTCAGAAGGGATAAAGAAGGACATTTCATATTGCTTAAAGGTAGCATAAATCAACAGGACATAACAATCATAAATATTTATGCACCAAACAATGGCGCATCCATGTATGTCAATCAGATCCTTCTCAATTTCAGGAATCAAATAGACCAAAACACAATAGTACTCGGAGACTTTAACACTCCTCTCTCACCGTTGGACAGATCTTCCAAACAAAAATTGAATAAAGAAACTATAGGACTCAATGACACAATCGCTAATTTGGACTTAACAGACATATAAGGAATATTCCATCCATCAAAAAGCGAATACACTTTCTTCTCAGCAGCTCATGGGTCCTTCTCTAAAATAGACCATGTGTTATGCCACAAAGCTACTCTTAACAAATACAAAAACATAGAGATACTACCTTGTATACTATCAGATCATAATGGCATGAAATTAGACATCAACGAGAAAGTTAGAAACAGAAACTACTCCAAGACCTGGAGATTAAATAATATGCTATTGAATGATACATGGATAACAGAAGACATTAGGGGGGAAATTAAAAGATTCTTAGAGGTCAACGAGAATAAAGATACAACATATCGAAATCTCTGGGACACTATGAAAGCAGTGCTAAGAGGAAAGTTCATTGCAGAGAGTGCATTTAATAAAAGAATGAAAAGTCAACAAATCAATGACCTCACATTACAGCTCAAAGCCCTAGAAAAAGAGAAACAGATCATCACCAAAAGTAGTAGAAGACAGAAAATAATCAAAATCAGAGCTGAAATCAACGAAATTGAAACAAAAGAAACAATTCAAAAAATTGACGAAACAAAAAGTTGGTTCTTTGAAAAAATAAACAAAATTGATAAACCCTTAGCCATGCTAACAAAGAGAAGGAGAGAGAAACTCCAAATTACTAAAATTCGTGATGGAAATGGAAATATTACAACAGACACAATTGAAATACAAAACATAATAAGAAGCTACTTTGAAAATTTATACTCCAACAAAATAGAAAACCTGGAAGACATCAACAGGTTCCTAGAGGCATATGAGTCACCCAAACTGAATCTGGAGGACATACACAACTTAAATAGATCAATTTCAAGCAATGAAATAGAGGAAGTCATCAAAAGCCTACCAACAAAGAAAAGTCCAGGACCAGATGGATTCACAGCCGAGTTCTACAAGACCTTCAAAGAAGAGCTCATTCCAATACTCCTCAAAGTATTTCATGAAATAGAGGAGGAGGGAACCCTTCCAAACTCATTCTATGAAGCTAATATCACCCTGATACCAAAACCAGAGAAGGACACATCAAGGAAAGAAAATTTCAGGACCATATCTCTAATGAACATAGATGCAAAAATTCTTAACAAAATTTTAGCGAATCGCATACAAAAGCATATTAAAAAGATAGTGAACCATGATCAAGTGGGTTTCATCCCAGGGATGCAAGGTTGGTTCAACATTCGGAAATCAATCAATGTAATTCACCACATCAACAGACTTTTTTAAAGTCAAGAACCACATGATTATTTCAATAGACGCAGAGAAAGCATTTGATAAAATACAGCACCCATTCATGCTCAAAACACTAGAAAAAATAGGGATAGTGGGGACATTCCTTAACATTGAAAAGGCCATTTATGCCAAGCCCACAGCTAACATCATTCCAAATGGAGAAAAATTGAAAGCATTCCCCCTGAGAACTGGAACAAGGCAGGGATGCCCTCTTTCACCACTACTATTCAACATTGTTCTTGAAACTCTAGCCAGAGCAATTAGACAGACCAAAGAAATTAGAGGAATACGAATAGGAAAAGAAGAGATCAAACTATCCCTATTTGCTGATGACATGATTCTCTATCTAGAAGATCCTAAGAATTCCACCAGAAAACTACTGGAACTCATTAATGAATTCAGCAATGTAGGAGGATATAAAATTAATGCTCATAAATCTAATGCATT
>JAJEJO010002360.1:0-129042 GCA_020662805.1 Glaucomys volans
AAAAAAATTACACTGTCTCAGATCAATCAATGACACATTATGGGCTTCAGAATCAGAGCACAGAATCTTGGCCACTTCGTTATAACTTGAATTTATTTTCATGTGAGATATAAACATTTTCATCATTTTAAATTCGATTTTCAAGACAAAAGTCCCAATCACACTTTTCCTCCTACTAATTTTTTTTTTTGTCAGACAAGATTTTATTTGGTTTTGAGTAGCATAAACCTAAGTCCAGTTGTTAATTTAAAAAAAAAATAATGTGACTTTGAGGGACAGTGTTTTCTGGCTCTGTGTGTTGGCTCAGAGATTTCAGAATGATGCCTCTATGATTCTCTTGTATTTTCCCCTCAAGGCTGCAAGATGACTGTTGCGGTTCCAGCCTCCTCATCTGCATTCAATTCAAGAAGGGAAGGCCAAGAAGGTACTAGTTTTGTCTGACTTTAAATTTTAAAAAATATAAATTTATTTTAATTTCCAAGTAAAATTATAGCTCTTTGTGGTATACAACATGATGTTTCAATACGTGAATATACATTATGGAATGACTATATTGAACTATTAAACATGTATATTATCTTATGTACGTACCATTTTGGGGAGGGTAAGAATGCTTAGAATCCACTCGTGTAGTAAATTTCAAATATACAATTTATATTGAAAAAATTGTTACTAGTACATTATGGTTATATATAATGGCGGGGTTCATTTGGACATAATCATTCATGCAAGGAACACAATTTTCTCCATTTCCCTAGCAAAGTCCCAGGGATTCCTCTTTCCCTCCCCTCCTTTCCCACTGTTCCCCTTCCTCTGCTCTACAGGTCTTCCTTCTGCCTGTTGATTTTTAATTGGTGCTTTGTAGATAAACATGAAGGTAAAATTCCCTGCAGCATCTTGATGTGCATGTGGCCTAATTTGGTCAGTTTCATCCCATGGTTTCTCCCTTTCCTCTCTCTCTCCTCTTCCCTTCCCTGGCTCCACTGATCTGCCTTCTCTTTTCAAGGGATCACCCCTCTTCCTTTTCTTCACCTTATCTCCTTCTCACTTCTGGTTAGGAGAGAGAACCTTCGACCCTGACTCTCCGAGCCTGGCTTATTTCACTTAGCGGGATGTTCTCCAGTCCCATCCGTATGCCGTCAAGTGCCACAATCGCACTTCTCTTCATGGCTGAGTAAAACACCACTGTGTGTGTGGATCACATTGTCTATATCTGTTGGTGGCGCCTGGGCTGGTTCTGTACTTGACTATCGTGAGTTGCGCTGCTGTGGGGACTGATGTGCTGGTATCCCTCAGGATGCTGATTTTGGTTCTTCTGAGTAAATACCAGGCGTGGGGTGGCTGGGTCATGTGGTGATTCTATTCCTAGCCTTTGAGGCCTCTCTACACTGCTCCTCAGAGTGGTTGTACTAATTTTCAGTCCTACCAGCAATGTACCATGTACCTTTCCCCCCACATCCTCATCAGCATTTATTTTATTTTATTTTATTTTATTTTATTTTATTTTTTTGCAGTGCTGGGGATTGAACCCAGGGCCTTGTGCTTGGGAGGCAGGCACTCTACCAACTGAGCTATATCCCCAGCCCTGCAATTTTTCTTACGCAGAGAAAAGCTGACTTAATTTTACAAATGATATGTAAATGAGAAATATTAATACATCTTAGCCATAGATTTCACATATTTATTTTTTATTTTTTTATTTTGATTCATTGTATACAAATGGAGTACAATTATCATTTTCTGGTTGTACATGAAGTAGAATCATATTATTTGAGTATTCATACATGTACATAGGGTAATGAAATTTGTCTCATTCTATTATCTTTCCTTCCCCTCCCTTCCTCACCCCTCATTTCAGTCTACACAATCCATCCTTCTTCCATTCTTCCCTTACTTGCCCCCATCTCCATTATGTACCATCAACCACTTATCAGAGAAATCATTTGGCCTTTGGCTTTTTGGAATTGGCTTTTTTCACTTAGCATGATATTCTCCAACTCTATCCATTTACCTGCAATTGTCATAATTTTATTATTCTTTATGACTGAATACTATTCCATTGTGTATATATACCACAGTTTTTCTATCCATTCATCTACTGAAGGGCATCTAGGTTGGTCCCACAATCTAGCTATTGTGAATTGAGCAGCTATGAACATTGATGTGGCTGCATCACTATAGTAATCTGATTTTAAGTCCTTTGGGTATAGGCCAAGGAGTGGGATAGCAGGGTCAAACAAATTTAATGTGATTCCAATTAAAATCCCATTGACATTCCTCATAGAAACAGAGAAAGCAATTATGAAATTCATTTGGAAGAATAAGAGACCTAGAATAGCTAAAGCATCCTTAGCAGGAAGAGAGAAGCAGGTGGTATCCCAATATCAGACCTTCAACTATACTACAGAGCATTTTTTCTTCTTTTGAGTTTTTGTTGACCCATTTATTGATCAGTCAAGAGAAGGGAAATTAAAGGGATGCAAACAGTAAAAGATGTCAAATTATCTCTGCCAATGACAAGATGCAAAAAATGTCACCGGAAGACTTCTAGAGCTTACAAGTCCATCAAAGTAGCAGGATACAAGACTGACATATAAGAGTCTGAAGCTTTCCTATGCTCCACTAATGAATCCATTGAGAAAGAAATCGGGAAAAACTATCCTATTCATAGTAACCTCAAAAAATTACTTGGAAATAAATTTAACCAAGGAGGTGACAGACCTCTACAATGGAAAACTACAGAACATTGAAGAAAGAAATGGAAGAAGACATAAGAAGAAGGAAAGATCTCCCATGTTCTTGGATGGGCAGAATTAAAATTATCAAAATGGCCACACTACCAAAAGCATTATACAGATTCAACGCAACCCCCATCAAAATGCCAATGACGGTCTTCGCAGAACTGGAAAATAACACAGTCTAAAATCCATTTGGAAGAATCAAAGACCAAAATAGCCAAAGCAATCCTGAGCAAGAAGAGCGATGTCGGAGGTGCCACAATACTGGGTGTTAACTTACACCACAGAGACAGAGTTTCAAAAATAGCATGGTATTGCCACCAAAACAGACATGAAGACCAGGGGAACAGAATAGAAGAGGGAGCGACAAACTCACACAGATACAGGAGCATCTGATACTCGACAGAGGTGCCCAGAACAGATGTTGGAGAAAAGACACGTGTAAGGACACAGATCAATATTTTCCAAAGTGTGTCCCATAGAAATAAAATTAAGGTATCTGAAAAAAACGTAGGGGATGATAAGGTCAAATGCATTTGAGACCCTCCTGGAGGAACAAGCAAAAGCCTCCTCTGATCCGGCCTCCTGATTCTCCAAGAGAGGGCTCAGTCGGGTGTTCCTCCAGACTCCTCCACCAGGGAAACCTTAAAGACCACAGTGTCCCATAGGCACGCGTTCATCCAGCAAGTCGTTGTTGAACTCCGTCACGTCGTGGACATTTGTCCAGCTCTTGGGAAATGTGGGAGACTGACCTGGGGTCCTCACAGAGCTACCTGTGTCGCACACGGACCCTCCTCCAGATGCACTTTGGGGAAACCGTGATCCTCAGCAGGTTCACCCAGGCCCAGGGAGGAGGTGTCCTAAGCTTTCCAGGCATAAGAGGCCACATTCAGATAGAGGCAGAACGTTCTAGAAAGAAGAGCAGTAGGAAAGGAAGAGAGGTGGCCTGGGGGGTCTGGGGATGGCTGTCTCAGGGGCTCGGAGCCCCGAGGGAGGAGCCTCTCTGCGGACTGTGGGGTTGTGCTCTCCGCTCCACCCACGGCTGGGACGCGCCCCTGCTGCGTCCCGTCCCCTCTCCTGTTGCTTTGAGTGCTTTGCCTTCTCCGCTGACAGCTGGCCTCTGTCTTAGCAGCAACCGGCTATAAAATATTAAATCCTAGTAAATATTAATGCCTGCATCTCTGTCACATTAATTCATTCTTGTCACTTGAGGGGTCAGGATTGGGCTAATGACTGGGTCTTCCACACCCACGCCGGCGCCCCTGCTCCCCGCCCCCTCCACACAGTTACTACCTCGAGCCACTTGGCAAGGTTTCCTTGCAACTGACAAAGTGTCCCTTTGGGTCCTTCGGGGACGTGTCATTCTGCTTGTTTTCTTCACCAAAGCCTTCCTGCAGCACAGGAGGTGTGCCCGGTGGGGACATTAAGTTTTAAAGAGCTGTTGATGCAAGGGGCATCCTGAGACCCCCCAAGGCAAATTCTAAGTGGATGGTGAAACATGCCCGTCTCTCTCCACTTGACTCTTCCTTTGTTATGGTTAATATGATTCATGATGATGGTGATGGTGATCGATGATGGGATGGTAAACTCAACTGCTTACCTCGATGTTGGAGAAGTCGCCAGGTTCCCAACTGTCCCGAGGCCGGACTCTGAGCGGGTTTTGTGCACACAGATACATTGGGCCCCCAGGTTCCAGGGGAAGCATTCCTTGGGTGTGTATTCAGGCAGGTAAAGACCTCCTTGGCCTCTATTCCTTGTTTTGTGTTGATGTTGGAGGAGTTGGATATATTTGAATAGGAACCCACAGAGATTTCTGGAAGAAAGTGAGTGAGGCCCTTCCTAACCTCTTCCTTTTAAAGTTTATGAAATTAAACTTCAAATATTAATATTTGACGGGCTGAGGAAACCGTGATGAAGTCAGCTGATGGGACTCTGGGGGCTCTGAGCGAGGGGTGGGGGGAAGAAGCAGGGGTGCTGACTTGGCTTCTACCTGGGGCCCAGGTCGTCTTGGGCGCATTGTGTGTGGACGATGCTGAGGTGATGTTGGCCTAGCTCTGCTGGCCCTCTGTTTCTGTGGCGGGACTTCCTGCTGGGCATTTCTGTGAGTGGGATAGCAATTTAGTGACACATAGCCTTGAGCTTGTATCTGTCTATACCAAGTGTCCTCCACCATGTGTCTTATGTGCACAAGTGCCTCCTTAATTCCAGAAATGGTCAAGGGGTGTATCAGGTAGGATAAATACAATATGAGGCAGTAACAAACAACCCTAAAACTCTTAAAACTACAAAGGCTGATTTCTCATTCATCCAACATGACCAGCTGTCTTTTGTTCATGGACAACCTGGAACTACGGCAGCCACTGATCCGGACACAGCAAGTCCCCACAGAAGAAGAAGCGAGTTCCTTAAAAGTCACATTATCAATTTGGTGCTCTGGTTTGGAGGTAGCGCTTATCACATCCACTGATCATGCCTATTCCTAAACCAGTCACACGAACAACCAGAGTCCATGAAGTCCAGTCCTGGTCATGTCAATCCTGCCACGTGGCTGGAAGGTGGGGAGCCTTGGTGAGTGGCATTTGCAGCTGTTTTAAGGTCCTGAGTATTGCAGAGATATCTCATCCATATTGCCTGGCAGGGCTGGCTTCCACTCTCCCCTGTCAATCTCTCCAAACACTTGTTTTAATAACCACGTGATGCTACATTGAATGGATATACCGTAAGTTATTTCACCAACCCTCCTGCCAATGAGCACTTTCAACTTTTTCCTATTATAGGAATATGATGAAGGTTATTGTATATGTATATATGTGTCCCCTTATTTCTTTAGAATGAATCCATACAAACTAGACGGTTAAATAAAAGTGTATGCACACACTTAGGGATTTTGATTCATACGATCATATTGCCCTTTCAAAAATGTTGCACCTTTGTGTGCTGCTGTGGTCAGACTAGAGGAGGGCCTGTTTTATTGATCTGCAGGGTTGGTAATGTAACAGCTGCGAGCATGCATCTTCTAAGTTCCTCGATTTCAGATGTTCGTGACCTTGGGTTGTCAGAGCTTGAGTTCAGACACGCAGATTTGCATGAGGTGAGTAACAAAAGAGAAAACTCGTCTGCAAGGGCCATTTCCAGGCCGGGCAGGGGTGGAGCATTCTGACTTGCTTCTGTCTTAACATGGACTGTCTGCCTGTGAGGTTAACCTTGAAACCTTGTCTCAAATCAGCCGAGCTAGTGGATGAAGCTCACTCAATGATAGACAGCTAACTGTGCTTGTTCGACACACTATATCAGAAGGTTGATCAGTCTTTGTGACAGTGGCCTAGTCAGTCCCACCCTGGTGATCATCGTATAAAGGGTAAATCAAAGCATGGATGGAGTGCCTGGAGAAAGGGCAGACAGAGCTGTAGATGCATTTGCTGATGGTGGGTTTATAACTTTGGGGACAGTTAAGGAGCTACCTGCATCAAGAGGGACTGGGGTTTTGCTGCTCAACACAAGAGTGAAAATACCATGTGTGGGGACAGGGAAGGCACATCTGAAAAGGGAAGCAGGCTGGGGTTGTGGCTCAGTGGTGGAGCGCTTGCCTAGCATGTGTGAGGCACTGGGTTCCATTCTCAGCACCTCATATAAATAAATAAAGGTCTATTGACAACTATGAGAATGTTTTTAGAAAAGGGAGGCAGGCACTGCCTTAAAGATTCATGAGGCATTTGGGAGAGATGAATTCCCAGATTATCACGTTACTATTTGTTTCTTTCTGAGTTCTTTGTCTTTCCACAATAATAATGTTCACTCTAAAGCAGAGGCAATTTCAAGTAGGGTTTAAATACCATGAAGCGTTCACTCCACATTGTAGTCGTGGATGGGCACGGGTGTATGCACAGACACGCACACACATGTGCCTGTATCAGTTAGGATATTTTGGCTGCATAGAACAAATCTAATTCAAAGTGATTTAAAAAATAAGGACATTTATTATCAGTAGAGAGGCCATATAATTTATCATCCAAACCAGGAAATTTTTGTTCAGGACAAACGCTATATTAGGCAATGTGCTGGCAAAAGTGTAAACTGGAACCGTTCCATGAAACCAGGATTACAATCACCAGAATGATCCTGCCTATCAAGACAACTCTAGGCTCCTGAGTTAATTCTGGGGTACAGATTGGGGCTCTCCAAATCTCAGTGGCTGACCTAGGTCCTTTTTTGCTTTTGAGCTCAAAAATAGTTGCAACAGCTCCAAATATCAAGATATGGACCTCACCCAACGGCACTGACTTTGTAAGAGGAAGGGAGACATTTCCCAGAAGTCCCCAGCGAACTCCCCATCACATTCATTTGTCAGTCATGTAACATGTCTTCAGTTCAACCAATCACTGACAAGGGCAATGGGTTATTACCATGATTGGTTTTGATTGGTTGAAGTTCACCCCCCTGGGAGCTGAGAGGGGGTACAGCCTCTCTTCCAATATTTAACTATTAGAGCAGTGAATAAAATTGGGGTTCTGTTGGAAAAGAGGAGGGGGGCGAATAGTTGTTGGGTATGTAATCAAGAAGGTCTACCATTTTCCCATCTCTCATCTGTAATCAGCTTGGAGGCAAATCAGGAAGGCAGCCATACGTAATCTATGGGACAGTGTCCACCTTTTGCAAACCACCAAGGCCAAAGAGTATCTATGCATATGATGATTTAATGCTAAAAGAATCTTTGTGCCATTTATCTTACCAAAGCCTCACAACCACCCTATGAAATTAGCAGTGTAGGTATTGGGGTCCCTGTTCCTCACCAACAGTCAAGGTCCAGAAGAAGGATTAGGACTCAGTCCTGTCTGTCTCCAAAGTTCATTATCATGTGCGGTGCTGATTTCAAAGGTCTATGCATTTTTCTGCAGGGGAAGGTGAACAGTGGATATGGGAAGTACAGGGCAGGCATTATTTATAATTGGTGGGGAAGATGAGATCGGCGTGCTGAACCATACCTAGCATCCTGCATTTTCCCCTCTCCCAGGTACTATGGGATCCTGGAATATAAGTAATGGAGAATGACATGGTGACTTGAAACCATTTTATTATTTTTCTGAAAGGATCAAAGAAAGGCAGAGGAGAAAGAAAAGGAAGGCAGAGAAAACTGCCAGACTTTGGTATTTTTGAAACACTTGCTAATGAATTCAAACCACAGTGTCATTGCTTTCCACACTGAAGAGCCAGTTTCCAGCTTTCGTCACCTCAGAGGCTGCCCAACCACCTTGAACTGGGCTCTACTGGTCGCCAGTGGGTGGGGTGGGAGGAAGAGAGTGGGGAGAAGTGAGAAAAACCTTAATCTCTTAACAGATGATCCATCGTGTATGGGGGGAACCGTAGTCAACCACCACCCACCATCCCTCCTCCCCTGCCTCCACACCCCACCTCCTCCCCATTCTCTTCTCCCAATTAAGCCTCCTCGAGCCTTGTTCCTAACAAGGGGCTGTGTGTGAGTGCTTCCTAATGATTTCATTTTCAACTTGTCATGAGTCAGGAGGCAGCTGGGAGCAGAGCGGCTCGATATGAGCAGCCCTGGCTAATTAGGTTTCCGGCTGCTTCTTCCTCTGTGCCCCCCCCCCCCACCCCCAGCCCTCTGCCCTGTCACACCCTCAGCTGGATTGCATTCCACTGGCTGTCTCGGCTAATTTGAAGATCTCATGCAGAATTCTACGCTCTTCTCTATTTATTAAAGGTTTCTCAGCTGGGATTGTTAAAGCCAGAAATCATTAGCAAATTCTCCATCCCCTACAGAATGTCCTCAATGGGTGATCTTGTAGTGGTCAGGGAGAGTGGACACCATCCAAGGGACATTGGTTAATACATGGAGCCATTGGGGGCTGACAAAATGACTGGAGGGATGTTTGCATCTAGCTGAGGAGTCAGAAACCCTAAATTTCTAGCAAAGTCAGCTCCACACAACAAAGGTTTGCTTTGCTCATTATGTTGCTAGAAAGCCATGCAAAGTACAGAGAGCAGAAGGGACTTTCAGCTTCTGTCGTCTCTCATTAAAAGGCTTCTGATTTAGGCAAGGAGGAGGCTGCATTCTCTGACTTAACCTGTTCAGGGGAACTCCTGGCTCAGTCTGTTTCTAGTTCACTTCTGGTAGGACCTGGCACAGAGTCAGGTACATGGAAGATGCTCAATCATCCAGTGTTGGTTTGAGTGCTCATGCCATTTCTAACCGTGGAATGGTCCCCAGCTTCGATGAAACTGCAACTGAATGCCTAGTCTATCATCAGTGCTCAGTGAGGAAGATAGAAGTAGGTGTCTTAACAGAAAGAATTTAATATAGGGAATTGGTCGGGCAAGGTTATGGAGGATGGAAACACAGTGAAACAGGCCAGATGCAGGAACTGAGAGAAGCAGCTGCTGCTTCTGTAATTGGGAAGAACAAAACCTAGAAGCAAGGAGGAGGGGCTCATGGACATAGGGTCTAGACCTGTGATAAAGTGACACCCCTGGTGTGTGCTAGTTCCTTGTCAAAGGCCCAAATAGGCTGATTCTGGGAGTGCTGGAAGCAATGGGAGGCTTGAATCACTTGCTGTGCAGGGGAGCTGGGTAGGCTGGGAACAGGGAGGGCTTCAAGGGCAGGGCTTTGCTGTGAGGTGCTCAAAGGGACCCGATGCAAACAGGAAGCAGGAGCAAGGCTATTCACTCTCCTCCAGTCTTCATCTCCCCCACCCCTCCCCGGGGTGATAGAACAAAAAAAGGAAAGAACAACCCAGCATGCAAAGGACAAAGGTCGTCTGCAAACCTTGCAGCCACCAGCTCTGAGCAAAGGAGCACGGACTTGCAGCTGAGAGACGGGACTTGGAAAGTCGCCACCCTGTTGTATACTAGCTAGGAACTGATTGTCTGTCCAGAACTTGAGAGGCACCTGTGCATCATTGAGGGCTCTGGTCCCACCTCACCTGGGAGGTCTCCCCTGTAGCTGCAGGACCCTGAAGCTTGTCCTGCTGAACTCAGCCTTGCCCTCCTCTGGCACCTGGTTCTGGATCTGTTCCTGCTGCCCCTCAAGTTGCTGTCTCAGGTTGCTATGTGGTCCTCGTGGTGACATTTAACCTTTTGTGTTACCATTCCTCCCTTTGCTAAACTTGGACTCAACAGATGATTGATTTAACCTCACTTGTAAAAACCACACACCAAACAATCCTTGAGACAGTTTCTCATCACTCAAATTGAAAGATATGTTAAAAAAAAATGACAGAGCAGAGAGGGTACAAATGGGAAGGAGCCGGCACTCTTGTGCAGTGGGGTGGGAGGGTCAGTTCACACAAACTTTACAGAAGGAGTTTGATGAGATAAATCAGACAGTCTCATACATGGGCACAGCCCCGAGTAGGGCAGCCCCACTTCCAGGATTTTATCCTAAGGAAATTACAACCTGGATTCCGTATCTGTGGGTTCCACATCAGTGGCTTCAACCAAGCAAGGATTAAAAAATTTGGAAAAGAAATAGCATCTGTATGGAACATGCACAGGTATTATTCTTGCATTATTCTCTAAATAATGCAGAGCAGCAATGATTGACATAGCATTGACAGGGTATCAGTTCTTGTAGGTAATCCAGAGGTGGTTTTAAGCACAGGGAAGGATATGTGCAGGACACGAGTTAGTGCTCCTATGTAAGGGGCTTGAGCAACCACGGATGTTGGTGTCTGTGGGGGTCCTGCAACCAACCCTCTGCACATATGGGGGGGCGGTTGTTTGCAGATGTACTCAGTGACATGGCTCTGAGGAGTGCATAGAGGCACTTTGTATAACAGATTGAGTTACCTGTTTGACAATTGGGCAAAGGATATGTGAACTATGATGTAGGTGTTTGTTTTTTTTTTTTTTTGAGCCTTCAAAATGAAGTTTGGTGAGTCCCCCAGAAACTCAGAACCAAATGTTGGTTCTTTAAATCATCAACTTTCCTCCTCTGGATAAGCCTTTGAATTTTTGGAACCTGGGTTCCCTGGTAGGAAGGGAGGGACTGTATATCTTCCTTAACGGGGTTGCAGTAAGGTTGAATGGGTCGTGGGAGAAGTAAATCTTCTACTTTCATAGAAGCTTTTTTTGCTTGTGTTTTAGACCTGAAGATATTCAAGGTCACTTGTCACCCTAGACTCTGTTCAGACCAGGCCTAGTCCTCCATCAAGAGAAAAAAGGACCACAGTGCCATCTGTAGCTTTGGAAGTCCAAAAGTTGGGGTCTTGACAGCAATAAGAGTTTACCATGACTTCCTGGGGCATCGCTGATCTCTCAGGCTGGAGGGAGGAGGTGACTGAACATTTGGGTGCATGTGGGACTGGGGCAGAGCCTCCTCAGGGCAAAGCTCAGCTGGGTGTTAGGAAGAAGGACCCCACTTTTAGTTTGGGGTTCTGTGGGGGTCTCACTATCCTGGTGAAGTCTGGACGTCCTGATTCAGACCTCAGCTCCACTTCCTAATGGCTGTGTCTATTAGCCAGTGTTGTCCAGAGAAATGGACCCACGGGATAGAGGTAGAGGTGTCTCGGAGGAGAATGGAAACTGACTCACCTCTATGGAAGCTGAGAATTCCCACCACATGCCATCTGCAGGCTGGAGAACCAGGAGAGCCAGTGGTCCAGTTGTCCAGTCTGAGTCCAAAGGCTTCAGAACATGGGGTTCTGCTGTCCAAGAGAAGAGGGAACTGATGTCCAAGATCAATTTGAGAGAGCAAATCTGTCCTTCCTCCATCTTTTTTCTACTCAGGCCACCCATGGATTGGATGATGCCCAATCCTATTGGTGGGTGTTCTTCTACCCAGTTTATTGATTCAAGTGTTAATCTGAAATGGAAATAACCTGCATGTCCATCATGTGATGATTGGATAAAGAAAAAGTTGTACTTATTCCCCATGGAATGCTATTAAGTATTCCATAAAAAGGATGAACTCCTGTCCTTTGTCACCACATGGGTGGAACTGGAGGTCATCTTGTTAGTTGAAGTCAGCCAGGCCCAGAAAGACAAGCAGCACACGATCTCAATCTCACATGGAATCTGAAGACATGGAAGAATCTAGAAGCCAAGAGGAGAATAGTGGGCACCAGATGCTAAGGAAAAAGGGTGCAGAAGGGATGGGGAGAGGTTGATCTGGGGCTATAAGTTATAGGCAGGTGGGAGGAAGGCGTTCCAGGGTGCTGTTGCACAGCAGGGTGACTAGAAATAATGATCATGATAGAAATAATGATAGATAGATAATAGAAAATTATAATGTAGATGATGTAACCAATTTAAAAAAAAAACTAGAAAAAAAAGATTTTGAATATTTTCACCATAAAGAAATAATACATGTTTGAGGAAATAAATATGCTTACCCTTAACTTGAATATTATCAGTTATTTGATACATAAAACTGTATCAAACATTACATGTGTACAGATTTTGTGTATGTGGTAAAAAATAAATTTTAAAAAATGGAAAAAAAAAGTGAATCCCTTCCAGAAACCTTCCTCACAGACACCCTGAAAAATAATATTTACCAACTCTCTGGCCCTCCCTTAGCTCAGTCAAGGTGACCTATAGAGTGAGCCATTACATTGTGTGTTCCTAAGCTGGGGAGTTAAGCCCTTGGACTTCTGCATCTGGGACAAGGCTGTTGCTGGGAATCAATGGAGCCCAGCTCATGAAGTTATCAGAACACTGGATGAAAAAGACTTAATAAGTTGCAAGCAATGAAAGTCAAGGGAGGTGGCAGGCTTCCTGGAGATGTCCTTGGTGTCATTGTGGCGTCCTAGCTGGGGGAAGTAGACATGGTAGCCAGGGGTGCTATACCAGGTATAGGAAATCCAGAGAGGGAGAGAGAGAGAGCGTGTCTTTCCAGTGGCCGTGGAGTGTCCCACCAATAGCACTTGGAGATTAGAGGGAGGGAGGGAGAGAGGGTGACGGGCCTGGACATGGGTCCTGCAGCGAAGGATGTGAGGATCGGAGGAACTTGGTCCCCTCCCAGGGGTCAGCAACGTGGAGAGTAGCACCAGGTACCGGCTCCCTCGGAGCGGATGCCAGATGTGAAAATATGGACCTGCTCCACCCTCCCCATGGAGGGGACATCCACACACCCCGTGGAACTGGACAGCTCCCCTCAGAGAGGTCAGGAGTACGAAAATCCTAAACTTGACTTGGTATAACTGGAAATCAATGACGAAAAAAACATTGTCAAAGCGACTGAGTTTGCCTGGCAGTGATAAGATGAAATGTCCTAGCTCAGAGAGTTTGGAGGACTCAGGACAGAATGTAAGTGTGGTTGGGAATGCACACATATGGACACTAACCTGTTCCCACCCCCGAGAAAGTCCACGGTCACTGCATTGGCAGAGGGGAGGGGCTGGCATGTGACAAGGGCTGGGTAAATGGGAAATGAATACATCCTACCTACGAATAATACCACCATCGCAATCGGCCATGCAGGGGGCAGCATTTCTGGTTGACAGAAGGGCTGGGAGCTGAGGATCAGCCCGGTGCCGTCCTCCCCCAGCTCCCTCCTGCCCAGCACATCCTCCTTGCCAAGTCTTGAGAGCGGAGGCAGCAGCGGCAGTGGACTCTGAGTGCAGAGCAGAGCACCCCATAAATACTACCAGTGGGAAGAGAGATTTATGGTATTATAAATGCCAGCGGCAGGCCCAGTTTGTGTTAATGGCCTTATTAGTCACATTGCTGTAAAATCCAGATCTCCACACTGTTTAACAGCTACAGTTCTGCTCGACAGCATTAATTCAATAAATTGAGGCCCCTTGACATAAATCTTAAAGCCCCTGGAACCTGATTAGGAGATCCCTCCTGATGGGTTAGAGATGGACGGATGGAGTGCGGCCGAGGAGCCTCAAGCGGGAACGATGAATCAGATGATACGGCTCCCTCCCTGGCTGTCACCAGGGGTCAGTTCCTACCTATCATCCCAAATGGGCTCAACCTTGACCTTGAATGGGGATAGGCCCAGGAAGGTTGCTGATGATCGGAGGTGGTGAGTTCGGAGCCCCCATCATCCCTGAAGTGCCTCTGCGTAAATTAGAAATCGGTGCCCCCTCCAGGTCAATGCAGCCTCGCGGGTGCGTGGCTTGGTGGGACCATGATACTTTTATGATGGTGAGAGAAAGGCCAGAGAAGCTGCAGGCTGGATTTCAGACCCCAGCACATCCTCGTCTGGGGAGCCCAGTGCACAGAAGTACCCACAAAGCCAGAAATGACGGCCTGGGCAAACCTGTCAAATTCCGCTATAACAAAAGAAGCAAGAGCTTATGATGGAAAGACCTAGAAACTATAAAGTAAAAAACAAGCAACATGAAACAGTCAGTTTCTAGGTAATATACGTGTGGAAGGAACTAAAGAGAAAAATCAATGGAATGATTGATCCCACATTCAGGATCACGGATACCTCTAGGAGGGATGAGGAGCGCCCGTGGGTCTGGTCAGAATCACTGCTGACAGTTTGGTTCTTTGTTTGGGAGGGGGTTCCTGGTGTTCGTTATATCATTAACAAGATAACAAATAAAAATAAAAGAGCTGATCATTTGCTAATGAGGAATCCGGTTCTGTGTCCCGGGGAGAGGGAGAAGCCACAAGAAAGGAAACGGAGGCAAACTATGCTGCCACCTGTCCCAGGCACACATGCTGAGCCCTGTATTAGAGCCTTCTGTCCATCACCCTGCTGAGTTCTCATGGTCACCCCAGTGCCAGCAGAGATCCAAGGCTGAAGCTTGACTCAGGCCCTTACAAGTCAAGTGATATTGGACATGTTGCTGGATTACTTTGTGCTCCACGGTCTCCTCATCTGTGAAATGTGGTTTTCAAAGCTGAATTGCAAAGATCAACACAATGTGAGAGTGAGCTCAGAGCATAGCAATCGGCAACAAAAAAGATGATTCCAATGTGGAGAGGAGCAGTAGCTCTGTAGTCAGCTAGCAGGATTTAAGTGAGATAGTGCGTTTGGACCTGTGCTTGGCAGGTGGAATGTGCAATCAGTGTGAGATACCATTATGTCATCATGCCCATCTTACAGATGAGGAAGGTGGAGGATGGTTAAGTAACTTGTGCAAACGGCCATTCCTTTCCTCTCTTTTCATCCAACCCATTTTCTTTCCTATCACACAAAGACCTTATCTGAGTATTTAATGTGAGGTAAGGGATGTAGTAGATTCTGAGATGCAGACATGGAGGGATAATGTGATAATCCTTACCTGTAAGCATCCCACAGTCTTTGAGAACTGGATGAGGGTTGATGGAGGGCTGGTGGTGGATCCTGAGGGTGTGGGACCCCTAGGAGAGAGGGACTGTCTCAGAAACCAAAACGGGCTTGAGTTCACTTTTTTTTTTTTTTTTTAAAAAGACTCCTCTGGTGATGGGACAAATCTGCCCTTGCTTGACCTCATAACTAAGTGGTAGACTTGGAAGAGGAATGGGGCATCCAAGGTCAACAGGGAGAGAAGATTCTGATTTCTTCTGCCATGTGTCCATGGTTGACAGGTGGATGGATGGACATCAGGTTTTCCAGGTCAAGCTTAGTTGTATGGTGAAAGCTTCAAAGTCATCTCCAATGTCACACACCACAAATGGATGCGTAGTCTGGGCTTCTGCATATGGTGGCCGTGCTCCCCTCTGAGGGGATGCAGAAGAGGCTTTGCAGCTGCTTAAAGCCTGGAGTCTGGGGTCCGAGGACATCACTTCTGTCTCATTCTACTGCTTAGAGCAAGTCACATGGCCAGCGCAGTTCCGGGGGAGGGGAAACAGACTCCCCCTCAAAGTGGGAAGAGAAGCACAGGTGCAGAGAGAGGAGGAGGAATCGTTGGCACCATCTTTGTGGACTGTCCAACATCGGCATCCCAGATTTGAGGGGTGGTGGTCAGCGAGTGGGGGTCTTCATGCAAAGGACAATGCTAACCTACGGTTTGAGGAGAGTCCAGGGACCATGGCATGTTGAACACAAAGGAACAGCATGTGTGGAGGCCCAGAGGCTAAAGGGAGCCGGAACTTTCAGAAAATTGAAGGAAGTTCGGCAAAGTGTAGGGAGTTGGAAAGGGAGAGGCAGGGGAGAGGTGGGCCAGGAGCGGGCCGTGGAGGGCCTAGGAGATGGATACTGCATCCTGGGGAGGATGAGGGGCCGCTGGAGGAGGCTGATTTGGAAGTGACAGACCTGATTAAGGTTTTGAGATAATCCCTCTGGCTGCTCTAGGGAGGATGGATCGGTAGGAAGGCTGAGTGGGTGTTTTGAGGTCAGGAGGAAGGCTGTGGGGCTTCTCAAAGCAAGAGGTTGTGGTGAAGGTGGCCAAAGAGGAGTAAGGATGAATGGGGACGGTCTTTAGAGGTCCAGAGTAGGGCCAGAGTGTCCACTGGGTCACCTCCCTCCGCTCAGCTTGCGCCCACCTCCAGGTGCACTCCAAGGTCCCCTTATGTCCCTTCTCCTATCTAGCAATCCCATGCGTTGGTGGCTTCAGTAATCTGCTAATTAGCCTTCCTGTCTTCTGGGTCTCCCCTTTCCAGTCCATCTTGCATGCTGTCACTTGAGCAAGTGTCCTCACGCACAGCTTCACCTCAGGTCCGTTTGCTGTGGAAAATAACAAAGCCAGGCAGGGGCTCCCCGATTCCTGCAGGAGGAAATGAACCATCTTTCACATCCCATTTCAGGTATTCCTCGGCATGACCTTCTAAAATGCGTCCCCCGCTGTGGTTCCATCAGATCCCACCTGCCAGATATAAACAGTGTGACCGGTGGCTGGGGAGTTCTTGAATGACCATGACGGCAGTGACAATGGTCCCGTGTGGTCAGACCTATCACAGTTAATTACGTTCGCCTTTGGACTTGGTGCGGCAGACGTGGGGATGTGCCTCCCAGGTTCCCCTTCAAGGGATGACTTGCTGCCCAGCCCTAGGAGAGCGGTCAGCAGATGGCCGCCAGCAGTCTGCATTCTTTGACAGCTGCAGAGAGCTGTCTCCCTAAGATCGCGTCCTTTTGGGGCACTGACATCCTGTAACTGAGCAAGACAGGAATAAAGACTTGGATCCTGGGCTCTGCCTGGGTGGCTGTCTCCACTGCACCTGAAATACCATTTCAACATCCTCCTCCTTCAACCTTTTTTTAGGCAGTTTATTGAAATACAGATTCTATACCATGCAACTGGCCTATTTAGAGTATACAACTAAATAGTTTTTAGTATATTCAAAGTTGTGTGACTGTTATTAGAATTAATTTTAAACATATTCTTTCCCGTCAAAAGAAGCCCCATACCTCTTAGCATCCATTCTATATTTTCACCAGACTCCTAGCTCTAGACAAACACGAATCTATTTTTCATCTCTAAAGATTGCCCATTGTGGACATTTCATATAAATGAAATCATATAAAATGTTTTTTTGCATCTGGCTCATTTTTCTTAGCATCCTGTTATTGGTGTCGGTCCATGTTATAGCCTGTCTCAGGAGTTCCCATGCTGAGGGTTGGGGCTTCAATTTTTGAATATCGAGGAGACATATCCAAGGAGAGGAGAGGAGAGGGAGAGAGAAGAGGGAAGAAGGGAAGGGTTAGGGAAATAGTAGGAAAATAGGGAAGAAAAGAGAAAAAAGAGATTCAGAAAGGAACAATCCATGGAAACTCCAGACAACTGGTTGACCTCAGTCCTTGTGGGCATACTGGTCGACCTGCTCAGAGGTAGGGAAGAGGGAGAGATGGAGAGGTTGTAGTAGCTGGATTGCTTCCTCTAGCAAATCAAGGGCCAGTTTCAGGTGCTTCCTAAGATCCAGGTAATTCCTTGCCTATGGATTCTGTAAGACGCTCTGATATCTTTCCCTACAATCGACTCCCTTTGTGCTTACATTAACTTGGCAGTGGGTTCCTGTTGCCTCTTGTCAAGAGTGACAAGAACTATGAATGACAGGTGCTAATTCGCAGTGGTCGTGAGCATGGCTCTAGGAGTCAGCCAGCCCCTGCTGGCCGATTGCTTAACGTCCACAGGCATAGGACTTAAACTCTGGGACCCTCCATTGCCTCATCTATACAGTGGGGATAAAATAGCATCTAACGGGTTGGACTGTTTTAGGATTTAATGACGTGACACATGTAAAGTCTTGGAGGAGGGCTTAGTACCCAGTAAGCACTTAATAGACAATTGCTTTTCATAATAGTGATGATTATTATTGTTATCATTGTTCAGTGGACCAGATGGACCAGATAATTCCTGAGATTTCTTCCACTTCTGACCTTCTTTCTAATCCCTGAGTTTGGAATATAGTCTCAGAATGGGGTTTTTGGAATGTCTGCCACTTTCCTGAAATTTGTTTCTAACATTTGTGCAAAAGGAATTTTATTGTATTTTATTTTATTTTTCTGGTTAGAGGAACCCAGAGCATTCATCAGACTCTTAAAAGGGTTCATGACCTCCCACAGCAGTTATGGAGTGGCTTTAGAATACAAGGATCCTGCAATATTTCAGGGTGACCCCAAAGAAGAGGAAGTTGATATTCCTGAAGATTAGGTCAACACCAAGATAGATTTTAGTTCAAAGCTTTAACAGAACTTCCAGAAAAGCTCACAATCTGAGGCTCGCAATCACCTCTATCAAAGCAATTTAGTAGGAACATAGCTATCTCTCAGCAGTGTGCAGCCCCATGGGGAAATAAAATTTGATGGGAGCAGCGAGGGCTCCTGTGTCCTTGGGAAAGGTCAATGTGACATGCGAAGGAGCCTTGCAGTATGAATGAGTGAGTAAAGCAAATGGAATGTTCCAGAATGAATTCACAAGCTTGACCCCTTGTCAAGATTCATGTGAAATTGTAGGGGCATTTGCTGCCAACTGTAACCTTGAAAATTATGGACAAGAGGTGTCGTGGCCCTGAGTTATCTTCCTAATGTCCAGCGAGCAGGCTACTCCACTGCACAAAACCCTTCGGTGGCTGTCTTTTATTTTGAGGCGTATTTCTCAAACTGGGGCACCTGTAAGATAACATGACAGCGAATCAGGAGAAACACAAAGGCAAAGGAGAGACGCAGGAAGAGCTTCCTGGAATTAGCAACCCTAACATTTTTTTTGGAGAGGAGTATTTATTAAATGTTGAAACATAATGAAAGTGTACATGCATGTCTATAAGCTCAGACGAAAGTTGTTGGGGAACTCTTGGGGCTGAAATCAAGCTCTCAGCAGTTCAGAGTGGGCTGTCACTCAATGTGTTCCTCACTTCTTTCTGTTGATGGTACTTTTTGTGAAAAAACGGGTGATGCTCTTGGCTTCAGGGTGACGCCTTCATGCTACTTAGTGGAGTGTAAAAGGCGCTTCACAGTTTGACTCAAATCTTATGAATCAAGATGACCCTCGGCAGCAACAGCCTCATGACCAATGAGATAGGCCATCTAGCACAAAGAGCATCTTCCCCCAGTGGTTTCAATAGAAGTTCCAGGGTTGGCGTCCACTGAGTTAGCCATGCCACTTGCATTTCCCAAAGCAAGTCATTGTGATTTCCATTGGCCAGTTGTGGAGCTGGGGTTGGGTCATCAGCTCCATCTGGAACCCCAGGGTTGAGAGTAATCAGGGCATTGTTCAGTGTAAGGATTTCTTCCTCTCCCTCCCCCTTTCCCTCCTTCCCCTTCTCCTCCTCCCCCTTCTCCTCCTCCCCTCCTCCAGACTGACTTGTCAGAGAGAAAGGAGGAGTTATAAGGATGGAGAGGAAGTGGGAGACCACTGTGGGTAGGGTGGTTGGGAGTTTGGTGTTCGATTGGGAGTGAGCAATGTGCTGAAGAGGTGGGGGCGTGGGTGAATGAAACAAGAGAGTCCTTCAAAGAAGTGCTTCTGAAGATCCTGAATTGATCCCCCATGTGCTGACCAAGAGATGCAGGAGTGGATCACCCTGCTCTGGGTGGTGGGCTGGGTTTCCTCACATTCTACAACACTCCAGACTGGGCCACATGGAACCTGAGTTTGATTAGGGCTACATGTGTCTTCTTGAATCTGTTCTGGATTCTAATAACTGACCTTGACCATTCTGGGACCCTACTACCATGGGTGATGGACTTGACCTTCTGCCCAGCAGTGCTCACAGTTAATAAATAGCAAGAGTTTACTAAGGGCCAGTCATTCTGCTAAGCTTTGAAAACATAGAATCTTCTTTAATGTTCATGACAATATTTTTAAAGGTATGTTATTTCCACTTTACAGATGAGGAAATGGATGAAAGAAGGGTTTAGCAACTTGCCCAGGGTCACCAGCTAGAAGTAGGTAGTAGAGGTGGAGTGAGCACCAGAGCAGTGAGACTTGGCAGTGTTCTGTCTTCTAGGTAGCTGTCCAAGGCTTCCCCCTCCCACAGTGTCACAGAGGTTTAGGATTCTCTTAGGTAGTGAGAAGGTGCATCGTCTGTCCTTCCTACTTTAACTTGAAGGGGTCTCACATCAGTGCCTGTTTCCCCCAGGGCACATAGAACACACACTTCCCCATCTGGCTCCTGTCAAGTTCCCACTCTTGCATGTTACCCAGATCTTCTACTTCCTTCCGTCCTGCAGACCTGGTTGTTGGGCTTCCCGGGAGCCAGCCTGTTTTCCCTCAAGACCTGAGCCATCCCTCCCTACAGCTGGGCTTCCACCGACTGCTCCATCTCCCTGAAGAGGATCTTTGAATATGTATAAACTGCAGCTATTGATAGGAATCAAGTTTTTTTTTTCCTGACTTTTATTTCAGAGGAAATAAATACCTGGGGGAAGGCGTATTACTTATCTCCACAGGTGGAAGTCTGAGAATCTCAGCCCTGATCCTGCTGGGTTCCCCATGAGAGGCTAAGGAAGTTATTTTTCACACTGTAAGCAACCTCCAAGTGGAGCTATTAATAATGCGTATGTTGTTGTAAATAACAGCTAGGATCAATGTCGGGATGTTTGGGATGGAGGTTTAGACTCCATCCTTGGATGCTGTGGTAGACATTTGTGGACCTACATTCTAAACCCTTCTTCCTCGACACCAGAGCCCCATCCCGGTGGTTCAGTATGGCCGTGGTACAGCCCGTCCTAGGCTGAGTCACGAGTCAAAGTCAATTATGCAGCGTCACCCTCACTTTGCCAGCCTCTCTTGCAGCTAGAAGTGACACAGATCAAGTCAGAGGAACTGAATGAAGTTTGATCCAGGGAAAAACAGTGTCTCCCAAGAAAAGGAAAAAAAAGACAGAGCTGGGCCAACTTTCCTCATTTTACTACCTGCAGAGGGAGTGGCTTCTTGAGAGTGTTGAAAGGATCAGCATGGGAAGGGTTGGTGTACTGGGCCCTGGGTCCCTGGTGATTGCGCTAATGACAGTAGCCAGCTACTTCTGGATGTGTAAAGAGAAAAACAACCCCCCACCCCTCTTTTTGTCTAAGCCACTTTGAGTGAGGATTTTTGCTACATGCAGCCAACTACATCCTAAGCTGACATAGACATAATTTATTTTTTCTTATTGACAATGAATAAATCCTCACTTTAGAAACTTTTTAAAGAGAGCAAGAGAAAGAAAAAGAAGTCATGAGCCACGAATAATCGAGGTTGATTTCTTTTTAACCTTTTGTAGGGATAAGAGTATTGAGTTGACATTTATTCTTTATAACATGACAGGTGAAGAATCCTACGGGCTTCATCTCATTGCGCCCTCACTATAATCTATGAGGTTATAATTTGGAAAAACATGTACTCACTCCCTCTGCATTTCTCTCTCTGTTAAAGTTAACATTGCTATTGATTTGTTCTTATGATTCTGGATTTTTTTTTCCTAGGCAGTTACACACACGCTAAGAAGATTTTGTATTTTACATGCTAATTAGATCACACTGAGCATGGTGTCCTTCAACTTGCATTTATCCTCACTAATTTGTCTTGAGATTTTTCTGTGTTAGTTCAAACATTTTTATCTTGAAAATCTCAGTGGTAGTGTAGAAAGTAAGGAAACCCTTTTTAAGAGTTAAAACAGTCCAAAGGTGAAATGGGATACTTCACAGCTAATGATCTCCCTGTCCCCGGAGAAACCAAGTAGATTGAGGAGAAACACTTGGAAAGGATGTTTAACACTAGATGATAGGTTGGACTATGGTAGCCTTTAAGGGCCAAACTTTCCCTGAAATCCTGTAATTTTATGACCCAACAGGAAGTTGCATCTGTCCTTCTCCTTGGAGTAAGCTGGTTGTTTATTTGACAAAGGTGGACCAAGCTATGTCAAAAATCCTGATTAAATAATGATGGTACCCAAGAGTGAAAAATTAGATCCACATGATGGCAAACAGTTTCCTGACCTGAGAAAGAAGGTACGGGAGGTGGAAGAATGGCCCCAAAGATGTCCACAGACTAATTCACAGGACTTGTGTGTGTGTTGTCCTACGAGGTCAAGGGGAATTAAGGGAACGGTTGGAATTGAAGTTGTTAATTAATTGACCTTAAGATAGGGAGATTAACCTGAAATTTCCAGGTGGGCATAATAAAATTGCAAGAGTCCTTAAACGTGGAAGAGAAGGAAGAGAGGGTCAGAGAGATTCTGCATGAGACAGACTTGATGTGCCACAGCTGGCCATGAAGATGGCAGATGGGGCTATGAGCCAGGGGATGTGGATGGGCTGTAGGGGCTGGAAAGGCAGGAACTCATGCAATAGGCAAAGGTCTGGGGATCTATATATGGATATGCATGTGATTATGCTAATTGGCTCTACCTGAAAAACCACAGAACAGGGGTTCTATTGATGGTTCTATTGATAGGTAGGATGTGGAATTCCAGGGAGAGAGCCATGGTCCCGTGTTCTATACTGGTGGTCCTGCAGTGCTGCTGAAGGAAGTTGGCTTTCTTTATCTTTTTTAACTTTATTTATTTATTTTTATGTGGTGCTGGGTTCAATAACCCAGTGCCTCACACATGCTAGGCAAGCGCTCTGCCACTGAGCCCCAGCTCCAGGAAGTTAGTTTCTGTGATGAATATCTATATCACAATCTGCATTTAATGCATGGAAAGAGGTATTTCAGGCTCTAAGATATCCTAGAACAGTGGTTAAAGGCAGAATTTGCTAACCTTGTGACCTTGAGATAGCTACTTTACTTTTGTGAGCCTCAGTCCCTCCATAAAGCAAAACAGGACATTGTTTTGAGTTCAGTGGGGGTTGACCTTGGCTGCATACCAGAATCATCTGGGAGAGTTTGTATCTGCATCAACCAGTGGGTCTCTTCCCAGAGCAGCTGATAAGAAATCTTTGGCGATGGGGCCCAGGCATCTATAACCAGGGAAGCAGATCCCCCAGGTGATTCCAGGGCGCTGTTAGAACTGAAAACCTCTGACCTGTCTCAGGTCGTTGTAGGGGGTTTAACCAATGGTTGGAATCACCCAGAGAAGCTTTTACAAATCCTGTTACACAGGTCATTTCTCAGCCCAGTGAAATGAGACTTTCTTGAATGAGATCCAGGCATCAATATTTTCCAAATCTCCTAGGTGACTGCAATGTATAATCAAGGTTGACAATTTCTGGTATAGACACTGTGAGTAAAACACTTGGGACAGAAGAGATTCTCACCATTATCATTGCCTTTTTTCCTTTTGAGGGCACTATTGCAAATGCGTATGGTCATGGGAGCTTCAGAATCAGCTCGACCTGGCTGGGGTTATTACTGAGATTATTCTGGCACTTTCTGGCTACAAGACCAGAGCAAGTGCTTCTCTCTGAGCCTTAGCAGCATCATCCATAAAGTGGGGATAAAAATATATAACTGAAAACTTGGTGATGGAACAATAGCTGAGATATGAAATTAACCTATGTGCCCATCAATAGATGAATGGATACACAAATACGGCCTCTATACATAGTGGAATATTACTTAGCTATGCAAAAGAAAATACTGCACCTATGCAACATGAATTAGCCTAGAGGACATGGTTAAGTGAAACGTCAGGCAGAGAAAGACAAATACTGCATGCTCTCCCTTATAGGGGAACCTAAAAAAAATGGATCTAATAAAAGTAGAGAGTAGAACACTGATAACCAGAGGCTGGAAATGAAGGGAGTGGGGAGGGAAAGTTTGATTAATGAGTTCAAATTAGAATAAGATATAAAGAATAAATTTGGGTGTTCTATAGCACAGAAGGGTGACTGTAATTAATAATGCATTGTCTATTTCAAAATAGCTAGAAGAGAGGATTTTGAATGTGTTCATGATAAATGTTTGAGTGAGCCAGGCACAGTGGCGCACTCCTGTCATCCTAGTGGTTTAGGAGGCTGAGGCAGGAGGATCACAAATTCAAAGCCAGCCTCAGCAAAACCGAGGTGCTAAGAAGCAACTCAGAGAAACCCTATCTCTAAATAAAATACAAAATAGGGCTGGGGATGTGGCTCAGTGGCTGAGTGCCTCTGAGTTCAATCCCTGGTACCAAAAAAAAAAAAAAAGAAAGAAGAAAAAAAAGAAAAGGCTTTGGGCACTGGTCACTATGATCAGGAACGAGTCTCCAGAGTCAGGTGGCACAAACTAACTGGGCTTTGCTCCTAGAGCCCCATCTCTCACCTCTCAAGCCCTGGTTTCCTCATTTGCAACAGGAGCTCTGCCCATCTTAATGGGTGTCTGGGAAATGAAGCAGGTCACGTGTGCAAACTCCAAAGTGCACATGCATCCTAGACGCTCACCTGCCTGGTTGCACACTCACTGGAGAGTCCCACACACCTGCTCCCATCTCTCTGTCAAGCACCCAGATTTAAAGCTGAGGTCGCGATCTGGCTGCCACTCGCCAGCACCTGTGATGATTTGACCTGAACCACATTTATGGATTTTTAGAAATTAGCCTTCATCTCTTTAAAAAATCAGAAGCTTGCTCAGAAGTATCTACATGCCCAATTTCTCTTAAAATATGGGGCAATGGGGGCGATAACTGTTACCAAATCCATAGGGCATACGTCCAAAGCTCAACAGAAGCATTTAGGTGGCATCAGTCTCAGTCACGCTCAAAGGCCCCTTTTTATCAAAGAGAAGCTTTTATAACACCCTCCTTACTGTTCAGAAATGAATTTCACAGATAATATAATCTATATGTACACATAACTTTGAGAAAAATCAATATCATGTCCTAACAATATTATAATAAAGTGAACGCAGTCTATAATAAGATAGTATATATTTCAATATGTAAATGATTGCATATGACTCTACAATAAAACATAATGATACAGCCAGATAATTGCTTCCATATATAATCACGGGGACGGCCGCAGCTACACAGGCAAACGGGGACAGATGTGTCGTGTCACTTAAGAAAAATTGCCACGTTCTGTGTCACCGTCAGTGACCCTGTTTCCTGAAACAGGGCATGACCTTTGCTGAAGTTCTTAACAAAGCAAAGATGAACCCTCCATTCACCCAGAGGCTCTATTCCTTTAAGATTCAGTGTCTACATAAACCATGCAAAAACAAACAAATTTTTTTCTTTTGGTTTCTATGTCCAAAGGACTTAGAGGTAGATTCAGATGATTATTGTTTTAATCAGCTTTTCTCACTGCTGTGACTGAAAGACCTGATCAGAACAATTGTAGAGGAGGAAAGGTTTATTTGGGGGCTCATGGTTTTAGGAGTCTCAGTCCATAGAAGGTTGGCTCCATTCCTTGGGGTCTAAGGTGAGGCAGAACCTCATGGTGGAAGAGTGTGGCAGAGGGAAGCAGCTCACTCTGCGATCAGGAGGGAGAGGAAGAGGGAGAGGGAGAGGGAGGGGGAGGGGGAGACTCCACTGGACAGATACAAATATATACCCATAGCCACGCCCCAATTCCCACCTCCTCCAGCCACACCTACCACTTCAGTTAATCCCATCAGGGATTAATTCACTGATTGGGTTAAGACTCTCACAACCTAATCATCTCTCTTCTGAAACTTCCTGCACGTGGGAGCTTTTAAAAAAAATTTTATTTGTTCTAATTAGTTGTACATGCCAGTAGAATGTGTTTATATATTTTGATAGATCATTCATGAATGGAGTATAATTTCTCATTTTTCTAATTGTACATATTGTAGGATCACATGGGTGATGCAGTCATATATGAACATAAGGTAGTAATGTCTGTTTCACTCTACTATCCTTCCTACTCCCATACCCCTTCCCCTCCCTTCACTCCCCTCTACCTAATATAAAGTAACGCTATTCTTCCCATTGCCCCACTTATTGTGAATTAGCTTCTGCATATCAGAGAAAACATTCAGCCTTTGGTTTTTTGGGTTTGGCTTATTTCACTTAGCATGATATTCTCCAACTGCATCCCTTTACCAGCAAATGCAAGAATTTCATTCTTCTTTAAAGCTGAGTAGTATTCCATTGTATCTATATATGCCTCATTTTCTTTATCCGTTCATCAGTTGAAGAGCATCTAGGTTGGTTCCATAGTTTAGCTATTGTGAATTGAGCTGCTATAAACATTGATGTGGCTGCATCACTGTAGTATGCTGATTTTAAGTCCTTTGGGTATAAACTGAGGAGTGGGATAGCTGGGTCAAATGGTGGGTCCATTCCAAGTTTTCTGAGGAATCTCCACACTGCTTTCCATAACGGTTGCACCAATTTGCAGACCCACCAGCAATGTATGAGTGAACCTTTTCCCCACATCCTCGCCAACATTTATTGTTGCTTGTGTTCTTGATAATTGCCATTCTGATTGGAGTGAGATGAAATCTTAGAACAGTTTTAATTTGCATTTCTCTAATTGCTAGAGATGTTGAACATTTTTTCATATATGTATTGATTGATTCTATTTCTTCTGTGAAGTGTCTGTTCAGTTCCTTTACCCATTTATTGGTTGGGTTATTTGTTTTTTTTTTGGTGTTAAGTTTTTTGAGTTCTTTATAAGATTAATGCCTTATCTGAGGTGCAGGTGGCAAAGATTTTTCTCCCAATCTGTTGGTTCTCTCTTCACATTATTGATTGTTTCTTTTGCAGAGAAGAAGCCTTTTAGTTTAAATTCTTCCCATTTATTGACATGTGGGCTTTTGGGGGACCCCTCCCACCCAAACCATAACAATTACGATGCATTTATTTTTCATGGATGTCAATCTTTGGCCAGACGTTTATGTAAGTTCATTGCACACCCCCAGGCCTAGAAGCCATCCAAAGACACCCCCATGGTTTTCCAGCTCTTCCCCTAGGGAGCAGCATTATCCCCATTGAGTTTTTGTTTTGCTTTGTTTTGAAATAAGAAATTTGGGGGAGATTTGGGGACTGAAGGGCATTTCTGGAACTTTGTTGCAGAAATGGTTTAGCCAGTATATTTCCACTTATCAAGTACTTGCGATAGGAAGTTGGTTCACTTTTGTCCTGTTTTTTTTTTTTTTTCTCTTGTTTTTAAATGGGAAAGATGGTTCTCTGGGTGAGAACTTCTTCTGTCCTTTGGGAGTTGACTGAGGGAGCTCAGATTTACTATCTTAGTAAGGAAAGCCATAACAATCTGAAGTTTGTCAAAAAGAGCAAATACTTACACAAAAATAGTTAATAATCATGATAATGGCAATGACTATCTTTATTGAGCACCTACTATATACCAGGCACTGTCCTGAATGATTTCTAAATGCATTCTTATTTAAAATCAACATGCTCTTGTTGGTGAGAATGTGGGGGAAAAGATACACTCATTCATTGCTGGTGGGACTGTAAATTAGTGCAACCATTATGGAAAGCAGTGTGGAGATTCCTCAGAACACTGAGAATGGAACCACCATTTGACCCAGTTATCCCATTCCTCGGTTTATACCCAAAGGACTTAAAATCAACATGTTACAGTGACACAGCCACATCAATGTTTATAGCAGCTCAATTCACAATAGCTAAACTGTGGAACCAACCTAGATGCCCTTCAATTGATGAATGGATAAAGAAACTGTGGTATATATACACAATGGAATATTACTCAGCCTTAAAGAAGAATGAAATTCTGGTATTTGCAGGTAAATGGATGGAGTTGGAGAATATCATGCTAAACCAATCCCCCAAAACCAAAGGCTGAATGTTTTCTCTGAGAAGTGGATGCTGATCCATAATGGGGGGTGGGAAAGGGAAGAATGGAGGAACTTTGGATAGGAAAGACAGGAGTGAGGGGAGGGGAGGGATCATGGGGAGGGAAAGATGGTGGAATGAGATAGACATCATTATCCTATATATGTGCATGTTTGCATGAATGGTATGACTCTGCATTGTGCACAACCAGAGAAATGAACAGTTGTGCTTGGTTGTGTACAATGAGTCGAAATGCATTCTGCTATCATGTATAACTAATTAGAACAAATAAAAAAAAGAAAAAGAACATCATAGAACAAATACAATCAAGATGCTCTTATTTAGATTGACAGCCCCCACTGCCCTGCCACCACATGGACGTGACCCCTGAGACAGCCACATAGGGAGTCCTCAGCAGCGATGGAGACCCAGAGGGAAGGAGGTGAACATTCACTGAGTCCCTGCCCGTGTGAGCTACTCAGGATTTGGTATTTAATCTCCTGGTTGCTCAGGTCAAGACCCTGTGACCCTGGCCTTCTCTCTTCTTTCAGACCTGAACCCCAGCCTGCTGAGACCCTGGTGGGGCTCTCTGAGGACAGTCTGCAGGCTGTCCCTTCCTCCTGCTCTCTGCTGCCAGCCGGGCGCCCATGATAATGTCTGAGCCAGAGCATCCAGTGGGCTCCTGGCTGCTGGCTCCTCTTCCCTGCCTCTCCTTCCCGGGGCCCAGTTCTGCGCTGGGTCACGCTGGAGCCCAAGGCAAACACAGACCTCGGAGTGCCCACCATGACGGAAGCTTGGGCATCCATCTGATTTTTTCAAACATTCAATAAATGTTATTTATCTTGAGCCTTGGGGGGTTGGGTTCAAGGCACCTGTGTCTTACTTGCGTCCCCTCCTTGTTCAAATGTCAGCCTGGCCCTGTCACTCCTGGCTCAAGAGCAACCTGTCACTCAGAGGAAGAGCCCGAGTCCTGCCAGGCCCAGCATGGCACATGGTGCCTTTCCTGGGTCCTTCCTTCCCCACACCCACAAGCCAGTTAGCGCCTGGCCTGCCACAGGCTCTCCTGCTGTGGCTCCCTGCCTAGAACATTCCTCCTCTAACGTCTACCCCGCTCCCTCCTCTCCCTTGTGAGGAGGCCAGGGAGACCCTCTTGGGTCTCACCCCTGCCTTTGCCCTGCTATTTCCCCACAGTGGCCTGACTTGCGATCTTTTGTCTTCATGATGGTGCAGAACGGTCCCCGTGCAGTGGGGATCTTAACAGGAGGCTCCCGGGTCGATCTCAGCTGTAGGGCACTTGCCTGGCATGGGCGAGCCCCGGGGATCCCTCCCCAGCATTGCAAAAGAAAAAAAAATAGGAATAATACTTGGAACTTTAAATTCTGGTCTTTTTGCAGGTGTGGGACGTGCAATCCACTGCTCTTACCCCGCTTGGAGGTGCAGCCCAGTCACCCCATAGCAGCAGGGGACACGCCCAGCACTCTACACGGTGCTGTGAGGCTGAGCTCCCGCAGGCGTGGCTCCCCGCATCTACGACTTAGGGTATTTCCAACTTCCGGTGGGTTTATTGGGACCCAAAAGTCCCCCGGGGAAGAAAATAGCACCTGTCCAGAGAATGCACTCATTTCTTAGGATCCGATTTTATCTCCTTCCTGGCATATAAGCAACTCCCCGGGAGGAACCTTTAGCTGGCCTCCTCTCTGGTGCACGCCACCTCCTGAACGGACCCTGGCACGTGCTAGACGCTCCACAAATGTTCATCGAATGAATAAGTAAATTTCGTGTGGTCTTCGCGTCCTCTCCCTGGGAAGTTGTTCCGATGCTTTTGAACAACGGGGCGAGCTGAGGATGACTGAGCAGGTTTCCTGCCGGCTCTGACTCCCACGCTGTCCTTTCACCGCTGCGCTGTGTGGGTCTGGGGCTCAGAGCGCTTGGGTTTAAAACCTGGGTTGGACTGGCCCCAGCTGTGTGATCATTTACTCGGAATTATTTACATAATTTTTCTAGGTTTATTTTCACATCTGTACAAATAAAGCAAACAAACAAAAAAACCCCCCTAACTCATTAAATATAATAAGATCATAAACCCAGGAGTGATAGGAACTCCTTTCTCTTCTTCAGTTCAACATCAGATTCAAGGTCGAATTTTGACCATTCTCTGTCCCCTTATTCTCCACCTTCACCTCGGCTGCTTTAATCCAAGCCAGGAGCATCTCTTGCTTGGACCATTGCAGTAGCCTCCTAACTGCTTCCATCCCTCCCTATGCATCCTGCTTTCCTGACAGCTAGAGGCCTCCTTTATATGAATCTCATCCTGCTGATCCTGTGCTGAGACGCTTCCTTACCTGCCCCTGCAGACGCAGAACACATCTGGCCCTTACCTGCCCCATCCCGCACTGCATGCCTGGGCCCTGCCTCCCCCCTGGCCTTACTGCTGTCTCCCTGCCCACCAGGCACCGGACTGGACTTCCATTGCTGCTTAGGAGCTGCCAGAATCTTCCATGCTGCTGCTCCCTCTGCCTGGAGCGCTCCTCCCTTGGCCTTAGTAGTTGGCTCCAATGTGGCTCCTCAGAGGGACAGTGCACCACTGCCAGGCTGGGTGGCCGTGGCGATGGCATCCTAGCAGGGGAGGGGACTTTCCAGCTTGTTTCCTCTGCTGCTTCCCCAGTCTGCCTGTGTCCCCTTGTCCTGAGTACTGTCCCGCCCACCCAGGGTGCCTCACCTGCACAGGTGACAGATTTGGCTTGACGTCGGCCGCCAGGTGAGGCCCTTCCCCTTCCTCCCTCCCAGAGCTGGCCCTATTGCTGGTGTTCTCAGGGATTGTCACCCAGTACCCTGGAGTCATAAGGCTCTTGCAGAGATTCCAGGGTGGGGCAGGCAAGACAGAGGCACCTGGGGCTCGGGGTCACAAGGACGTGATGGAGCCCAGCTGGACCCCGGGTGTGCCCACTGCTTGGCTTCTCAGCATTCGATGCGTTGGCTCTCCTTGAAATACTTTCTCTTCTGTCCACCCCCAACGTGTCTTCTCAGCCTCCAAGGCTCAGTGGGAAGGCCGCCTCCTCCCGGAAGCCGCCCAGGCTTTCCTGCGTGGACTGCTGTTGTTCTTTCTCTGTGCCTTTGTTATTAGGGCATATGATCTCATCACAGCAAAGGCCGTTTCCAGACATTGACTCAATCCATTCATTTTTTATTCATTAACTTCATGTGAAGTGCTTCTTAAGTGCCAGATGGTGTTCTAGAACGGGGTTTCTTGAGCATGTTTCTGGGGAACTGACTTCTTCAGAATCAACACAAGGCCAGGGCCCAATGCAAAGCAGTGAATGTTTGTTGAGTGAATAAATAAACGTGTTCATTCAAAACTGTTGATTGAGTACCTACTGTGTTCTGGGTACCATCCTAGACAGGAGATGTGCAGCGGTGAACCAAACATGCACTATCCCTGACCTCATGGAACTCACAAGATGAAACTGGGCAAACTGGGTTGATGGTACCTACTGAACAGGGTCATGCTAACCCTGGGCTCATCTGGCCCTTACACTAACCCTAACATCATCCCATTTACCAGATGAAGAAATTGAGGCCAAAGGTCACATGGCAGCAAACGGTGGAGCCAGGGCAAGGCAGCCTGTGTGTCTGGGTGCCGAGCAGATTGCCTGGGTACCTCCGCGTCTCCACTTGGTTCAGTGAAGCACTCAGCCCAGCAGAGAGCCCTAAGCGGGGTCCGACCTTCTTACGGTGTCTGTGGCTGGAGCCAGAGTCAGGACTTCCAGGGGACTTACTCACCATGTGGCCCAGGAAGGCAGAGGGTCCAGGAGTGAGCCTGGTTTTGAGATGCCTAGCACACTCTGGAAGCTGCTGGGCCGGCTTCCACATGCAAAGGCATTTTGACAAACATCTTTATCACCAGCATGAAAGAGATCCTTTGGTGTGTGAGCCTGTGCTCTGACCCTGACTCTAGCTGTCTCCACCAGTGACCTGGAGTGGGAGGGTTTAACCCTCTCCTCTTTGGTGCTCCCGAAATCCTCTCCCCATCACCCAGGGTCTCAGCATAGATCCATGCAGCAACGACAGCAGGCAGAGCCCAGTGCTGGCCTCTCAGGGGACACCAAGGAAACGATGCATCGCTACCCCCCAGGACAGTGACATCTTACAAGTAGGCCTGTCATTTAGACACCTGGTTTGAGTTCCAGCTCCATTGTTTGCCAGCCAAGTGACTTCCGATGAGTGACTTAACCTCAAGAAACCTCAGTTGGTTCATTTATAAAATACAGAGCTCCTTCCACAGCCTGTTAGGACCCACGGGTACAAAATGCTCTATACAAGCACTCAATAAAATTCCCAATAAATGCTAACCATTAGGGTGACGATGGTGACGAAGGTGAGCTGCTGATGCTGCTGGTGGTGATTGATGGTGATGGGTGATGATGGTAGTGATGGGGACGATGACGATGATGCTTTGGGGAGCGATGGTGATCATGATGGAGCTGGTGATGCTGCAAAGATGCTGAATTTAACCCTAAATTCTGCATATCAGTTTTATGCAATAGACTCACATGAATTCAGATAGACCTGGGTTCGAATCTGAGCTCCCCTGTGTTTCCAGCTGTGTGGTCTTGGGTCAGGCCTTCACCCTCTCTGAGCTTTAGGTCTGCCACATATAAAATGTGGATGGCTGCCCCTACCTTGTATCTGCAGAGTGATGTGGGAGAATACTTAGTGGAGGGACTGGTTCAATTGGTGCTTGCTGTGGTTTGAATATGGGTTGAAACTCACACTGAGCTGTGGTTCACAGTGTGGCAGTAGTGGGAGGTGGGCCAACTGGATGACCTAGATCAGGAGTGTGGCTTCTTTTTCTGTCTTTCACTTGCATCTGCTTGGCCTTCTGCTTTTTTTCATGAATTGAAGCAGCACACGGTCCTTAATAGCAGCCCAGCAGATGCACCCACCTCATCTTGAACTTCCTAGCCTCCAGAACCGTGCATTGAAGGAAACTCTTTTCTTTATAAATTAACCAGTCTTGGGTATTTTGTTATAGCAAGAGATAAAGGGCTAGGACAGTGCTCATTAAATGGTATTTTTCTTCCATTCCTTTCTTTCCACATAGAACTTCTCATTAAATCCAAAGGAAGAGTTTGTGCTCAAGAACTTAGGCCCTGGAATCTTGTTGCTTCAGTCTCAGAACTCATTTCTACCAGAAAAATCTCAGACTAGCTTAAGGAATAAGAGGGTGTTGTGAGAAATCCATGAGACTGTCTCAGAAAGCCGGTGGTGGGGGCAGATGCATCCAGGCACCACTGACTGGGCATGTGGGGTGGAGGGCCGGGTTTGGAGAATCTAATATGGCGGCCTAGGGCTTGGCTAGGGTGTGGAGTGAGGGTTTCTCTTAGAACAGGACCACACACACCAGAGAGGTTGCTCACTATAGCTGGGCCAAGGCTTATTGCCAGGAGCCAACAGTCTTCTGAATGGAGTTCTCTTTTTAATCTGCATTTCAAAAGCAGGTAAACTGAGGCTCAGAGCAATAGAGTCAAGTGCCCCGAGTCACACAGCTAGAAGCAGCGGATCCTTCTCCCAGCCTCCCAGCATCTCTGGGGAGCTGCTTCCAGACGGATGCGCTCCCATCCTTGGCGTCTTGGAGGACAAGAGCTGTCCGCCTTGGTGGGACTCCAGCTGCCTAATGATGATTGTTATAAAGTGAGAGCACCTGAGTTTTGATCACTTTGCATTAGTGATGCTGGTCATACCCTGCATTCCAGAACTGTGTTGAGAAATGCAATTTGTAGCATCCCAGGTGGAAAATTTCTGATTCTCTCTGACGGAGGATGCCAAGGAGAATTGGTCTCTATCCTGGTGGAAACATAAACATTAATTCTGAGAATGAAGTGGGGGTGGGGAAACGAGCCCCTGGAAATTGATGGAAAGCTGGCTGGCTGGCGTCTTGAAATCATCCAGGACTCTCCCGGTGGCTGCCTTCCTGGGCTCTGTCTACGTGTTCCTGAGACACATTTTTAATCCTCTTGTCATTTCATTTGACCTGGAAAAGAATATAGATTGCTGGGTGCTCCGGCTGGGAATTGACACACAGGGAGAACTGACCTGCTGGGGAAGGAGGGGGCTCTTTGCTCACCGGCCACATGGATTTACCTGCAGATGATGGACATCGAGAATGTTGGCTGGGACATGGCAGGTGCCCAGGGCATGTTCCTTTTCCTCCTCTTCTTTCTGTCTGAGCAGATCTCCTGCTGAGTTTGGGAGGTTCTCTGTTGTCATTTCCAGCCATCAGAGGGAGCTGGAAATGCAATTGATACAAACTGCCCAGAGAACATTCTAGAAAGAAGGAAGTAGCACAGTATCATGAAGTGCCACACTGTGTGGTAAATATATTGAGATTCTTCTGGGCACTCAGCAATCAGATGTTAAACATATATTATATACCTAACCCTGGACTTGATGCTAGTGGGGCTATAATAAACCACATTATTCTCTACCTCCACTGGGCATAATGAAGCCGAACCTTCCACTTACAAGGTCAGGGAGGGCAGGGCTAATACAAGCTATAAAGGAGTAGCTGCATTGATTAGGTGCTCACCAGATGCCCAGTACTGTGCTAAATGCTTTTCACATGCTACCTCCCTGAAGTCACCAAACAGCGCCCCAGGTGAGTGGCCTCTCACAGAAGAGGAAACTGAGGCTCATAAAAAGAAATGAAGTCGATACATTTCGAGCTGCAGAATGGGCATTGAATAGCAGGTCTGTATGATGTCAGAGCCCATGCATTTAATTTAATTTCAAACCACAGTGACTTCAACAAGTAGATAGGCAATAAACTACTTTAATGTCAAATTCACCTGCAATTGTGGGGATGGAAACGCGCCAGACTCGTTACTCGGGCAGGGAATGCGTAAGTTCGTGTTTCACTGGAAGCATCTGTTCTTGTTCCTCTGACTCTGAGGGAGCTGAGAAAGGTGTATGGAAAGGTGTGTGCGAGGGAGACGGGGGAGCATTCCCTGCTCCTCTGCTTCAACCATAGGGGTTGGTGAGAATAGTTCTTCTTTCCTCTTGAGGCTTCAGGAACCCCTGAGCAGTTGACAGGAAGGCTGAACTATGTGCCTCTAGGCATCAGACTTAGGATGCTGTAAGGTGACCTCAGGTCTCTAAGAACACAGGAAGCAGAGCACCCCCCTAACACCTACCACACACCTTTCTCAGGTCACCCAGAGTAAGAGGAACAAGAACAGATGCTTCCGGTGAGAGAAACATGACCTCAGGCATTCCCTCCCGAGGAAACAGAGTCTGGTGCGTTCCCAACCCTCACGTTTGCACATGAATTTGATATTAAAGAGCTTCAATAATGTTTCCCATTCATCAGGATATTAGTTATCTACTTATTCCAAGCTTATTCCCCCAAATATGCAGGATGGCTTACAAGCACGCATGAAAAGCAGCGGAATAAAATAAATGGAAATTAAGATAAATAAGATAAAGGAGGAAAACAATCCAAGAAAAAATATCAGATGGACTCAGGAAAGAGACGGATGCCTGAGTTCCATGGCAGACAGCGCCCTGCTGGTCTGTAAGTGCCAAGAGGGACCGTGGCAGGCGAGGAATGCTCAGGGCTCGTGAGGCACAGGAGAGACACGTTTATTATTGATACTAAGACCAAGGAGGTATTTATTTTCCTCCTGGAGCCTCATAGAGGAGATCCTGTGCAAAGTAATGAACAATATCCTCAGCGATGTTCTCACAGTAAACGCAGGTTTCGTTGGGCTGTTTCAGACCATGTCCCACCAAAATGCAATTCAGAAAAATTAAGAGGGTCCTCGGAGAGAGGAGGCGGTGGGAGATGGGTTGTCATCTGCTCCAAGATCACCTATGATGCCATTTGGATCAGGTCATTGAAGACATAAAGAGGAAGCAGCCAAGAAGATTGTTAGACTCAGGAGCTTCCCCTGGTAGTGCGAACCTCGGGGTCAGGTGTGGAAAATGGGTTTCACAGTGTGTGGCCCTCCAGATCCGTTAGCAGTGACTTGCTCCCATCAATGGGATGAGAAGCATTTGAAGCTGAGACTGGGGTGAAAGTGTGCTGTTGTTGATTAGTGATGTCTGCCATGGGTGAGGGGCACATTGGTATGAAGAATGTGCCACCCAAGGTTTGGATGGTTGTTGAGGCTGGTCAAAAGACCCTAGCTCTGAAGGAAGTCATCAGCCATATTGTCACCTTACCTCGTGATAGTTCTTTCCTCATTGATCTCATGCATATGGGTGTCTCTTATCTTGATTAACTTCCTGAATTAGCTGCCTACAGTATGCAGGAAGCATGGAGGAGAGGGGAGCTGGTGAATCCATTTTGACCGTCAGCTCTCTGGGGACACGAGGAAACACCACACTGCTGAACTTCATCGCCACAACACAAGGTGGAGCCAAATGGGGGGTGCCAGCAGAGGACTCTGGGGAAGGGAAGTGGCCTGAGAAGATCGGGGTTTCTCATGTCTTCCTGGAATCCCCATGTCTCCAATTGGGAGGGGCTCCCATTCCCTAGGTGGCCACCCAGTCACAGCACAGTTTCAGGGGCTTCCCCTGGCATCCTTCCCAGGCACAGATGACCAGACCCGGTGGGAAGCCTGACCTATGGGAAGAACCCTGGATTTTCTCAAATCATCTCCCACAGTAGCAGCTAGAACCACAAGCCAGCACAAGGAAACAGAGAACACTTGTCCTACACGTGAATTAATTAATTCAAGAAACAATTCCTGAGCATCTTTTACAGGTCAGGGTGTTTGTGTTTACTGAAGATATAAACATACACTAGGGATCTTCTGCACCCCTCAATTGCTGAGCGCCTAAGAAAGGAGGGAGGTACACCCATAATCCTGGTGTGGAGTGGCGGGTGTTATAGCAAGGGTGTGTTGAGGGTACAAAGGGAAGAATAATGAAAGCTAATAATGGCGCAATTGTTAGGTGACATTGTAGGCTGTAGATGGCATGTAGCTGGCACATCCATTACCGTATTGAGTTTCTATGACAATCTATGAAGTTGGCAGGCACAGCCTTTTCCCCATTGCACAGAGAAGGAAATTGAAGCTTATGGTAGGAGGTCCCCAAGGAGTCTAGAAGGAGGATCTGAAGACCAACTGTCTTTAGATGCAGTGGTGGGACAGCAGGTGAGCGCGGGACCATAAGAGGCATTCCTAGTCAAAAAGGAAGAGATTTGAGACACCTGAGCCCTACTGTGCCATAGCAGTTTTGAAATCCAGCTGGGAGCCGATTGGCGGTGCCTGGGTTTAGACTCAAGCCTAAGGATCATTCTCCACGGCTCCTGGCTCTGTCTTCTGGGTTCTTGGTTCCACAATTTGAGTCATTTTTTTTCCTTTTAAGTTAAAGGTGACTGTATGTTTGCCCTCAGTCATTTCCCAATCTGCCTCCTGCTTGTAGAAATTTGGTGGTCTGAAGGTCTCTTTTAATTTTTTATTCCTTTTGTGTCTTTCCTTTCAAGATCACAGTGTTTCTGTAGATACAATTCTCTTGCAAACTTTGTGTGTCTTCAGTGAATCTTATCTAGTTTAACCTTCTACCTCATGCACACAGATCACTGAACTATATTGAAAAGTGAATATGTTTGCCTGGAAGGGTGAAAGTTTGAAAAGTGAGCATTTGCCTAGAAGGGTAAAAGTATCAGTTAAGAAAAATATGAGATATTGATGTTGTCCTTCTGTGATATCTGGAGCAGCTGCAGCCATCTTACAACTATGAAGGCGAGGCCCAAAAGAACATCAGGGAAGCTGATCCAGAACCCATGTGGTTGAGTTATACTGGGTCCATTTATTCTTGCGCTTCTTTTCCATGAGAGAAGTAGACAAGCAAACCTATTTTTTAAGAAAGAGGATATAATTGAAAACATCCTCACTCTTCACATTCTACTTCCTTTGTGCCTTGGCATGCCCCGCCTATCTGAACATCTCTGTTTCTATTTACCCAATAAGACTCAAATCCCCCTGACCCGCCTTACCCTTCCTTACTGCCAGGTAGCACAGGGGCCATTTCTCTGTCCCCCAGAGTTGCTTTCTTTCCTTTGTTCTTAAAAGCGATCACAGTGCGTTAGCACCTCAGATCCTTTCTGCAGACAGCTGGGGTGGAAATGAGTTGGTCATTGCGTGGCATTGTATCTGGGGAGTGTGTCTCGGATAGTCGGATAGTCATCTTATCTGCATGCTGGGTGGTGTCCTTTCCACCTTAGTTCCAAAGCCCACTGTCTGGCACTCGATCTTCAGATCTTTCAGACAAAGTGGGGGAGCAAGAAGATGCTCATCCAAGCTTCTCTCAGAACCAGCATGCGTGCTCTTTGTTATTGTTCAAGACATCTGAAAAGAGCAAAAGGACCCAGGTCCCTGGTGGCTGAATGGATGTCACTACTGTTTTCTGAGCTGAAACAGACACCTGTTCTTTTCATTTGGTATGTATGACGAGTGAACGTCCTTTGTGGAAAAGTTTAAAATCAGGTGTGCAAGAGATCACCTCGACTAGATTGACCACAGGGAAGACAGGGCCCTCTCCTCACTGAGTGTGGACTCTCATCCAGAAGGAAGACCCCTGGGCTCAGGATTAGAGGTCAAGTGCAATGGGTAAGCCGGAGTCAGCCTGTTGGGGTCCATAGTCCCGTCTCTACCACACACAGAGTCGGACAATGGCTTCACCCCGTTCAGCTTCCATCTCTTTCTCTACCTTGGAGTTGAGTGGAATAATTAAATGAGATAGTGCTTGTGAGACCCTTGGCCGGTAACAAGAATGCAGCAAATGTTTGCTCTTATCAGCGATTTCCATGTCTGGTAATGAGGACAGTCCCCTTCAGATGCTGCTCACTACAGGCGGAGGTCCTTAATGTTCATGAAAGGCCCTGAGCAGCCCTGGAGTTAGCTTGGGTTCCTGGAGGAGGGGAGCCCAAAGGTGAGAATCAGAGGCAGGGATGATGGAGAGCAGGGGTGGGTGGGTGGGTGTGGAGAGACCCTTCTGGTCTGGTTGAGATCTTCCCTTTAGAGGAGGCCTCTGCTCCTGCCTCTCAACAGGCTGATGGAAGACCATTTTAGGTTGACCCTTCTGGCCGTAGGAGTCCTGAAGAGCACGTGTAGGAATTGAAAACCTCAACTCCAGAGCCTCCACTGTGGCCCGGTACAGAAAGCCCTCCAGGGCCAAGATCCTGGAGCCCAGGGCTGAGAAGCCTCTCTCCAGGCCCCTGCCCAGGGCAGGCACCAAAGAGCGATTCGCATGGAACAGCCCTTACCATCTGTTCCCAGGTGGTCTGATCTTCACGAGAACCCTGAGATCTTACTTGCTCCTCAGTCCAGCTCACACCATGTTGACTCTCTCAGCTTCCAGACCCTCTGACTAATGTTGAGGAAGATGATCTGTCGTCCCTTCATTTAGGAAGTGAACGGACACTTCTTAAAGGAAGAAACACAAACAGCCAACAGATACATAAAAAAACAAGTTCACCATCCTTAGCAACAAGGGAAAAGCCCATCAAAACTATTCTGAGATTTCATCCACTGCAGCTAGAGTTACTGTCAAGAATACAAACAACAAGCCGGGCGTGGTGGCGCACGCCTGTAATCCAAGCGACTTGGGAGGCTGAGTCAGGAGGATCGCGAGTTCAAAGCCAGCCTCAGCAACTTAGTGAGGCCCTAAGCAACTCAGTGAGACCCTGTCTCTAAATAAAATACAAAATAGGGCTGGGGATGTGGCTCAGTGGCTGAGTGTCCCTGAGTTCAATCCCTGGCTCCAAAAAAAAAAGAAAAGAAAAGAAAAGAAAAGAATACAAACAACAATAAATGCTGGAGAGGATGTGGAGGAAGGAAGCACTTCTATATTGTTGGTGTAAAAGTTTTATACAACTTTTATACAGTTTTAAATTAGTACAGTCACTATGGAAATCAGGATGGAGGTTTCTCAAAAGACAAGGTGTGGAGCCACCATAGGACCCAGCCATACCACTCCCCGGTATTTATCCTGAAGAATTAAACTCAGCATACCACAGCGATGCATGCAGACCCATGGGTAAAGCAGCATCATTCACAATGGCCAAACTACGGGGCCAGCCTCGGTGTCCATCAACGGGTGAATGGATCAAGAAAGCGTGGTATATATACACAATGGGGTTTTGTTTAGCCATAAAGAAAACTGAAATTATGTCATTGGCAGGACAATGGATGGAATGTGAGATCATTATTTTAAGTGAAATATGCCAAACTTGGAAGGTCAAGGTCACATGTTTTCTCTCACTTGTGGAAGCTAGAGAGGACAAAGGAATAGGAAGGGGGCCGGGTCTCATGAAAATCAAAGGGAGGTCAGTAGAGGAGAGGAAAGGGACCTGGGGAGGGGGGAAGTGAGGGAAAGGGCAAGGGCTGGGGAGTGACATTGGCCACATATGTCTTTACATTGTGTGCACGTATGACTATGTAACAACGAATCCGTCCATTACGGGGAAAAATCCCTTCTCCGGGGACATCACTACCTAGCTCTCTGGGTGACACTGAGGTCTTGGTTTTTCAAAGCTCTTTGGGGCACTGTCCCCTTCCACCACTGCAGTGCACTGCAGGGTCCTCAGCAGTGATGACTCTTGAACCTTGGGGAGGGACATCTGTCTTGGTGCTTCTGATTATCTGTGGCCTCATCCCTTTTCCATTCTGAGTTAACAAAAAATAAATAAATAAATAAAAATAAAAAAATAAAAAAAACCCCAAACATCAGGGGACTAGAGACATCGTGGGTTTTTACAAGTTCTCTAAAGGTCATTAATTTGCATCAGTTTATTAAGCACTGGTTATTTAGAATCCCTTTAAAGGATTATTTGCAAGAGCTTCTCATGAGCATGCTGGGTTTAGCTTTCTGTTAAATAATGCCCTGGTGGGCGAGTTGGAGGGAGAGCTTATTGTCTTTGGGAAAATGCACTAATCAGGGTGCCAGTGCTGAGCAGGGTTAGCAAGCAGGTGAGCAGGGCAGTGGTCTGGTTTCAAGAGAGGCTAAAACATCCCTGGAAGCAGTAAGATGGAGAGAACTGGCCAGACGCCTCTCAGGAAGACCCCAGTGTGTGGCTGTAGGGAGGCAGGATTGAGTTGCTCTGAAGGGGACAGGTGGCACGCTGCCACAGTAGAAGCTCATCCAGGTGCTCTCCTGCTCAGCGGGTTCTCCTTTCTCTGCTGGACTTTGCCAAGTGGGCTGTGCAAACATGGGGCTGGAGCTGAGCTCTCTGGGTGACAGGGGAGGAGATCCAGTGACCTGCATGGGGCTTTTCAGAAGTTTGTTCCTTCACTCATTTATCCATGACTTTAATCAATCATTCAATCATGTGTTCCATAGCTATCGACCTGGCGCCTACCTGGAGCCGTGGAACATTCTAGATATTGGGGACGGATCAGTGACCATAACAGACAAAATTTCTGTTCTGGGGAGTATTCAAATGGTGTTGAGGGCAGACAATGAGCAAATAAGTCAACAAGATAATTTCAGGTTGCACTGAGGGCTGGGCTGGTCAGTGACCTATGCCTTTAGTAGCGACTGTTCCATCAGGGACAGAGGCGAGTCCCTGGGCCAGTCAGGTTCTCTCTCTGGAGAAGTTCAACAGATGGCAAGGTTGGTCAGTTCATGGCAGAAGGAGATAAAGTTCCATCTCTCTCCTGCCAAGTCTACCATGGCCCAGATCACCACAGCGTCCACTCTTTGGAAGCATCGAGGAAGGTGTCGGTCTGTTCTGGCTCCTCTTTTCCTTACTTGGGGTGAATGGATGGCCAGTTGGTGAGGTTGGAGACAAACCTGACCATGGCCAGGTCTGTACTGCCCGACACCGCGAAGGTGCATCCCATTCCACTTTGACTCCTTTCATTATCTATCCCTTGGATCAGAACCCACAGGGGAGGAGGCGCAATGGTCAACTCAGAGATCTGGATGCACCCAGGCAGTTGTAGAAAGACAGGAGAGAGCAGGAGAGGAGAGGGCAGGCGAGTCATGTTGGTGACGGAACTAAAGCCTTCTGTAAGTCAGCAAGGGATGAGGTAACAACCCCTAGAGCTGCTCTCAGATTCCGAACCACCTCCGCATGTCCCAGTGAGGCCCCTTCTTGGCGCAGTCTGGCTGCCGATTGCTCCGCAGGTCCCTGGAGTTACCTTCCTCTGCTCCTGCAGCCATGGGCTTGCAGCAGCATCCTTGCTTCTGTGACCCCAAGTGAGTTCTTGGCAACCAGAAGAAGCTAACAGAAAGAACAGCCTTCTGTGAAGCCCTCCTCCGTCCCCAGAGATTCAATGTGCTTCAACCAGCAAACTTCTCAACGCCCTGGCCAATGCCAGGTGCTTTTCTAGACCTTGAGAATGATAAGAGCTAATATTTCTGGTGCTTTCTGCATGTCGGCACGCTTCCAAACTCACCTGGCTCATCTCTCCTCGTGGTGCAATTCCACAAGTAAAATCCATTCCTATTTATGGATGAGAAAACTGAGGCACAGCATTTGAGGAACGTGCCCAGGATCTCACTGCTTGCAGGAGTACTGGCTCTTAATTTGGATGCTTCCAGAAGCAGCCTATGGGTGGGGATTTCAGTGCAAGGAAGAGAATCAAGGGGAGTGAGATGAGAAAGGTAAGAAGCTCCTCCAATGTGCATTGCCCAGCCAGCTGCCGCTGTGTGCGGCTGGAGCTTAGCCTCACCAGGGAGACTCAGGAGCCGGGCAGCACATCCTTAGAGAGGTCCCAGCCTGGGGTGAGGGGGTCGGACATCTACGCATTCATTCCTGCTGAATGTTGGTTGATCTGGTCAGGGGGTGGGTGACCCCAAGGTTGGTGGACATGGGCAGAGCAGAAGGAAAAGGACATGGGATTTGGAATTAGCCTCACTTGTAAGATATCTATTAACTTTCCCATGTCAAGTAGCACCAGGTGGTAGAGACAGAATGTGAGTCAAAGTCTGTGTGTGTGTGTTTTAAATGCTGCCTTAATCCAGATTGGAAGCCCTGCTTGGGGACCAGTCTGGTTCCTTCTTGAGCAGCTAATTAAGTCCACATCCCCCAAGCAACTCCTGGTGGGGCTCCCACACTCTGGGCCTCTGTACACCAGTCCTAATTGCCCCAGGCCCAGGTGCCAGTCAACTAGAGACAGCCCCTGTCCCTGGAACCTGAGAGATCATTCCAATTAGCCACTCCATAGGAAGCCTCCTGAAGCCTCCCTCTTCCCCGCTCAGCCAGCCTGTCCTGATCCTCCCCCAGGTGCAAATGATCCCCTGCATGTGATCACATCATCTGTGAATGCTACTGTGTGGCTTCCCACCGTGGAAGAATGCTTCCCATCTTATAACCACCACTGGGGCAAGACTCCCTTGCCCTGCTCTGCTCCTTCATCCTGGAGTGACCCTGGGAAAGATATTCACCTCTCTGAGTCTCAGTATTTTCATCCAAAAAACAAAGTAAAAAATCCATGCCTTCCAAGGAAGGAAAAGAGGAGAAAATGGACAGGGAGGCTCTCTGGCTCACATAGGACCTGCCTCTTTCTCCTCCCTCCTTCACAAAGGGCCAGTAGAAGGGTTGAGGAAGCACAGGGGGTTTGATAGGGATAGAGAGAAATTCTAGAATCAAAATATCATTTCCTCACCCACCTGGAAGACCCTGGCCAAAGCTTGCCTTGTGAACACCAGCACGAGAGCTTCTTGGGGGGTGTGTGTGCTGGTGGGGGGCGTCTTAGGCGGTGCAGGGGAGACCTGTAGGTGAACAGGTGAGCTCTCTTGCTGCATGGGGATCTTGGAGGTTCGGTACCCAGGCACCTGTTTCTTCTTGGTCTGCAAATTCCAGAACAGAGCTGAGCATGCCTGTTTGACTTCAGAAGGCAGGGAACACAATCCCTCCCAGTGGCTGTGGTGGGTTGGGGGAGGGCTGCAGATCACAGCCTGAGGCCCCCTCCCACCTTCCAGCTCTGGGTCTCCTTCCCCCACACAGGCTGGAGAGGACGATTCTCACGAGACCATCAAAATGAAAAACACCAGTCTATTTTCCACGCATGGGGGGATGCCGATGCGTCCAGAATCAGCTATTCTGCAACTTGTTTGTCCGGAATCTTATATCTAAATTATGTTCCTCAAAATTTAATAAATGAGGTTTAATAGAATGCACTCAGGCGGCACTGATGAAATCTGTCGTGGAAAATATTACAGTTTCATTGTTTTTATATAACCTCCTTGGAACCTGCTTCTTATGATTTCCACGCCTCCCCCTTTCCCCCGCCCCCGACTTTCAGGCTTTTAAGTTTTTAGCTTAGCTTTGGAGTCCAGCGAAGCCCCTGGAGGGTGATTCCCTCTCTTTCTCCTCCATTACCCACAGCAGGGAGGGGCCAGGCCTCGTCTAAGCCTTGCAGGAAATAAACAAAGTTGTAAACAGTTGTTTGAAAACGTAGTTGGTTTCAGATGAGAAATTTCTGGATTCAATTTGTCTTGTGTACCTAGAACACCACAGGAGCTCTCCTCCCCAGGGAAGGACGTGGGACATGGCGGCTTCCCTGTCCTGCCAGTCACTAACGTCAGAGAAACCCAGTGCTGAAAGGGACAGACGAGGTCATCTCGGCCATAGAGAACCTCTCTTCTGGGCCCATTGCTAACAACTTTATATGATATTTAATCCTTAAACCAACCCATTGAGGTAGATCCTTCTACTGTTGCCATTTCTCAAAAGGGGAATTGGGGCTCAGAGTGTTCTAGTTACTTTCTCAAGTCACACAGCACCAAGACTTAGCTTCTTCACAGCACTGCTCTGGATTGTCTCATTTTATAGATAGGAAAACTGAGGCTCAGGCAAAGGAAGCAAGGGTCGTGATTAAAAATCTGGGTTCTAGAGATCAAAGTCCTCTGCTGTATCTCCTCAGGGAAATTACTTACCTTCTCTGAGCCTTGGTTTCTGCCAAGGCTTGAAATGGGTTGCCTCAATCCTCTCTGCACACCTCATCACAGAGTAAGTGCTCAATAAATATTAATTGAAAAAGGAAGGACAGACTCAAGGCCAGCTAGCACTGCGTGAGGCTCTGAGTGACCAGGCACCTGATAAACCACCCCTCGCTGCAAGGGCCTCTGGGAAGGAGAGGACTTGGTTTTCTTGCCTCTGCTGAAGAGGAAGGTGAGGGGAAGGGCGAGAGCAGCTGGGCTGCAGCCAGGGGTGGGTCTGCATGTCTGCCTCATGGGCTAAACGCCTGTCTGAGCCGGGATTTGAACCCAGCTCTTACTAAGGTGCAAACCCCAGGCTTTACCTGTGACTCCACCCTATTGTCCCGATTGCACAGGGAGAATCGAGACCCTGGGAGGAGCTGTGACGGATGCACTGTCCCTGGGTCGCAGGCTGGAGCTGAAGTTAGTTGTCTGACTTCCGGGCCAGTCTTTCTTTTGTGCCAAGTGATCTTTCCCGTCCGGATTTTATGTTTACACAAGTCAAAAGCCTCGGGTTCTAAAACCCAGAACTTATATGCAAAGAAATAAGCCAGAGGATGTAATAGGGGCTGGAGGACATGGTCACCTCGGGTGGGTGCTGGGTTGGGCAGACATCACTCAGTAACCCTTCCTAAGCTTCCCAACCTGTGGCCTGAGCCCCGTGATGCCTCCTGGTGCTCTGGGCTGCCACAGCTCCTACCCCCTCACTCTAGGGCCCCCTGAGCTGAGCAAGTGCTATCCCCACTCCCCTTCTGTGTCCTCGTCTAGTGGAACTTGCTGCTTTCCAAGGGGACACTCTTGTTCCTGGTGAATCCACAATGTGTCACCCCTAGAAGTACCAATGACATTCGATGAATCAATAAATGAGCTCATTGGATGAGTGAACTTGGCAAATCCATGACAGATGCTCCCATGAAAGAGCATTTTAACAGGGGCCTTCTGGAGAGATCCCTCCACTGGGGAGGGTCTGGTGCAGTCACGATGCCGGGGCGGGGGTTATTTTAGGAAGCGCTGAGACTCTCCTTTCTCCTGGTTGACTGTCAGCTTGTGGCATTCTGGCTGAGAGGTTGGGACGGGATTTGTAGGGGCTGCCCCAAGGGGCACGCGATTGGCAATGTGTCTTGGGGACAGGGTTGAGCTAGAAGGAGGATAGAAGGCAGGTGGCTTGGGCAGCTGGACGACTCTGAGGGACGGAGGGTCTGCGATGCAGAAATGAGGCACTGCATCCCAGGGCAGCGGTGCCTGTCTCTTTAACATGTGTCCCCTGCCACTACGCATAGGAAGGCTGTCCCCTGCCAAACCTCCACGTGGTTTGGACAGTTCTAGTGGATTCCTGACAGAGGGAGCAGAAATATTGTGTGAAATAAGATCTTTTCCTGAAAGACAGCTTTGCTGTGTGACTCTTGGCCTTGTGGTCAACAGCAAGGGCTCCAGGGTCTGCTGCCCTGGCTCAGGTCCGGAATGTCATTTACTGCCCAGTAATCTTGGATGACCGTTAAGAGTGAAATGAGATCATGCACAATTTAAAAGCACTAGACACACACTGGATTCTTGTTTGTGTCAGGGTTCTCCACTGTCACGGGACCAATAGGTTATTTATTTACCTATTTACCTTCAGGAATTGTTTCCGTGATTATAGAGTCTGGCAAGCCCTGGGATCTGCAATGAGAAAGCTGGAGAGTCAATAATGTTCCAGTCCACGGGTAGGTCGTTAGTTGTGCACTCTGGGAAGAGTCAGTGTTTCTCTTCAAGTTCAAAGTCAAGGAAAAAAAAGGAAAACCTGATGTCCCAGCCTGAAGGTAGTCAAGCAGTCCTTTGACTGACTGGTGCCTCCCACATTAGGAGGGCAGTCTGCTGACTCGAATGTTAACCTAATCCAAAAACATCCTCACAGACACACCCGCCCAGAAAAATGCTTGCCCAAATATCTGGGCACCCCATGGTCCAGTCAAGTTGACAAATGTTCAGTAATGATTAATCAATGCTGTTTATTTCTAGTGTTTAGACTGCACTTCAGCTTTCCAATTTTTATCAAAAGGATAAAAATTCTGATCCTGTCCCCTTGAAGATGTTATTGAGGCATAAGTGAGATTTTGTTTATGAGGGTACTTAGCATCTTTTCAAATTTGGCTTCAGATATAGTCAAGGTGCAGGATTGGCCCCAGTGACCTGTGAAGATTTCCTTTTTGCTTCTCCAATTCTGTGGCCATTAAAGGACATCAGTTGTATGCTAAGCACTGCCTGTGGATTTGGGGATGCTCGAGAGCATAATAATTTCTACTCTTAAGAAATTTGCAATCTCATTAGGAGAGTAGAATATTTAAGGAGCTGCATGTGCTTGGACGCCTGGCTGAGCTTAGTGGAGACTAGGTGTCTGGCAGGTATTGGCCAGATGCTTGATGGTCTTGTCTTCTTGGGCACACAGGAAGATCAGATCTCCCAGGTTCCCTTGCAATTAAATGGGAACCACGTGACTTGGTTTTAGCCAATCAAACATGGGCCTCTCTGGGCAGGTTTCTTCATGTGCCCTCTCTCTGGTCTTTGGCTATGACTGGAGGTCAGGCAACTTAGATTGCAGCACCACATGATGAAAAGAGCCTGGATCCCTGAGTCAGCACCTGGACTGGAGGTCAGGCATCTGAGATTGCAACACCACATGTTGAAAAGAGCCTGGATCCCTGAGTCAGCACCTGGACTGGATGTCAGGCAACTTAGATTGCAGCACCACAGAATGAAAAGAGCCTGGATCCCTGAGTCAGCACCTGGACTGGACGTCAGGCAACTTAGATTGCAGCACCACAGAATGAAAAGAGCCTGGATCCCTGAGTCATTACCTGGACTGGAGGTCAGGCATCTGAGATTGCAACACCATATGTTGAAAAGAGCCTGGATCCCTGAGTCATGACCTGGAAGAGAGCCACCAGAGAAATTTCTTGGTCTGCCTCTGATGATGAGGTCAGTAAGAAATAGACCTTGATTGTTGGAGGCTGTAGAGATTTGGGGTTAGCTTATTATATCCACCAGCCGTGCCTTCTTACATCACACAGACTGCAGTGCCAGAAATGGCTCTTCCTGTGTCTATTTCCATCTATTAATCTGCACTGGAGTCTTCTGGAGACAAACAACAAAATGCCACCAGTCTCCATGACCGGGGTTCAGGTTGTGAGCACGCACAGGGTGGCCTGGTGACAGGAAGAGCAGTTCAAAAAGAGCTTAGGAAGAGACCAAGGGAGCCATTTCAGTAAACCTGCTGGGGAGTGTGTGTGTGTGTGTGGGGGGGGGTGAATTCAGTGATCATGGTGGCTCAGGCTCAGTCACAGCTCCTGGACTTTGGAGGAAAAGAGGAGCTCTAGAAACATGTGTGACTCTAACTTTTATTGTCCCAGACTTAGCACTGTTGGGAGAGTGAAAGTGTGGTCCCAGGCACCAGTGTCAAAGGGCCCTGTAGGGCAGGGTGGTGGGTGACCGTGCACAGCAGGAGAGAGGTTAGTGCCTGTCCTAGGAAGCTCTGAGCTTCACAACTGTGGATGGGATCTCAGCAACTTCCAGGAACGCCGAAGATGAGGGAGATGTCATCACCCAGGGACCTCTAATCCCAGTGGAATTTCCAGATGGTCACGGGAACCTTGAAGGGGACTGGGGCCTCTGCCACTCATGCAGTGGGGAGGGGCTGGTAGCTGGGGAACTGAGTCTGCCCACCCATGAGCTTGCAATTGAGCCCATGGGCTGGAGAGTCTGGCCCTATTCACCAGGCAACATATCCACAAAGGAATTCACCGGAAGTTCATAGGACACTGGGGACTCCAGGAGATGGATGTGGCTCCAAGGTCACAGCAATGCCCAGCTGGTAGGAGCCCCTGCCGCCTCTCTTTTCTTGCTCCCAACTGATGTCCTCAGACCCAGCCGTCAACTTCCTGCCCGCCGTCCTCCCTGGGAAACGGCAGCCCTCCTTCCACCTGGGCGTTCTGCCTCTCACCCATATTTTGCAGCTTACAATGTGAACACAAAGGGGGAAATTCAATTTTTTCCAAAAGACAAAAGATGTGTGTCTGTAACTGATTATTAATAGCCCATAATGCTGGTAATAGGCAATCTATAAGTCTGTTCTTAAGAATTTATAGGGCAAATATTCCAGAACCATATTAAAGACACCACTCATAAACGCCTGCAAGCCTCCATCTATTAACTGAGGTGGTGGGAGAATATCATTATCTGCAGGAAAACAAACAGAGATCCAGCCCCCAGCCTTGATTTCCTCAGATGCTCCCCAAAGCGCACGGTGAGTAAGCCAATCGGATGAGGCGCCGGAGGCAAAAGTGTCCTGGGCATGGAAATCAGACGTTGGCTTCCTTAATATATGTGCATGTATCTCAGAAAGAGCTTGGGGCGGTGCAGGAGGGGGGGGTCCGGAAGTCCCTGCTGACAGGCGAGGGGTCGGCAAGAGGCAGAGGCAGAGGCAGGGGATCAGTCCAGGCTTTAAGGCCCTTCTCTTGTTTCTTTACTGGTTAATGCTTTAAATAAATCTGAATATAGAAGTAAAATATGTCCCCTATAGAATCTTTGACAGATCTTAGCAGGTGTTAAAACATAGGGGGAAAATTGTTCAACAACCATGAACAGATTTCTTCATGGAAGTAATCACTTCTTTTCTTAATTTTTTATTTACTTGTTCTCAGATATACATGGCTGTAGAATATATTTTGACATACATGGATTACAACTTCCTATTCTTGCTGTTGTACATGACGTGGAGTTTCACTGGTCGTGTATTCATATATGAGCATAGGAAAGTTATGACCCATTTGCTCTTTCCCCTCCCTTCCCTTCATTCCCCTTTGCCTAATCCAGTAAACTTCTATTCCCACCTCCCCCCTTATTGTGAGTTAGCCTCTGCATATCGGAGAGGACATTTGACTTTAGTTTTGGGGGACTGGCTTATTTCACTTAGCATGATAGTCTTCGGTTCCAGCCATTTACCTGCAAATGCCATAATTCCATTCTTCTTTATGGCTGAGTAATATTCCATTGTGTATATATACTACATCTTCTTTATCCATTCATCAGTTGAAGGGCACCTAGGCTGGTTCCATAGCTTAGCTATTGTGAATTGAGCTGCTCTAAACATTGATGTGGCTGCGTCACTGTATTATGACTGAGGAGTAAATACCCAAAGAACTTAAAATAAGAAAGTCATCATTTGTACAGAGTGGTGGGTGGGTCATTTGCATCCGAATGGCACCAGAGATGTAATTAAAATAAAGACCTCCCTAAAAAAAAAAGAAGATTCTCAGGCCCCATCCAGATGTGCTGAACCAGGTTTTCCTGGAGGCAGGACCTGGTGTTTGTGTTTTTAGCAAACTCGCCTGGTAAATTTGAGGGAGGCATACTCAAGTTGGAGAATTGGGGGTTTTTTAGGTGATTGTAACTTCAGTGCTGGTTGCCAGAAGCCAACTCTCAAATAGGTGAAAACCAGACGGCGGGGGTGAGGTGGGGGGTGGGTGGGGGGGTGGGGGTGTGTGGCTTTGGAACTGCTAACCCATCTCTCCCCAGCCCCCCACGCCTTTTAGATTCGACCTGTGGGTGTTCGTATTTCTGCACTTGGCTTGTTTTTCTTGGCATAATGATCTCCAGGGCCATTCATGTTGTCACAAGTCACAGCGGGACAGGAGGAACCAGTTCTGGTGTATTATTACACGGAAGGGTTGTTATGGTTAACGAGAGCGCGTGGTCAACTTCAAAGTAGCCGGAAGAGAGGATGCTTAGCGTTCTCATCACAAAGAAATGACCGCGCTCTGCTTCCTCTTCAGGCCGTATAAATCTTTCGCCTTGTACAAAGAAATGAAGAATGTCTGAGAGGATCGTTAACTTAAGCAGCCTGACTTGGTCATCGCCCAGTGTGTACATGCGGTGAAACATCACACCGCACCCACAACGTTGTACAATTATTATCTGTCAATTAAGAAAATTAAAAGAGGGCTGGGCGGGCGTGGTGGTGCATGCCTGTAATCCAAGCGATTTGGGAGGCTGAGTCAGGAGGATCGCGAGTTCAAAGCCAGCCTCAGCAACTTAGCGAGGCCCTAAGCAACTCAGTGAGACCCTGTCTCTAAATAAATACAAAATAGGGCTGGGGATGTGGCTCAGTGGCTGAGTGTCCCTGAGTTCAATTCCTGGTTCCAAAAAGAACCATAAAAAAAAAAGGGGCTGGGTTGTGGCTCAGTGGGAGAGCACTCGCCTGGCACGTGTGAGGCCCTGGGTTCAATCCTCAGCAACACATAAAAATAAATAAATAAAATAAAGGTATGTGTTCATCTACAACTTAAAAAAAAAGAAAAGACAAAAAGAAATCACTGGGGGACAGAATTATTCCTAATCACCAAAAGGTAAGTGTTTTAGTGAACTTTTTCACTGCTGTGACTAAATGACCTGACCAGCACAACTATAGAGGAGGAAAGGTTTACTTGAGGGCTCACGATTTCAGAGGTCTCAGTCCATAGAAGGCTGGCTCCATTCCTTGGGGCTCAAGGTGAGGCAGAACATGGCGAAAGTGTGGCAGAGGGAAGCAGCTCCCATCATGAAGCAGAGAGAGAGGGAGACTCCACTCTCCAGATACAAAATATATACCCCATGGCTACGCCCTGATTCCCACCTCCTCCAGCTACACCTACCACTTCAGTTAATCGCATCAGGGGTTAATTCACTGATTGGGTTGAGACTCTTACAACCCAGTCATTTCTCTTCTGAACCTTCCTGCATTACCTCACATATGAGCTTTTGGGGGACATCTCACTATCTAAATCATAACAGGCAAAAATCACCTAAAGGTCCATCAGTGGGATGAATGGATTAGCAAATTATGGTTCTTCTATACAATATTATTTGGTCTTTAAAAGGAATGAAGTGCTGACACCTGCTAATGGCAGGGATGAACCTGGAAGAATAGTGGTCATGATAAGAGAAAGATGACAGACACAAAGGAGACATATTGTGTAATCCGACTTGTACAAAATAATCAGAATAGGCAAAGCTGTAGAGACAGAAAGCAGATCAGTGTTTGCCAGGAGGTGGTAAAAGGGAAGAGTGAGAGATGGGCTTCCTTTTGGGGTGATCTTATGGCTTAGAGAGGAGGTGTCACCCTCAAGCTCATGTTTTAGACAATGCAAGAATGTTCAGAAGTGAAATGATTGGGTTGAGAGCCTTAACCTAATCAGTGGATTAATCCACTGATATGGATTAACTGGGTGGTAACTATGCAGGTAGGGTGTGGTGGAGGAGGTAGGTCACTGGGGGTGTGTATTTGGGGTTAATATTTTGTCCTTGGTGAGCAGAACTCTCTTTGCTATCTGATTGCCATTTCCAGAGCTGCTTTCCTCCTCCACACCCTTCCGCCATGATGATCTTACCTCACCTTGGACCCCATAGCAATGGAGTCGGCCGTCTGTGGACTGAGACCTTTGAAACCATGAGCACCAAGTAAACTTTTCCCTATTCTATATTTTTCTTGTCACGTCTTTTGGTCACAGTGATGGAATAAAGCTGACTAAAACAGGCGATGGAAATGTTTTGGGAGTAGACAGGGTAGAAGTCATGCAACATTGTGAAGGTGCTAAATGCCACTAAATACACTCTAAAATGACTAATTGAAAGTATGTGACTTTTACTTCACTAAACAGTTAATTTGGAAAAAAAAATAAGTTGACAAATCCAAAAAGAAAAACATTTTAGATTTTCTGGCTCTGTCCCGGGAGAGTTTGCTTTCAAGATCTGGGGCAGAAGCCAGGACTCTGAACCACAAAAGGCACCCCTGCAGCTCCTTCTCAGGCCAGGCCAGGTTTCGATGCCTCCATCTGAGCTGGAATCAAAGCTGCGGATATCCAGGGGGAGGACAGGATCTGTCTGAGCCACCTAAAAAATCCTGTGTCCCTTTTTGTCCCCTTACCTGCCTCCTTGGTCTCTGTTATGGCTTGAATGTCTGGTTGCCCTCCCAGATTCATATTTTGAAGCCCCAATCCCAATGTGATATATTTGGATGTGGGGCTCTTGGGGGTGATTAGGTTGAGATGAGGTCACAAGAGTGGGGCCCTCCTAGTGAGTTGAGTGTCCTTGTAAGAAGAGGAAGTGATCAGAGCTCTTTCTCTCTACCATGCAAACCAATACTGAGAAGGCAGCCATCTATGTTCTAAGAGGAGGGCCTGCACCCAGAACCAAGTCTGCCAGCACCTTGATTTTGGATCTCTCGGTCTCCAAATGCCTGTATTCAAGGCACGCAGTCTGTGGTATTTTGTTACAGCAGCTGAGCTGACTAATACGGTCTCCTAAGACCACAGAGCCTCTCCAGGGCAGGGTTTGCACCTTATTCATCCAGGGGTCTCCCACAGGGGTCTGCACCCAGTGACTCCTCCATAGGGTGGGGATACATCTTCCATCAGCAGATCGCTTCTCCCCTCCCCACCTCCTACAAAACACCAGTGATAAAAGCAGTAGGGTATTAACGGGGTGGTTTGTGGAGCATTTACTATGTCCTGGTCATTGAGAACTTCCTTACATCCATCTTCTTTGATCCTTACCCCAGATTTACAGAGACTACCGGAATTATCTGCATTTTCCAGACAGACAAACAGAAGCCACAAAAGCAATTTCCCCAAAGTTAAAGATGAAGCAAACTCTTCCCTATCTGACTGCTAAATCTGTTTCTAAACACCACCTGCCACTGCTCCCAGGGTCATTCCTGGAGCCTCGGTTGCCCCTCTGGGCACTACGGTTCTCCTACCATCTATCTATTCATTCTGGAAACTGCAAGGTCTTAAGCCAAGTGCTGGCGCTCAGAGATGCACGAATGAGAGGAAGAGCTAGAGTGTGTTGGGATGGGTCTTATTGCTCGGGCACTGACCTGTACCCTCGTTTACCGGGGAGACCTGTCCCCACTGGATATGTATAGCGGAGCTGGCCTGGGCAGAGAGTGGACCTGTGCCCTTCGCAAGGCCCGTTTACCTTCCCCGCCCGGGATGTGACTGGGGACCTGAGAGGATCTGAGGCCCCATTTCCATCCCAGCAGTGGCGTCCTGCCCAGATTCCAGTCCCCAGGTCCCTGGAGCATCTGTGGCTCATGGCTAAGGCCTGTGCACCCACCTCACCTTGATTTCTGAAGCTCTGACAGCCTTCCAACAGCCCCGCTCCAGGCTACTTGAGGTCGCCCCTCACCGCCGTGAGCTCTGACTGGTGCAGCTGCGTGGTGCGGACACTGGGCACCAACTCAGCCGGTCGGGGCAGGAGCCTCCTGGAGGAGGAGACACCGCACTGGATTTTGAAGAGGCCAAGGGGCTGGTAGGCCGGGGAAGGGACCGGAAGCAGCGTGCGCAGCCCCAGGGAGCCGTCTGCCCATTGCTCTTCTGGGGCGATCTTCTCCCCTCGCCCGTGACAGCCCAGGAGCTGCCGCTGATCTGCTTCCCTGGAGCAGACTGGGAGGCAGTGTGATCTGCCCAGGGCCACACAGCTGGCCATGGCAGAGATGGGACCTGCATGTGGGTCCTTTGGCAGAGCTCGCATTAGGAGAAGAGTGTCCTGTCCCCACTGAGGAAGTGGAGAGGCCACATCTCCCTTGGGGCAGTGGCTTTTCCCATCACATGAGTTCCATTCCTTGCAATTTCCACGTGTTCCTCAGGAAGATCTCTCCGCTCTGCATGCATGAGGCGCTAATGGCTGAGCTGTTTCTCTCTTCCTCCAAAATTGCCGACTTTTCAGGAGGAGCCGGCAGTGCACCCTCGCTAATTGCTTTTGGAGGTCTGGATGCAGCCTGCACTGTGGCTGCGGGCAGCTGGGCCTGCTGGACACCTGGGCCTGTCCTCTGGGAGGTTGTGAGGGGTCCACTGAGAGCAGAGAGAGTCTGGAATGCAGCCAGAAAGGGAAAGAGGGCCTCCCTCTGTGCGTGCCTGGAAGACATTTATTAACAATTTGTGATCCCCCACTTTTATCCTCTTTTGCATGTAAAAAGCAAACTAAGCATTGCATCATGCATATTCCTCTGGCAGGGATCTTAGACTGTGTGATGCTTAATTATTTATTTTTACAGCTGTTTATTGAGTGACTACTATGTGCCAGACACTGTCCTCGGTGTTGGGGACACATTGGTGAACAAAAAGACAAAGAATCCCTGTCCCCCAAGTAAAAGCCAGAGTTCTAACTGTGACCCTCTAGACACCATGGAATCTATTCCTCCACACTGTTCCTCTGACATCATCCGTGGCTGTGCACCCTTGTTCTCTTGGTCCAACCATACTAGTCTCTTACCTGTTCTATGAACAAGGCAGAGGCAAGTTTCTACCTCAGGGCCTTTGCACTGCTCATCTCTTTACCTTGAATGCTCTACTGTCACATGGATCTCTGCCATTTCCTTCAGGTCTCTACTTCTCCATCAATGCCTCCCCTGGTCTCCCTATTTAAAATTTCAAGTCCCCCACCTACCCAAATATTTTACGTCCTCCTACTTTAAATTGTCACCTCAGCAATGTTGCTAACCAACTACACATCTTTTACTTACTTTCCTTGTCATCACTGTGTTCTGCGAGGGCAGGGAGTTGCATCTGTTTCACCCACCGTTGTCGTGCCACTGCCCAGATTGGCACATAGTAGTTGTTCAATAATGCATGTTGAACTAATTGAATGAATGAGGGAAAACCAGCTGATTTTTGCATGTTTCCTAAATTGCTGGGAATGAATACTATCCTGTCTTGATTTTCATTTCCTCGACTAGAGGCGATGCTGAGGCCTCTCTCTGTATTCATTGGCCATTTGTATTTCCTCTTCCACAAACTGCCAATTTTTCTCCTGAGTTGTGTTTTATTCTCAGCATTTGCAGAAATCCTTCATGCATTTGTGTCTGGACCCTTTGTTGGTTATGTGCATTGCAAATATTTTCTCTGGTTTGTGGCTTATTTTTTTGTTAAATCTATGGTTTACTCATTGGGTGTGGTGATGCGCGCCTATAATTCCAGCGACTCTGGAGGCTGAAGCAGGAGGATCCCAAGTTCAAAGCCAGTCTCAGCAACTGAGTGAGGCCCTATGCAACTTAGAGACACGCTGTCTCAAAATTTAAAAAACAAAACAAAACAAAAACTTAAAGGATTGGGGATGTTGCTCACTGGTTAAGCATCCCTGGGAACAACCCTGGTGAAACAAAGACACACACACACACACACACACACACACACAACAACACACCTCAACAATAGCAACTTACGGTTTACTTTTACTTGCAGTTTATTTTGTATTGTAAAAAAATTTTTTTTAAAAATGTTCGGTTAAATGGAGCACAGATTCAGGGGGAAGAGACAATGAACAGACTTTTTAAGTTGTATGTTACACATGTATGTCCTAATATGTATGTATTTTTTAAAATGATAAAAATGCTGGGGAGCAAAATCAAGAAAAAGGGGATCAAGAGTGTATCAGTTCTGGGGTCGTGGCTAGGTGGTATAGCACCTGCCTAGCACGTGTCCTCAGCACCGCATAAAAAAATAAAATAATAAAATAAACTTCTTGCGTCCATCAACAACTAAAATATTTTATAAAAAGTATACATAATTTTAAATGGAACAGTCAGGAAGATTCCTGGAGAGTGAGGGTTGAGCAGACTGTGACTGTTCGGCCCTTCCTTGCTGTGTGACCTTGGGTGAATGACTCAACCTCTCTGAGGTCCAATACATTTGTTAGTATTGCCTCAATTGCAAGTTCCAGAACCCCCTGACCCTGTCAATTCAAAAGGACCTTTACTGGGAGGAGGATGCTGGAGAGAGCCACGAACTTCCAGGACAGGTGCGTGGCCGAGGCTGGAAAAGGTTGAAACGGGAAAACTGGAAAGCGACCTGGAACCCAGGCAGTCCCCCTTCTGCCACTTGCTTCAGATTTTCTTGACAGATGGACTTTCTCTGCACTTAGCCTGGGTGGAGTAGCCTAAGGTAGCTGCTGACCTTGGGGACGCATTACAGGTCCAGTTATGACAGATCTTCTCGGTTCCAGCTGTGTTTCCCAGGGAGTGAATCTGATTGGCTCAGCTTGGAGACTGACGCAGCTCATCCCCCGTCAATCAGCAGCAGCCCTGGTCCACTCTGCAGGAGGGGTAAGGAGCCTGCCGCGTTGGATTATGGGTATGGCGGCTGCAAGGTTCCCTTTTAAATGCTCACCTTGCATGTGTGTGCATGGGCCACATGCAGACGTGCATGCATATGGGATCGGCATTGCATCTGCTGTTCTAAATGCCGGATGTGGGATTTCCACCTTGACTTTATAATCAGCTAAATCTCCTTTGTTTTGAATTAACAGTTGACAACACTTTAGCAAAACTGCAGAGAGGCGCTTTTCCCCAGAGAGCACACCACTCTTTGGTAATCTTGAAGACTGGCATTTTATTGCTACTGGCATCTCAGCCAAGGATGCCAATTGCAGCCGCCAATCTTAAGACGTGCCCGCTGCCTGACATTGATGCAGAAGCTGACTTGACTTCTAAGTTCTGCAGAGAGAAACCGGAGGGAGAATTACCTTGCTTGTTTAGAATGGGTAGGGACCTGGGACCCTCTGAATCTTCTTCTCTCCTTGAGCAAATGCATCTGCATGAGAGCCTGTCACCCAGCCTGGCGTTAGGAAACTTTAGAGCTAAAGAGACCCAGAGTCTGTGTTCCTCCTCGTGCTCTGCAGGTCGGGTCTCCGTGCAGAGCCTCTGTTAGGATGAGTAAAAGGGCCACCAAGCATGCCCCTGACCCCCTGGCCATGTATGGTCCGCAGATTGACAGAATATTCAGGTTTCCCCAATTGCTCCAATAGACGCTGGAGGATTGCGCTGGTGGAAAGTGGGGAAGATGCTGCTGCTGGTCTAGGGGGATGTGAGAAGGTGACCAAATGTCATCAGGGCTCAGGAAACAGCCCAGAATATTAGTCCTAGAGAGGAGAGCTGGGCTGTGCTGCTTGCCCCAATCCTGACATCCTGGGAGGATCCCAGCAATGGATTCTACCTCTCTGAGAGCTTCTCAGGCCTCCTGGGTCAAGTGGGAAAGATGACAGGGGACAGTCTTCTCTGAGCCAGATGGGTTTTTCCTGTATTCAAAATGAGAACTGCATGCCTCTCCCACCATCTGGTTGGTGCTGGTTGCTCTTGGCTGAGCCCCTCTGGGCACCAGACCTTGTCAGGCACTTGGCATGTGCCATCCTGCCGCATCCCAGGAGGTGGGAATGATGGTAGATCTCCAGGTAAAGACACAGAGTCTGGACCTCAGAGAGGTTGAGTAATTCACCCAAGGTCACACAGTGAGGAAGGGCCAAAACAGTCACGGTATGCCAAAGGACTGAGGAGGTATTCACTTTCTTTATTGCCAGATGGACTAGAATAACCAGCTCTCTCAGGATCGAGTACAAAACTCTTCAGAAAAAAGCTTAGTGTAGCGAAACCGAGCATGCCGGGAGGAAATGGTAAAAAGGGTATTTCCAAAGAACATAACAAGGTTTTTTAAAAATTGTGTCTCTTTTCATTGTTTTTCTCCCTCCCTCATTATGAAAGCAATTCAGTTTCGTTGTGGAAATTTGGAAAACGCAGAAAAGTATAAGGAAGAAAATAAAAAAAACACCCTCATCTTATTACACGAAGAAAATCTCTGTTAACATTTGTTTTATATCTTCCCAGTCTTTCTTATCTACCTAAATGTACGTATATATATATTTTAGTGTAATTGGGATTGTCCTGCCAAATTGCCTTCCAGAAAGGTCGAACTCATTCACATTCCGCCCCCTGCTGGGTTTGAGCAGCTCCCTCTCCCTGGCCTGCAGAGAGGCTTGGGTTTTTTGTCCTCGCTAGTTGGATAAGTTTAAAAGTTGGTATCATTTTGTTTCATTTGCATTTAAAAAAAATTTCTGGAAAGGCTAAGAGTTTTTTTTTTTTTAAACCCAAAGCTTCTTAGACACATGCATTTATTCTACTGCGAATTATTCGCTTGTCTTTTGCTAATTTTCTTTTATTGGTGTTTCAATTTTCATGTTCTTGATTTGTAAGCGCTCTGCAGAGATTTTTGGTGGGATCATGGGGAGGGGGCAAGTCTTTTCCTCTTGGTCTTTCATAGTTATTCATATTTCTTTTTAAGAAATCAATGGATTGGTTTTCTAATTCTGCTTATGATTTGGGGTTAGCACCAAAGATTTAAGTTTTTTTTAATCTTGGTCAAACACACTGATATCTTGTTTAGGATGAGGTTTGAGAAGATGGATGTAAGACTTCACCCCACCGACTAGTTTACCAATGCCCCCGTGGTCCTGAAGCATCACTGCCAATGAGGATGATCTGGGATTTTAAAAAAAATCCAATTCCTAGAATTACCACCCCAAATCAATCAGATCAGAATTTCCTTGGAGATTGAGGCTTGAATTTGGCATTAACAATTTTTTTTTTACTTTTTTTAAATTAATTTTTTAAAAAAATTTGTTCTAATTAGTTATACACGACAGTAGAATGCATTTAGACACATTGCACACAAATGGAGCACAACTTCTCCTTCTTCTGGCTGACCATGGTGCAGAGTCACACGGGTAGTGTAATCCTACAGGTACATAGGGTGATAATGTCCGTCTCAGTCCACTGTCCTTCCCAACGCCACATCCCTCACTCCTCTCTGCACAATACAAAGTCCCTTCATTCCCACCACACCATTATGGATCAGCTTCTGCTTATCAGACAGAACATTCAGCCTTTGGATTTTTGGCTTATTTCACTTAGCATGATATTCTCCAGCTCCATTCATTTACCAGCAAATGCCATAATTTCATTCTTCTTTAAAGCCAAGTTATATTCCATTGTTTATATACACCACATTTTCTTTATTCATCTGTTGAAGGGCATCTAGGTTGGTTCCATAGTTTAGCTATTGTGAACTGAGCTACTATAAACATTGATGTGGCTGCGTCACTGTAGTGTGCTGATTTTAAATCCTTTGGATATAAGCCAAGGAGTGGGATAGCTGGGTCAAATGCTGGTTCAATTCCAAATTTTCTGAGGAATCTCCACACTGCTTTCCAGAGTGGTTGCACCAATTTGCAGTCCCACCAGCAATGTATGAGTGAACCTTTTCCCCACATCCTTGACGATGCTTATTGTTGCTTGTACTGGGGTGAGCTGAAATCTTAAGAGTAGTATTTCATTTGCATTTCTCTAATTGCTAAAGATGTTGAACATTTTTTCTTATATTTGTTGATCGATTGTATTTCTTCTTCTGTGAAGTGTCTCTTGGGGTCCTTAGCCCATTTATTGATTGGATCATTTGTTTTTTTTGGCATTAAGTTTTTTGAGTTCTTTATATATCCTGGAGATTAGTGCTCTATCTGAGGTGTGTGTGGTAAAGATTTCCTCCCAATCTGTAGGCTCCTCTCTTTACGTTATTGATTGTTTCCTTTGCTGAGAAGCAGCTTTTCAGTTTGATTCCATACCATTTATTGATTCTTGATTTTACTTCTTGCACTTTAGGAATCTTGTTAAGGAAGTCAGGTCCTAAGCTGACATGGTGGAGATTTGGGCTTACTTTTTCTTCTATTAGGTGCAGGGTCTCTGTTCTAGTGCCTAAATCTTTGATCCGCTTTGAGTTGAGTTTTGTGCAGGGTAATAGATAGGGGTTGATTTCCAGTTTTCCCAGCACCATTTGTTGAAGAGGCTCTCTTTTCTCCAGTGAATGTTTTTGGTGCCTTTGTCTAGTATGAGATAACTGTACTTATGTGGGTGTGTCTCTGTGTCTTCTATTCTGTACCATTGGTCTATGTGTCTATTCTGGTGCCAATACCATGCTGTTTTGTTACTATTGCTCTGTAGTATAGTTTAAGGTCTGGTATTGTGATGGCATCAACATTTTAAGTATTCCCAGGTGTGTGCAAAGGGCAGCCATGCTGAGAACCCAAGAACCACTGCTATAGTCGCATTCTTCTCATTAGGGTCATGGTAGGTGATGAAACCAGTAAAAATCAATGCAAAATCTGACTAATGAAAAATCTAACCACTACCTGCTCGACCAAACACACTAATACCTCTTGGAGCAGAAGATTGGGTGTGGTGAGCCAGGGGATCTTGGGGCATGGGATAGGCCTGTACGCTCTGGAGGGAGGGAGATATACTCTTCAGAAAAGAAGGGCACTGAGGCATCATTGGAGAAGAAAAAGGAAAGAGAAGAGGAAGCAGTGACAGCACCTGGTTTTATTATCTGCCCTTTGTTCACAAGAAAGTTGAGGACCAGAGAAGCTGAGCCAGTTGCCCAAGGTTACTCAGCAATCTATAGATTGAGTCACATGTTCTGCTTTTTAAAGAAAAGGTGGAGACATTCCCTGGGCATCATGCCGTTCATTTGTTCTTGGGGGCGGGGGTGGGTTGCTCCGTAAGAGTCTCTCCTTTAAGGGTCTTTTTGTTTTGTTTAGTTGTTTGGTACTAAGGATTGAACCCAGGGGTCCTTAACCACTAAGCCACACCCCCAACCCTTTTTAATACTTTTTTTTATTAAGAGACAGAGTCTCCCTGAGTTGCTTAGGGCCTCGCTAAGTTGCTGAGGCTGTCTTTGAACTCTCCATCCTCCTGCCTCAGCCTCCCAAGCTGCTGGGATTACAGGTGTGCACCACCGTTCTGGCCCTTTCAGGGTCTTACCTGCATTTTGAACAACTGAGAAGGCCGGATAGGTGTGATCTCTTTTCTCATGCTTCACCTGCAGTGGAGCAATTTATGAAAACAGGTCAAACTAACTATGCTATTTTGGGTTACTTGTGTCTGGAAGGGCCCAAGCAGTTGGAGGTTGATTATAGATGATCCTGTTATTAGTTTTATTTTTTTTTTTTTTTTTTTTGGTACTAGGGATTGATCCCAGGGACACTCCACCACTGAGCCACATCCCCAGCCCTATTTTGTATTTTATTTAGAGACAGGGTCTCACTGAGTTGCTTAGGGCCTCGCTAAGTTGCTGAGGCTGGCTTTGAACTCACGATCCTCCTGCCTCAGCCTCCCAAGTGCTGGGATTACAGGTGTGCGCCACGGTGCCCTGCCTGTTATTAGTTTTGAAGGACATATGTTTGCCGGCCTGTGAACCGAAGCTAAGGCCGACTTCCCCAGGTCTGTGGAGTTCAAAGTTCAATGTCTTGGGGTCCACCGGGAGCCGCGCTGGGATGTGGCGGGTCGCACGCACTCTGGGTGGACTTGCCTCGATCTTCACCGCAGCCCTAAGGAGCAGGTGCTCGCTTGGCTCCTGTTTTACTGAGGTGGAGACTGAGGACACAGCTGCCTCCACACCGCTCAAGGTCACTCGTGTTGGTAATGGTGAAGTCCCCAGCCGGGCCAGCAGGAGATCCCTGCCCACTGCCCCCGTCCTCCCTCCCCAGGCCTCTGCCTTGCCACCCCGCCCTCCCTCCTCCTGCGAGCTGCCCCTGCGCCTCTCCCTCATCAGAGGCACCCGCCCCCCTCCAGCGCGGCTCTGGGTGTAATTACTAATCAGCTGAAGGCAATCAAGCTGCCTTTCCATCGCCGGCTTCCTCTCCTCCTCCCCTCCAGGGACACCTTTGGGGAGGAAGGTGACTCCTTTAGGAATTCAGATGCACATCAACAGCAGGGGGACAGGGCGAGGAGAGGCCCCTCCGCCCGTGCAGATCGGGATGACAGGCACCAGGCTGGCTTGCTCTCCGCTATTTTAAGGGGCCTCGTTTAGCATAATATTTGCATGGTTTGTGTCTTACCCGATAATTAGGCGCAGAGACAGATTCTTCTTGTTCCCAGACTAAGGGCATCGGGGTGGAGAATAGGAAGCTCTGGGGACTCACAGGCAACACAGGCTTTAAAAGTGACTCCCTCCGGACGCCCCCCACCTTGCTCACATTGCCCCCAACACGGGACATTCTGGGCTGGGTCACTGCTCACTGTGGGGCGACAGGGAGCCTGTGAGCCTCTGAAGCTCTGAGCAGGATGCTGTTTGTGGAATGGCTCGCCATATCTTCCCTCCAGGGGGAGGCCCACAGCTCCGTCCATCTCAGATGAGGCCTACGGGGGCCTCGCTTGGCTCCCTCAACAGCCATTCACCTTTCTTTACCTTGATGCTCCACTGGGGGAACCCAGCCTCCTACTGGTGCCAGGGGAGGTCCAGTAGAACTTTCTGGAATGGTGGAAGTGCCCTCTGCAGTCAGCCTTCCCTTCAGAGACCTGAACAGCTGCTCCTGCCCAAGGTGGGGGTCCCCACTGGAGGCTGGCCCCTCCTCCTGTCTTCCCTCCTTTTCCCTGGGCTTGTTTTCCCAGTGGGCACGGCCCCAGGAGTCAGGGTTGAGTATATTTAAATGCAAAATGCCATTATGCTTCACTAAGGGCCTGTCACCAGTGGCCTCTCCGTGCCAGAGAGTGATCATGCTATTAAAAGCCCCTTGACCCATGGCTCAGGCATGACCAGACCTTCCCAGGCTCCCGCCTCCTCTGCAGGACCCTCTGTTCATGCCCGCTGGGGAAAAACTAAGAGGCTGTGAGATGCCAAACTTGCAGCCCAGGGGAGGGCACCCGGGTTAGGACCAAGTCCCACTTTCAACGTCTTCCCAGGTCCCTGGGCGGAAATCCTCGGCCATCTAAGACTGCTCCTCATCTGTCTGACCGTCCGATCCTCAAGCTGGACTTGAAAGCCTGGCTCTCTTTCACTAGTGCTCCCTTTGAATTCCATTCAACCTTCGGAGGGCTAACTGGTACCCAGGTCAGATTTCAGAGGTGGGCATGACCAGGTTTATGCTGTTGATACTGGTTCACTGTGTGACCTTGCACAAGTTATTCAACCTCTCTGAGCCTGTTTCCCTGATTTGAAAGAGGAATAAACAGTGTGGCAACCACGGTCAGTTTCTTACCCGGCAGCCATGACCCATTTCTTTTGCTCATGCTCACTTCTCACTCCATGTTCCCAGCCTCCCTTGCAGCCAGCAGCGTCCATGTGACTGAGCTTTGGCTAATGTTTTTATTTTTATTTTTTAATTCATTCATCTATTGATGGGCACCTGGGCTGATTCTATATCTTGGCTCTTGTGAATAGTGCTCGTGTTCTCACTTTCAAGGCTGTCATGTTGTGGTTGTGATGTCTGGAGCCACAACAGCTATCTTGTGACCATGAGTCAGTGTACCTGTGAATGGACAGTCCATACTGAGAATCCTCGATTCTTGATGATGTCAATCCAGATGCTGGACCAACAATGGGACATCGGATTTCCTTTTTCGAATAACCTTTTGGCACAAGCCCTTGGTAGTCAGGATTCCCACTTCTGGCAGCTGAAGGCATTCATAAATGACATATCAAGCCCAGTCTCAAAGAAGAAACAAGATTCTGTTTGAAGAGTTCCCTGTGAGGTCCCAGGGTGGACCTGGAGTAAAAGCGGCATTTATCACTGGAAAGAATAGAATTTGCCTGGGGACACCCAGGTGGGACTTAAAGACTCGTTGGAAGATTTGTGGTCTAAAATGTGTCCCTCTTGTTCCCTCCCTCCCCACTTGGAAGGTTATTGGAATCTGTGACCTGAGGTTCAGCCTGGCCCTTAGAGGGGGGAAGAGGCCCTGCAAAGGTCTCGTGGAGGTTGCAGCCAGGGGCCCCAAGACCAGGGCCAGAGCCTGAGGCCTCGTGGACTTGGGGGTGCAGGCTGGGCCTGACCAGCTCCAGGGTTGTTCTGGGGAGAGGACCCTGAGCCACCATATGGGTCGGGGACACGCCCGTGGTAGGGCTTGGATCCTGAGAGCTCGCGGTTTGGAGTCCTGAGGGCGGCAGGGGCTGGTCAGTGGCCTATGTCCCCCGGCTCCCGGGGCCACTCCCCGAGGGAGGGAGTGACTCCAGCCGACCACAAGCCAGAGCCCGGCCTCCACCCATGCTGCAGGGATGCAGAGAGTGGGCTCCTGCTCCCCGTCCCTCTGGTGTCTGAGTTAAACTGTCACATGTTAGGACTGACGTGGGGTCCCTTTGTCACCGTGGATACCGTTGCATTTGTATTTACAAGTACACGCAGGGAGACTTGGCCACACCCCGCGACCGGGATGACCGTCTTGGGAACAGCGGGCTGATTCCCTTGAGGTGCAAGGGCTGTCCCGCCACGGGGCTTGGCGTATGAACACCGGGAGTGAGAAGACCTGAGTGTGGGACCCAGTGGGACAGCATGGGAGGCAGGGGGCCGCGGTGGAGGCTGGGCAGAGGAGGAAGAACCAGGCTCACGGGTCATAGAGGCCTGTGTTCAAATCCTGCCCTGCTAATTCCCGCCTGGGCGATCTTCAGGATCGGTGTCTCAGCTGGCTGTAAAAGTGGTGGAGATGACACGAGGTGTTAGATTTAGGGGCAGGTTAAGGACGGGGGTGCAGGTGGTTATTTGGAAGGGGGTCCCAGGAACTACCAAGGCGAGGAAACCACGCCCATAAAGACCTGCTGCTGGGTCAGCCAGCACTGCAGGCACCTGGACCCCAGGCCCTGGGCCTCCTGGAGGTGGTGCAGAACCGTCCCTCTCCAGGCCAGGAGGCCGAGCTGTTTGTTACCCAACTCCCCCGGTTCTTGGGTAAGCGCTGCCATCCGGACGCAGACGCCCAGAACTTCCAACAGGATTTCAGAATGAGCAAGGAGGCCATCCTCCACTGGAGGCTGGAGGCACTGTGCCCCCAAGTTCTCCCTCCTGCAACCGTGAAGGCCAGGGGACACTGCGGGCTGACCTGGGCTCAGAGTCCTGTTCTGCCCCTGGAACAAACCGTGTCATCTGGCAGCCCACAGTGTAGACCCTGGAAGCCAGAACACCACCAGGGAGCGGTGAGGACGGCAGATTGGGCGCCCACCCCAGAGGCATGAGTTATCAACCGCTGGTAACGAGGTACCCTAGACTCAGTCTTGTGGCCACTGGCCTCTGGTTTTAATTGACCCACTGCTTCTGGTTGAGGAGATGAGGGAGTCAGGGCTGGGGGAGCTAGAGGAGGAAAGAAAGAAACAAGTGACGGTAACTACTGCCTGTCTCTCCCTTTATCACACTCACTTCCACACCTGGCCTGAGATTGAGCTGCAGTGAAGTTAGTGGTGAAGGTGGAAAGTCAAAGCCATCTTGTTTAAGGAATATGTCAGATTTGGACTGAAGCGGAGTGTCCTGGGGATGACGTGACGTGAGAGCTTATCTTAAGGAACATTCCATCTCCCCAGGTCTCAGGTCTCCTATATTAAATATGAGGAAACAAAAGGTCAGAGTGGTTAAGTAACTTACTCAAGGTCACACAGCCAGGAAATGGCAGAGCCAGGGAGTTAACTTGACCTCAGGTGTACTTACAGGAGGCTGGGACTGACAGGGTGAGGTTGCGCACGTCTAGGCTGTCAGGAACTCGACAGGGAACGTGCCACAGGGAACGTGATGTTGGTCTTCACGTCTGCCATGGTTTCTTTGCTTCTTCTGGCCATCTTTAGTAAAGGCAAATTTCTACACTCTTGATTCACTGCATTATTCAACAAAGGTTCCAGAAGGCTGCGTGTGTGCCAGGCACGGTTCAAGGGGCTCGGAATGTGGCGGGAGCTGTCTGTCTGCGTGGCACTCACATGTTTGCTGAGAGGGAAGAGACAGTGGCAGAAGGGTTACCCGATATGTTGGGGGACAGCATGCACGGTGCACAAGGAGACCAGGGTAAGGGCTGTGGGTGGCCAGGGCGCGTGGGAAGAGCCCTGTGGCTACCTGGGAAGAGCACTCGGCTTGCAGGAGCATCAGTGCAGGAGGACGACCAAGGCATGCCAGCTGTGGTCAGGAGCAGGAAGGGAGCGGGGGTGGCTGGAAGGGAGTCACCGAGGGAAGAGTGGGAAGAGGCATGATTCAAGGTGGTGGTGGCACTGTCGAGACTGGCTGTTCCTCTGAGTGCCTTGGGGAGCCCCCAGAGGGTTTTGAGAAGAGTAACCAAATTAGATTTACATGTTTTTGAGGAAATCACAGCATATTGACATTGCTGTGCTGGGAATGGGCTGTAGAAAGATCAGGATGGAGCCAGGTGGCACACTGAGGGGTGGGGCTGCCACATCCAGGCGGAGAAGGTGGGGCGTGGGCCAGGTGGAGGCGGTGAACAGTGGTCACATCGTGCATACAGAGAGCAAGGATTCCCAGCAAGCCTGAGTTCGGGACTTGTCTTGTGTAACTTGATCCTTTGGCGTTGGAGGAAGCCACTGAGACCCCTGACTCCTCCTTGAGGCTGCACCCTCAGACATGCCGGCTCCAGGAGTTACCGCCAGCAACATCTCCAGTCTCTCTGGAAGGCAGATCTGCAGAAGCTTTTATCTTAATTGAGTTACAATGGGCACCATCCTCCATCCGTCTCCTCCAATTAACTTGGGGGAGACTCTGAGGGTGGTGGTGGAAGGGAAGACAGCCCTGAGCTGATAAATAAGGATCTGAACAGACTGGATGGAGTCTCTGAGGACCCATCAGACAGGAGGAGGGAGGGAGAGAGGGGTTGTCAAAGATGTTTTGGTGGAGCAGAGAGCTCAGGGAGGCAGTCCTGGGTGGGGGTTGACTTGGGGGTTGCCCCAGTGGGGTGAGTCATTCCTCATGATCCTGGCTTAATGTCCCTTGTATTCCCCAGTCTTGGGATACTGTTGGGCCACGGGGCTGGCCAGAATGTCGGGTTCCAGGAAACTACTGATGGCCGCAGTTGGGGCGACTTATGCAGGCTGTCCTAGCTGGATGTGACACGGTGGTGTCTCTGTCTGGATAAGCATTAGATCAACAATGGAGATCAAGAAAGGAGGGAGAGAAGGAGGAAAGGAAGGCCTTATTCTCAGACTTCCCAGGCTGCAATCTGTCCAGGCAGCCAGGAGCAATCGGCCATGGGTCGCTGTCCAAGGTGCTGATTCTCTAAACCGTCTCTCTAAGCCTCTTCTTGCTTCCTGCATTCAATTTCCATGGATATCTACTGAGCATCTGGGACCCCTCACCACACCCAAGACCCTGTTAGGTCTTTTGGTAATTTAACAATGAGTCAAGCTGGCCCAGACCTCTGCCTTTTGCCAGCCTACGCTTTTGTGGGTGGAGGTAGATCAGAAGAGAGAAGGGCAGGTGGCTGCTGGCCAGGGTGCTCGTTAGTACATTTTTCTATTAGGAGGTAAAAAAAAACGCTTTGGAGAAAAATAAAGCAGAGAATTGGGGCAGGGAAGGACGTTTTGTGGCAGCTGGAAGAGGGCGGCCAGCTGAGGCCTTGCCATGGGGTGTCTAAACAAACATGGGAAAGACCTGGAGGGGTGAGACCGGGTTTGTACTGTCACTCCAGGCTTCCATCAGATTCCTGCTTTTCCCTATCAGTGTTCTTCTTGTGATGCCTTTTCTCTTCCTGGCATGCTCTGGCCCTCAGGTCCTGACACTCCCCTCTTCAAAAAGACTCTTATATAAACCTCACCTTCCTCAGTAGGTGGACCATGACTGCCCATTGATAGGAAGGACCTTCCCAGTAACCATCTTATATCCATGTCTCTCTGGCTCTTTTTATTTTCTACTGTGTGTCTGTCATCATTTTGGCCTCCACCTGGTTTCCTTATGAGTCTGGGAGTCCCTATTTTTTAAATTAATTTTTTGTGGTACTGGGGACTAAACCCAGGGATGCTCTACCACTGAGCCACATTCCAGTCTCCCCCTTTTTTACCTTATGTTGAGACAAGGTCTTACTAAGATATCCAGGCTGGTCTCAAACTTGTGATCCTCCAGCCTCAGCCTCCTGAGTAGCTGGGATTACAGGTGTGCACCAACACGCCTGGCCATTCTGGAAGCTCTCCAAGTAGTAACTGTGCTTTGGTGGTTGAGATCATAGTGTCTGGCTGGGTGTGGTGATGCATGCCTATAATACCAGCAGCTTGGGAGACTGAGGCAGGAGGATCACAAGTTCAAAGTCAGGCTTGGCAACTTAGCAAGATCCAGTCTCTAAATAAAATATAAAAATGGGCTGGCAATGTGGCTCAATGGTTTAGGACCCTTGGGTTCAATCCCTGGTACCTGCCCCCACCCCCCATCCCAATTCATAGTGTCTGGAAGGGACAGAACTGAATTCCATCCTATTTTCTCCACTCGTTAGCTGTGAGGCCTTAGACAAGACAACTCATTTCAGTGGGCTTTGGTTTCTTGGTCTGTAATGGAGGTAATAAAATCACCTGAGTTAGGGCAATATTTTGATAAGTGAACATTAGTAAATGTAAGGCATTAGCAAGGTTCTTGGGGCAAGGTTAGCATTCAGGGAGTGGCAGCCAGCATTATATCCTAAGACCTATCCCAGGTGCTATCTGATCATCTTTATCCCATAAAACGTGGGCATGCATGCATCTATTTGGAAATTCTTCTCCAACAGTGGTCTGTTCAAGCACCCGTACAAGAACCAAGTCAGGCAGCAGGAACTCAGACTCTCAATTTGAGACAATCTTCCACATGGTTCTTGTACAATATGAGAGCCACGAAAGATGGATATAGTGTTGTGCTAAAGAACATGAACTCTGCAACTGGACTTCCTGGTTCTAATCCTGGCTTTGCCATGGACAAAGTGTGTGGCCTCTGGTGAGCAACTCAGCAACACTTTACCCTGGCTTTGCCCTCTGCAACTCTGCAACTCTAAAGCTGGAGACTGAAGCGAGTAGTAACGATTGCAGAAACACTTTTTGGAAAGCATATATGCATAAGAGATAATAACTATTCTTACATACGTGAGAGGGAGAGGGCATGCTGTTCTGAGCTGCGAGCATAGACAGTGCCCGGCACGCAGGAGACCGGGCTCTTCTCCCTGGTTTGTAAGCAGAGTCATCAGTGAGCCCGAGTTTGGCCAGGGGGCTCCTGAGCGCGCTGCTGAGTCTCCTCATCTGACAGCCTTGCTTGCTCTGTGTGCACAGCTGTTCCAATGACATGAACCTCAGACAGAGAGACGATGAACCCACACGAGCCTCAGGCACTCGCCCTGCTGCTGCTGCTGCTGGTAGAAAAACTGCACCGTCCCTGCCTTTAAAGAATTCCTCTGGCAGCTGCGCACACAGCTGTTCCCGCTCCTTCCTGAAGGCAGAGAGCAGGCAGGCGCTACCAAGCGATCAGAAAAGCGTGCTTGTGCGGTGGGGCCCACGATGGCTTCCCCCGCTCTCACTGGGCTCTCCGGCTCCCTTATCTTTCTCCAGGGAGGTGAGAGACATCTCTTCGTTCTAGCTGCTTCTAGAAGGGGAACTTCAGGGACAGAAGCCCCAAGAAGGGAGCATTGCCAGGAGGGGAGAAGGGGATGAGAGAGAAGCTGGGTGGATGCTGGAAGGCAGCAGTGGGTGTTGATTGCATTACATCTCAGTAATACTACCTTGCTGTGTGACCTTGGGAAAGTCACTTCACCTCTCAGATTCTTATTTTGAGAACAGCAGAGAGTGGTAGCATGAGCCAAAGATGTGGAACTCAACCCTGGCTTCAGTGTGACCTTGGAAAAGTCTCTTCACTTCTTTGCATTCTTAGCTTTTCTCTATAAAAAGATAATGTATAGAAATATTTCCCCCGTGCACACAATGGATGTCACAATACATCCTATGCTGAGAAACCCAAGAACAGTGAGTGTCATACATTGTTCCCATGGAGACTTGGTTGCCTTCTTCCCCATCCCAGGCAGAGCTCTGTCTTTGAGCACTCACGCACCCCAGGAAGGAAGCAATCCAGACTTTGGGGATGGCACCAGAAGATCTCAGAATGACTATCTCCCCAATTAACAAGCCAACGACATTTCCAGACAGAGTGTGTGGGACACAGTCTTTGAGTCACCTCTTTAAAAGCCCCCTGTTCCCCAGGTGGGCAGAATCACAGCCTCTGAGACAGGAGTCCCCTGTGTGTCTCTCTTTTGCTAGCAAAGCAATGATTCTTCTTTTTCCTTTTTTTCTCAAAACCATGTCCTTGTTATTGGACTGGCATTGGGGACAAGGACCGAGCTTTCGGTAACAGCAGGAGAGGAGCTTCATTGCACCGGATGCTGCCTGAGGAAGAATCAGGCTTCCATGTCCAAGTCATCCATTGGCTACCCAGCCCCAGGCACTGGCGGTGAGAAGCGGCTGCCTTATGGAGGGTATGAGGCACTTCCCTGCAATGGTTGAGACAGGAAGCTTGAGAAAGGTCTAATTTCCAATCCTTGGCCTGTCGCTTGGTCTCTGGAAAGTTGGGTAAATCACTTAACTTCTCTGAGGCTCAGATCTCTCTGCATTAAACTGGCAGATAAGCATAACCACCTTACAGCATCATTGAGGACTAAAAGGGATGAAGTGCCCAATGCTTGGTACATAATAGGTGCTCAGTGAACACATGCTAGTTCTCATTCGCATACTTATTTATTGAGTCGGAGGGCGGGACAGCCTTGTCAGGGTTGCAAAGTGATCTCGCGGCCACTGAGGCAGACAGTGAACGCGCGCGGGGTGTGTGGGGCATGTTGGAAAGAGCTTCAGATTTGGGACCACCATTGTGGGGACTGAAACTTGCTGGTGTTGTGTGACCTTAGATGTGTCCTTTCCCCTGTCGAAATTTTAATTTTCTCCTCTTTAAAACGGGAGTTGCCAGGTGCGATGGTGCACACTTATAATCCCATCGAGCTCGGGAGGCTAAGGCAGAAGGATCATAAGTTTGAGGCCAGACTCAGCAATTCAGTGAGGCCCTAAGAAACTTAGTGAGACCCTGTCTCAAAGGAGGGGAAAAAAAAATCCAAACTGGAGTCAATGCCTTCCATCCGTCTGCCTCAGGGTTGCCGGGAGGCTCCGGTGTGTGCATTAGTGAGAAAGCCGATGGAGCCTGGCTTCCCATATCCCAGAGCCTGCAGGACCTCTGTCTGCTCCTGGAGAAGGCTGAGGATTGCCCTAGCCACCAAGCTCCACCCCCTTGATGACATCGCAGAGCAGAACCAATCACTGGAAGGTCCTTAAAGCTCCTCCCACCGGAAATTTCCCCAAATCGCTGAGCAGAGTCCAACTCTTTAAGGACTATCAGATCCGATCCCGAGCTGCCTGCACTAAGGTCCCACCCCTCTGTTCAGGGCCCTCTGGGAAGAGGTGGGATTGGAAGGAAGCTTCATGAAAGGGCCACAGAGGAGGGGGAAGGTCGGGAGGACCGTGGGGCATGCTGGGGCACCTGAGACTAGCAAGGTTGGGAGCTCTCGCCACCCCTAGGGGTGACTAAGAAAGGAGAGGAGTGGATTTTCCAGAACCTGGTGGAGCCAGGGACGTGGGCGGCAGGAGCCATGGTCCCCGAGGGGTTTAAGTCAGAGCCAGAACTGTGGAACGCAGGTGGGAGGTGCGGTTGGTGGGGTTGGTGGGCCCGGGGCATTGCTCTGAATCTGTTTTCCAAACTCTCCTGGTGATGCCCATTAGTGAGTCCACTAGGAAGGCCCCGGACACGTCAGGGTTAGGGTGCCATCCCTGGGGGTCAGCCCTCCAGAGAACACAGGGGAGGGTGACTGGGGAGCGACACAGAATAACCAGCTCACTGCAAATGCCCCTTCCCAGTTGGGCCCCCAAAGGTGAAAATACATGCGCCACTTTTCTGGAACTAGTTTTAGAGCAGAATTCTCTCCCTTGAGGATTCTCTCCTGGCAACTAGGACCTCCACCAGGATTGTCATTTTCTTGAGACGGGCCAGAATGTTAAAGGCGAAGTGGAGGAAGAGTCGGGGTCTGAGTACTTTAGTCGTGGGCTGGGGTTGAGCTCCCGGAGGGCTAGGAGGTCAGTGAACCCAGGAGCCCACCTCCTCTGGAAGGGCCCTTGCTTTCTTTTCTCCAGGCAGCTTGAGGGACACTTAGTGTTTGTGACCACAGCAGAGCAGTGAAGAGCTGGCCCTTCCAGCGCTGGCTGTGTTCATCTGGGCACGTTTGTCAACCTCTCTGAGCTTTGATGGTCTTATCCATCAAGTAGGAAGAACTCTATTTCATAGATTGAACAAGGCGTGGAGAACAAAGGAGCTGGCCACCCCTCTGGCTCAGGAAGGGATAGCAGCAGTGTGACACTGTGACTGGTATCTGACCCTCCCTGGTAGGGCCGTCATGGCTGGAGGGCAGCCCTCTCTGGGATCCCACCTCGGCATCCTTGCATCTGTCGGATGCACGCTGGCTGCTGGCCCTGCGCCCCAAGAAGGCTGTTCTCTGGCTCAGCCTGCAGAGCTGCACGCAGGAGCGTCTGGAAGAATGCAAATGTGGCCTTATCTGAGTGCTTGCAGCTGCTCCCTACCTCGAGCCCATCCCCAGGAACAAGGGCAGGCTCTGGGCCTCCCAGGATGCCGCAGGCTTTTTCTAGCCCTGCTGAGTCTATAATATCAGCAACAATAATAATATCCAGCTGCACCTAAAGCTTTTCTATTTGTGAAGGGATTTGATTTTTTGTCCTCTCATTGGAACCTTGCAGTGACCCTGGCTTATCATAGCTGATTGTATTGTGCAGAGGAGGAAAACCAAGGTCAGGCAGGTCAAGAGACTTGCCCGAGGTCACATGGCTAATTGTTGGGGGAGCGGGAATTAGAATTCTTGCAGTTTAGTACCAGCATGAAAGTTCATTGTATCAGTGGGAGTGCATCTGGCTGCAAGTAATAGAACAATCCTGATTCAATGCACTTAAGAAAGACTATCATAAAGTCCACATCGGGAGTCTGAAGGCTGTTTGGTTCTGTGGTTAATCAGCATTTCAATAATAACATCGAACTTGATTTTCTCCCCCCACCCCTGAGCTCTTGGGAATTGCCCTCAGTCTGGCTCCTCTTAAGGTTTAAAATGACTCCCGTGGAGATGTCACACACAGAGACAACCCCCCAGGATGAATGAGAAGCCTCCTCATGACTGGGTCTCTTTAAAAGCAAAGAAACATTGGTCAGAAACCATCTTCAAGCCAATCCCAGGCGATGGGGTGGGGCTGCCTGGGATCAGGAGATTTCACCTCTGAGTCAAGACGTAGGGATGAATCCACCATGGAAGTCAGAGAGCTGCCCTCTACATCGGGAGTGACTGGGAGGAGGAAGATTTATTTTGGCTCATGGTTTCAGGTTCAGTCCTTGGTCCGCTGACTCCAGGGCAGAAGCATCATGGCGGAAGGGCATGGTGGTGGAAAGCTGCTCAGCTCACGGCAGCCAGGAAGCAGAGGGAGAGGCAGGAGGGACCAGAAGGCATGTCCCCAGTGACCAACTTCCTCCAGTAAGGCCCACCTCCCAGGAGTCCATTCAGATTATTAACCCATCAAACGCACTAATCCTCTGACCTGGTCAGAGCCCTCATGGTCCAGCCATCTCACCTCCAGACATCGCTGCATTGCCAAACACGTGAGTTTCTGGGGGAACATTCCAGATCCTAAACCCTAACACCTATGACTTCTGTACTGTTGATCCCAAGCCTGCGACTCCTCCTCTGCCTGTGACCATCATCGGCTGCACGGAAGTCTTCATGGTGTTTACGAAGCAGCCGGTGTGAGATGCTTGGAGTCTCACTGAGAAGGGAAACTGAGAAACTTCGCCTCTGTGGGAGGTGACAACGGTAGTAGGAGGGGCTTCACCTCGACGCCAGCCCCAGCTCTGTGGCCCAGCCCAGCCTCCTGGACCTCCACTCTGCTTCATTCAAGGGGCCTGTCGGTGGCCCAGGTATCTAGACTACAACAAGGATCATACAGAAAATGCAAAAGCACCCAGCACGTGCCTCGTGTCTGCAGGTGCTTCATAAAGACCAGGATGTTATTCTAGGTGTGAAAATCAGGGGAGTCTGTCAGGCATGCCTTTGAGGCCATTTGGCCCACGAATCATTTGGCCTTAGTGATCCTGGCTTTACACCCAGCCCTGTGGTTGGCTGGGATCTCACTGGCCTTTCTAGAAGACAGAGACTCTTGCCATCCCTGTGGCTCCAGAGCGGCTTCCCAGGCAGCCATGTGTTCTGCCTCCTTGCTCTGCTAAGCTGTTCCACGGTCCACATGCCACACAGAAAACCCTCCTGACTTCTCCTTCTGCCTCCTGAGAGCTGTTGAAGTTGGCACCCAGGAGTCTGGGGTCCACAGACTCCCCTGGAGAACATCAGGAGGTGGCAGGTAGAGATTAATCTCCAGAATATAGAAAGAACTCAAAAACATAACACCAGAAAACCCACAGGTAACCCAATCAATAAATGGGCAAAGGAACTGAACAGACACTTCACAGAAGAAGAAATAAATATACGAAAAAATAAACATATAAAAAAAATGAAAAAAATATTTGACTTCTCTAGCAATTAGAGAAATGAAAATTAAAACTACACTCGTGGCTCAGTGGTAAAGCACTTGCCCCTCACCTGTGAGGCATTGGGTTCCATCCTCAGCACCACATGAAAAAATAAAGGTATTGAATTGTCCATCTACAACTAAAAAAAAATTTTTTAAATGATTTTAACCAACTACACTGAGATTTCATCTCACTCCAGTCAAAATGGCAATTATCAAGAATATAAGCAATAATAAGTGTTGGTGAGGATGTGGGGAAAAGGGTACACTCATATATTACTGGTGGGACTGCAGATTGGTTTGGCTGCTCTGAAAAGCAGTATGGATATTCCTCAGAAAATTTGGAATGGAACCACCATTTGACCCAGTTATCCCACTCCTCGGTCTATACCCAAAGAACTTAAAATCAGCATACTTCAGTGACACGGCCAATGTTTATAGCTGCTCAACTCACAATAGCCAAGTTATGAAACCAACCTGGGTTCCCTTCAGCAGATGAATGGATAAAGAAACTGTGCTATATATATACAATGGAATATTAGTCATAAAAAAGGATGAAATTATGGCATTTGCCAGTAAATGTTTGGAACTGAAGACTATCATGCTAAGTCAAATAAGTCAGTCCCCCCAAACTAAAGGCCAGATGTTCTCTCTGATATGTGGGTGTTAACACACAATAAGGCGGGGGCAAAGGAAAGAAGTTCACTGGATTAGACAAGGGGAGTGAAGGGAAGGTGGAGTGGGAATGGGAAAGACAGTAGAATGAATCGCACATCACTTTCCTATGTTCATATGTGAATACACAACCAGTGAAACCCCACATCACGTACAACCACAAGAACAGGAGGTTATACTCCATGTGTGTATGAAAGTCAAAATATACTCTACTGTCATGTAGATCTAAAAAGATCAAATAAAAGAGGCTGGCAGCAGTTCCTTTCCCCCAAGGGGCTGGGGACAATTAATGACCCCTCGGAGACACTGAGGCTCCCTGGTGGGTGGGTCATGCAGCTGTCATCCTGGAGATGGCACAGGAGTGGTGGCCTGGGAAGACTATTGTCAGCAAAAGCTTCCACATCCTGGACCCAGGCTGGGAGTCCACTGTGTGTCAGCTCAACAGGAAGTGCCACTTAGGCAGGAGCAGAGGTCCACTAGGAACCGCAGCTTTGACCTTCAAGAGCCAATCACTTTGTCTTTCAGAGATTCCGTTTACCTCTCAGAACAGGGATTCAAAGTGTAGATTTTAGCTTCTTCCTGGGTTCAAGTCCCAGCCTCACCACTACTGTGTGACCTCTGGCTTTAGACTTAACCACTTAGGGCTGCCTCTTTAAAACTTGGATTCGAGTCCCCGATAGTCTCCTCATTCCAAGGTCCTTAGCTTAACCACACCCGCAAAGTCCCTTTTGCCTGCAAGGTAACAGATTCAGAGATTTGGGGGATTAGGATGTGGGTATCTTTCTGCTTATCGCAATACTGTATGATTCCATTTATATAGAGTTCAAAACAGGCTCATCTAAATCTAATCAAGAGAGTGGTTGACTTTGCACGTGTGGGGCTCACAGGGGTCCCGGATCTGGGTGTCGTTTACACGGGTGTGTGCAATTGGTGAAAAACCATAGCCCTTTATTTCTTCTGTGCACTTTTCTGAATATCCGTTATACTTCAATAAAATAATTGATTTCAAGAGAGAAAACCCACAGATCCCAATGATACCCACCTCATGAAGAGGTTTCCAGGGGTGAAGCATGAGCTGATGTGTTAAACGCTTGTTATTAGACCCAGGGACTGATTGTGCAGCTTGCTCTTTCAGCCAACTCCCTTTTTTTTTTGGCAGAAGAGATGTTCCAGACAAAAAATTAAATAGGATTCATTGTCAGCATTCAGAACTTTCTATGAATTCCATCATCAAAGAGACGTGAGGAAACAAAGAAATTCTCTTTTCATTAAAATTGTTTTCTGTTGATTCAGGAACAACCACCAAAAAAGCTGATGGGCAGCAGCTGAGAAAACATGTCGTCTTCAAGATGCAGCATTTTCAAGGAGGGAAGGGGTAAAGGTTAAACAAGCTAATGCACGGGAGCCAAGAACGGAGACCTCCCAACCAACAGCCCAAACTCCATGAACTTCGACTCTGTACGGCAAGAGATCAGGGCCAGAATTGAGTGCTTGCCACAGAAGGAGTGCGTTTAAATCATCTATTTCATGTTTACCCTTCAAAACAAGTGGACCAGGAGGTTTTTGCTCTGCTGACGTTACAGAGCAGGTCCTGGAGATTTGGAGATTTGCAGGGGTGACATGACAGCCCCATGGCCTTCCAGGGACAGAGCACAGTCAGCATCTGCATGTGGGGCTGGGGTGTACCTAGGCAGCCCTGCTGACCTGGCCTGCAGGCATCTCCTACCCAGGGCCTCTGACTCTGCCAAGCAGAAATGGGGTCACTGGAGTCCAAGGTAATCGGGAGGCTGGCTCCCTCCCTCCCGCCGACTTAGTCAAGCCGCTGGGCCTCTCTGCCCGCCTGGGTTGGCACGCTCAGGCCTGGCTCAGCCAGGAGCATCCTCCTCCCCGCCTGGGCTCAGCTGGCTGCCCTCTATCCGTGCAAAATCTGATGTTTGACTTCTTGTTTGTGCTTGACAAATGGCGCTGATTGGTGCTCTGAGGGTCTGTGGGGCTGGGGCTGGGGGCCTGGAGGAGGCTGGCGGAGAAAGCTTCTGTCTCTGCAGCTTTGGAAAGGAGACAGGAGATCCTGTGGTCATCACTGAAGAGAATGGCTCCCCCCATGCCAGGACCGTGGTCCAGCATGTGGTCTGAGTGCCAGGATCTTTTAGATCCCCCCCTACAGATGCTAATTCACAGACAGGGAATTAGAGACCAGCACAAAATGGGGGTGAGGCTATGGGTGACTTATGAGGGGGCTGGTTCTTCATTCGCCAGCTTCTCCTCTTCCTCTCCCCCGCTTTCCTTGGCCGATCACCATCTGCACAGCTCTCTTCCCGCCTGTCCTCACAGCGACTTCCGTTCCATTAGTGCCGACTCCACTCCACGCACTGTGTGGACTTTTGTCTGTATCATCTCATTTTATCTCCAGAAAACTTCCTGTGCTGGCGACTACCCTCACCTCCACATGCCAGAAGAAAATGACCAAACCTCAGAGAGGTTAAGGAAGGTGTCTTAAGTCACACAGCTGGTAAGATAGGCTAAGAAATCGAACTTGGGTCTTCTTCTCTCTCTTTTCTCCTTTCCTCCATCATTTTCTTTATTTCCTTCCTCCATTCCTTGGCATCCCCCCACCCCTTCCCTTCTCCCTTTCTACTTACTTTTCTCATCTCTTGCCACCTTCTTTCTTTCCTGCATTTGTGTGATTTGCTCACATTCATGGGGAATAGAAAGATATAGGCGATAAAGCCCATGTCCTCAAAGAACTGTGACCTCGCTGCAGAAGCAATACCTGCATGCATCCTTTACACATTCATTTCCCAGCAGTTTAATATTAAGCCCCTTGCTATGTTCCAGACATTGACCCACATGCCGGAGCTGCAGCCATGGGCACAAATCTCTGCCCTCCTCGACCTCGCTTGCTGTGGAACAGTCGCAGGGGAATAGTACCTAGCAGGGTGAAGCTCTATCTGGAGAGCTGCCTGGGGCAGTGTGGCCAGGTGGGCATGAAGTGGGCAGAGGGAGCTAAAGGTGCAGAGGAGGATAGCCTGGGACCCAGGGCTGTCAGGGCAGGAGGTAAAGTCATTCTGAGGAACAGGTAATCTCTCAGTCCACTTTGGGACAGTGCATCTCTTTTTAGCATCAACAGCATCAGAAGCTGGAGTCCCGACTGCCACTATGTACAGTCTTGGGCATCCTATTTCCTCCTTCCTGGGGGAGGGAGATGGTGGCCATCTGAGTTGAGGTTCCAAGTTCTTTGAGGTCTATATTGGCAGAAATGCTTTTTCTGGCAGCCCAAAAAATTTTTAGGGAAGGACCTGGGCTTGTTGGATTATTCAGGCTTCATTAGACAAACAGGGAGAAGAGATGAAGTGACACCAACAAATGTGCGTGTGTTCCCGTACGTTTATCTGCAGGTGGAGCATGCAGACCTCCGTGGAGGCAGGTAGCACGAACACACAAGGGGCATGTGCATGAACATTGGAGTGGCTGCAGGGACTGTGTATGTCTTTAGAGTGTGTACATATGTGTGTGTAGGTGTATGTGTGCACCCGTGTAAGTCTGCAAGGTAACCTGTGTATGAAGGTGTGTGTGGGTGTAGGTACCTGCTGAGCGTGAAAGGGAATCTTTATATACCTGTTGAAGGTGTCTGTGGCTAACTTGAGATGAAACACGTGTACCTGTACATGCATGAGAACAAAAATAGATGCACATGAGAAAGTATCTGAAGTGTTGGTATTTGTAGACATGAATTAGTCAGCTACTGCCACAGTAATGCTGCGTAACAAGTCACCCTCAATCTCAATGCCTTACAACAACTGGTATAAGGGGTCAGATGGTTTGCTTTTTAGGCTTTGTTAAGCATATAGTATCTGTTGCAGCTGTTCAAGTCTAGCCTTACAGAGGGAAAGCAAAGACAGACAAGGTGTAACTGAATAGGCATGTCTTATTGTTAAACTGTTATTTACAAAAATAGGGATGGGTTGGATCTGACTCATGGGCTATTGTTTTCTGACCTCTGATCTGGTCTCACACTTGTACGTCTGTAGGTCAACCATCGTGTGGCTGCTCAAAGGCGGGGTCAGCTGGCTTTAGCTGTTCCTGTAGCTGGGTTGAGCTACAAGCTGCACATGAAGTTTAGAGCTGCTTCATGTTTGTCCTGGGGCCCAGGCTGCAGAGGAAACCTGTACTCTTGAGAGATCCCTGGGGACCAAGCTTAAACCTTCCCTGTGTCCCATCTGCTGACATTTCATTGGCCAAAGCAAGTCACATGGCCATCCACCGCCTGCAGGTGGGGAAGTGAGAGGAAGTTATTCAACAAAGGACATGGATGCCTGGTTTCCATATAAGGAGGATGGGAAGACTTTTAAATAATGAAAGTTTGCTGATTCTAGATTCCGTCACATGCATGGAGGCCCTGGGTGAAATCATGTACAAGATGGAATGTATGGAAGAAGGTGTTTTGTATGTGCCTAGTTTTCATAGGATGATCTGTGGCCGCATCTGGGGAGAAGACTTAAAAGATGGCATGCATGTGCAAGACTGCGTGTGCGAATGCTTGTGTGTGTGTGTGTGTGTGTGTGTACCTGGGTGTGTGGTGACCAAGGTGTCTCAGTGTGTGTGCGTGTTGGGGTGCCTGTGGGTACATATGCATGGTGATGGAGGTCTCTCCGGGCTGTGTGTGTGTGGCTGGTGGCCATGTGTAAGGAGTGTGTGCTGGGGTATGTGGATGTGTGTTTGTGTGTCTGGCTGAGACACAGGCTCTGCATGCTGCTCAGGGAAGGAAGGCAGAGTGGGAGAGAGAGACGGCACAGCCTCCTCTTCCTCTGGCTCAGTCTCAAAACTACTCCAGTCTCGCAACGTGAGTTCTTTGTAGCTAAGATTAATTTTCTTATTTAGCATTGATGTGGTGCTTTGGATCTGTGGAGTGCTTTATGATCAGTTTTATTAGTTGTGCTTGTGTGTTATATATAGCAACAATCTCAGCTGCACCCAGAGACTCGCTCCAGAGATGGGGACCAAACAAGGCCAACCTCCCTACACTTGCCCCTTCTCCTGGGACCGTCCCTTTTGTATGAGCCCCAGCAAGTGTTTTTTGCATGTGGTAAAGCTGGTTGATGGTGGTGGCGAGGTTTGGGGGTGCTCTTGTGGACCCACCCTAAAGGTTTCCCCTTATCTGAGCAGAAGCTGGTGGTTCTCACTAGATTACCTGTTGGGTTCAGATCCTTGCCTGCCGGACTGGTGGATGACCGATCTGCCTTCCACTCTGTGTCTGTGCCCTTGCTTCTTGTATTTGTCTTGACTGAAATTCTTGCAATCTGGTTACTACTGACTTGTGTTATTGTGTGTTCTCCCCAAAGACTTGGGTGCAAATAATTCATGAGGGAGGTGAAGCGGAAGTAAGGAAGCAGAAGTCAGGAATGGAAAAGTGATTGAGTAGATGACCACTGCAGGCATTAGAGCCCTGCTTCCACCCCACTTCCCAGGCACACTGAGAAAACAGGCTCTTTATCGACTCCCATGCTGCATTTCTTAAGAGTTTTTCCCCAGGATGTAACTCCCCTTTGCATCCAGGTCCAGACCCCTGTGGGCCAAGCAAGTTCCCTGGGATCTGGAGAGATTCCTCAGGTTGAGAGGACAGACAGACACAGGCATCCAAGATGGGAAAGCTTCTGCATGGGGTGGAGCTTCTCCAGCTGCAGGTGAACTCACGTGGGCCAAAGGTGTATGTGGCTGGGATCAATAATGTATGCTATGCACTCCTGCATTCCAGGGAAACCTTTTCTTTTCAAGGTCACCAGTGACCTTCAAGTTCACAAATTCCATTGCTAAGTTCTTGGCTTGTCCTCATCCTCTGCAACAGTTGACTGTCCTGAGATTCTGCCCCCTCCTGGTTTCTCTCTCTCCAATGGCTCCATCACTACTTCTCTCACTTTTCTTTTCCCCAAACATCTACAGTCCCCAAGTATCTCTGTATCTTCTGGACCCATGCAGAAGCTCATTCACATCCAACATGATAGGCATGGGACACTGAAGTCCCCCTACCTCTCTCAAGGCCCAGCACTGTGCTTCAATCACCTGAGCGAAATATTCATTGGAGAACCACTTGAGCAACTCAAACTCAGCATTTTCAGATTGAGCTCCTCATCTTCGACCTCTTGCTCAAATCAGCCGCGGCCTTGATTCTCAAGTGTGCTCCAGGGTCGGCTCTGTCAGCATCACGTGGGATGCAGCAGCTCAGGCCCTGCCACAGCGCAAGTGCATCAGTGTGTGCATTTTTAACAAGTCCCTAGGTGATTCCTACACATTGATATTTGGTGAGCACTGGGTTACCCTACTGATCCTCTTGATTTCTGTTGCTGGAACCAGGGTTTGCCAATATCCCAGTCTTGGGACTGTGCAATTACTGGAGTCCCAGGAGTAAGCAAACACTAAGTCATCTCTAAGTCAGGATTCGTGTGGGACCTAGGACTCAATTAAACAATAAGCAATAAGAGTCACACAATTGGTATTGATATGTTTCAGTTGAATAAGTCCAGGACAACATGTAATTTCATTTCAATAAATATTTATAGGGCTCTTTCTCCATGACTGGCATGTTCAGCTGTGATGATGCAATGCTGTACAAGACTCAGTCCCTGCCCTCAAGGAGCTCACAGTTCAGAGGACAGAGACACAAACAGATGCAGACTGAAAGGTAGAGGATGCCCTGGAAGCCAGAGAAGGAGCCTGCGGGTCAGAGAAGGCATCCTGAAGAAGGATGAATGGACCTATCCAGTGAAGGCAGGAGACAGAAAGGGCTCTGGGGCAGGGAAACAACAGCATCTTCTCAGGGTCATTGTGAAAATTAAACAAAAATCAGTAAACTTCAGAATTGCAAATACTTGGTCCTCATAAATATTGATTGAATGTAAATCTGTCAGCAAGCGGAGCTCATACCTCTGTTATAGAAATAATCAGAACAGTGAACTGAAAGGTGGCCCTCCAAAAGACACCCCCACGTCAAATCCTTAGAACCTGTGAATTTGGAAAAAGGTCTTTGCACGTGCAATTAAGGATCTCAAGATGAGATCACACTGGATTGTCTGGGTGGGCTCTCAATCCAATGCCAAATGTCCTTTGAAGAAGAGAAGAGGACACAGAATGAGGGAGGAGGTCATGTGACCTTTGGAAGCAGATGTGGAGTGATGCTGTCACAAACCTGGACTACCTGGGGCTATCAGAAGCTGAAAGAGACCAGAAAGGATTGCTGTCTAGAAACTCTGGAGGGAGCATGGGTGTGGCATGTAGGGGAGTACAAAGAATTGAACCCAGGGGCACTCCACCACTGAGCCACACCCCAGCCTTATTTTGTATTTTATTTAGAGACAGGGTCTCACTGAGTTGCTTAGCGCCTGGCTTTTGCTGAAGCTGGTTTCGAACTCACGATCCTCTTGCCTTAGCCTTCCAAGCCGCTGGGATGACAGGAATGCGCCACAGTGTCTGGCTAAATTTCTCTGTGTGTTTTAAGCTACGAAATTTGTAATTTTGTTACAGAGTTACTAATGTACATAGTTACAGATTTTTGTACATTCTGTACCTACCTGGTGTGGATTCCTTCTCAATGATCTTTTGAAGGGATCTATTATTCTTTTCTTCTTTTTTAATGGGAAGGGAGAAGGAAGGCTGATGGAGAAGAAACTACTCTTACCCATTCATTCACTGAATACTGACTGTGCTGGGTGCAGGCAGCGGGAGGTGGAGTGGGGAGCAAAGCTTCATGGAAGGCACAGGGCTAGTAAGTTAGAAAAGGAATAACCACCTCTGCCACCACGGAGTATTTCTCCCTGCTTCCCAATTTCAGGTCCAGCTGCACTCAGGATGTGACCTCATTCAGAGAGATAGCATCTTTGCAGAAGTCATCAGGTTAAAACAAGGTCATCCTGGTTTAGGATGGGCCCTAATCCAAAGAGCCGTCTTCTTATAAGATGGGGGAAATTTGGACAGAGGAACCCAGAGAGAAGCCTCGTGCCCATGGAGTGCCAAGGAGTGCCAAGGGTCGTTGGCCACCACCAGAAGCCAGGAAGAGGAGGCAGGATTCTCCCCCAGAGAGATCAGAGAGCGCGTGGTCTTGCCCACACCTTGATTTTGAACTTCTAGGCTTAGAACGGCGAGACGACAAATGTCTGTTATTTTAAGCAGTTCTTGGAAATGCATGCGCCACTCTTTCATGCATATCCAAGTGCGCACGTGGAGCTGTGGGAGCCGCGAAGGTGGAGTGGCAGGAGAGACTTCCCCAGGAAGGGGAACCGGAAGCTTAACGTGAAGACAGGATGGGAGTCAAGGGTGCAAAGAGGTGGAAGGTCAGGGCCATCTGACTGCATCTGCTAGTCAGAGGCCTGGAGGGAAGGTCAGAGCCCAGCAGAGGGGCCCTCGCCAGGTGGGTGGAGCCTGTGCGCTGACCATTGTACTCCCCACCCGCTGCCCTTCTGGCCCTGGACTTCTCCTTGTGGGTCTACTGGGTCATCTAGGGGAGCACTCGACTCCACCTCCCCGTCCCCTGTGCCCTGCCACCAGCCGGCGTGCAGGGTGTTCAAGCAGGGGTCTGGAGAGCCTGTTGTCCTTGAGCGCCGCGGGGGGCACGCTTTGTGCAGCGGCTCGGAGAGCTGCGCCGCCGGGGAGCCGGCTCTGCGGTGAATGGGCTGCGGACAAAGCCTCCGCTGCCCGAGTACCTGTAATTGGAGCGTCCACGTGCGCGGGCGCCGCTGCAGAATCGCAAGACACAAAAGGGAGATGAATGGTTGCCTCTCCCGGCTGCCCGTTGCTATGGTTTCTGCGGGCTGGCGGGGAGGGCGGTTACCAGGCAACGCGGGAGGGACCCAGACAATGGGAGCCGGTCTGGGGCAGGTGTGAGAGTCGGTAGCAGGGTGAGGTGGGAAGGGGACTGGATCAGGGAGAGGCAGAGGACAGAGGGAGACAAGGTGGGAGGGAGAGGCAGAGAAAGAGGAGTTAAAACAGGGAAACTAGAGACGGACAGACAGACGGAAACGGGGGTAGGCATTCACCCATGAGCTCCGACTGTGGCCCAGACCTCCACGCCCTCCAGGGAGAGGGCCTCAGCGAGACACCTCTGCCTTCGGAACTCTCAGACACAGAAAACCTGGTAATAGCCACGGAACTAGAGGAGGGATCTCCTCCCTCCCGTGCACAGATGGGGCTCTCTTTTGGAAACGGGTGACTCTGCTCAGAGGCCCTGTGCCAGTCTGCCTGTGCCCAGGCTGTATCCTCCCCGCCCTTGCTCCCAGGAGGTGGTTTAAACAGTAGAGTGACACCTGAGCTCCCTAGGTGTTCTCCAGTGATGCTGGCGGTTCCCAACTCTGGAGACCTTGGACTTAGTAATCACAATAGCTACAAAATGCCTTCATGCATATCACTCAATTGTTCCTGTGTGCTAGGTATTGTCATTGGCCCGGGTTTTGGGGACTGGAACCCGAGGCCCCAGGAGATGCAATGCTTTTCCTGAGGTTAAGCCTCTAAGGTTTTCTGATCCCTAGCCCTGGGTTCCTTCAGCTCGCACCCCCCCCCCCCACCCCGTCTGGGCCACGCCTTGTTTGTTTAATGGAACAGAGACTTAAATTAACTCTAGTGAAATGGGAATTTCCTAAAAGGAATGGAAAAGGATTCTGGAGAGGCTTGGGGGCAGGGCTCAGAGCTGGTTATCAGGAGTCCCCTGGGGCACTGCGCAGACTCGGGAGACCAGGAAGACCATTCTCCTTTCTCTTTCTGAAACCACAGTGGTTCCTCTGATTTTCTCTGGTTCAGCCTCCAGGATGCAAGAATGCCAAGGACAACCTTCAAGGAAGTCTCCTTCCTTTCACAGTTCAAATTCTCAGACAGAACCTGCTTGGCTTGTTTAAATCAAATGTACAATCTCGGACCAATCGACAGCGGCCAGGCACTACGGTCAGGAACTCATTCCTTCTAAGGAATATGCTGTCAAGGTCCACAAAAAAGCAAGTCTTTATTTAGGCGTCAAGGGGTCTCTGGGAGACAGAACCCACCACTTCTCATCTCCTTTTGCCAAGATAAGATCGTGGCCCCCAGCTGATGGAGTAGTACGTAAGAAAAAAAAAATTGTTGTTGATGAGAGAGTAAGGTAGGAGGAGTCCAGAGGATGAGTGGGCTGGGTAAAATGAAGATGAGAAGGAGGCGTCATACATTCATTCATTCATTCGTGAGCCTACAGCATGTCAGGACCTGTACCAGGTAATGGAGATAGAGGGTGAAGAAGACCTGGTTTCTGTTGTCCAGAGACAAACAGGAGGTAACAGACCAAGTTACTGGTAACCCACCAGTTACCAACTCGTCTTGGGGTGCGCTACCAGAGAGATGTCATGGGATCAGAGGAGGTGACTTAATCCAGGAAGCTCTGAGGATCCAAGGGTTAGGATTAGGTGAATCCAGAAGGGCAGGTGAAGGATGGGTGGCTTGGGGAGAGACAGACACTGGTAGGGTTAGGGTTTATGCCTCTGTGATTCTCCTGGAACACCCTGGCATGATGGGGGAGCAAGGGCAAGGGCAAACCAGGCTGGAGATTACGAAGGAGCTAAAATAGTTGGACTCCGTCCTCAGGACACTGGGAAGCCATTAATAGACTTTAACAGGGGTGTCACTTAAAACCTGTCTTCGAGGAAAATCTGTGGCTGCCATACAGAACGGGATGAGAGGGGAGCTGGGGGCAAAGAGCTCAATGAGGAAGGGGTTTCCAGATGCTGGAAATGCCAGTGTTGGGGCACGCTGGGCAGTGATTCTCGGATTGTCCTGTTCTAATGTCCTTCCGGTGGCACTTAGCTCAAAGTACTGATGACAGGGTCCTGCCTGCCAGAGATCAATTCAGCAGGTCAGAGACGGAGCCTGGAGATCTGTATTTTTTTTTTGGTACTGGGGATTGAACCCAGTGGCACTGGGCCACTGAGCCACCTTCCCAGCCCTATTTTGTATTTTATTTAGAGACAGGGTCTCACTGAGTTGCTTAGGGCCTCGCTAAGTTGCTGAGGCTGGCTTTGAACTCGCGATCCTCCTGCCTCAGCCTCCCAAGTGCTGGGATTACGGTGTGCGCCACCGCGCCCAGCCCGTATTTTTAAATAGTACTCTAGGTGATGGGTAAAGATGGTTCCTGGGCTGCTTTTGCCAAAACCTTGGTCTGGGGAGTAGGAAGGCATGGATACGCATCAGGAAGTGTCTTAAACACATCTTCCGTTCAGTTCCTGCTTTAAAACCAAAGACCCTTTTATGGCCCTTGTGGATTTTCACAAGAGGGGTTCTAATTGGTTCGTCATCATCGTTTCTCACATATATCACGCCACATACTCAACCTCCAACATCTGTTGCTTGTAACCAGGGAATAAGAGACAGCAGGATGAAACTTTAATCGCTCCTCATCTCACCATTTTTAATGTGCGTTCCCAAAGTCCTGCTGTGGCGAGGGTCGTGGAGGGAAAGCTCAATTTTTATTAAATGCTTTCTGTGTTGTATTTTGCAATGTTGCACACCGGGTTTGGAATTCCAATGCTCCATCGTTAAGCTGTGTGACTTGGGGTGAGAGACTTGACCTCTCTGTGTCTCAGTTTTTTTCACTGAGACTTAGAGCTAATTAGGACTTCCCTCACAGCACTGAAGTGAGGATTTCATGAAACAACTGAATTAGAGTTTTTATGCCATTGTGAATTCATGGATCATTCGATGTGCTTAACTCTACTCTTTTCCTCTTTTTTCGGAACTGGGAATCGAACTCAAAGTTGCTTTATTATGGAGCTACATCCCCAGCCCTTTTTGTTTTTTTTTAATTTTGAAAGAGATTCTCTTTATATTGACCAGGCTGGCCTCGAACTTGGAATCCTCCTGCCTTAGCCTCCCAAGTCGCTGGGACTTATAGGCATGTGCCACCATACCTGGCTTGCATTATTATTCTTATCAATGCTCAATTTGTTGAATCTTTGGCTGGTGGAAGACAAAGCTGGCCCTTTGGTAAATGACCCTAAGATGTCAATAGCTTTCTCACTATGGGATATGGTGACACTTTTGAGCTCATCTTGTACATTTCTGCAATAGTCAGCCATTCTTCGAGCAGGACGATGGTACGTGAGACCACAGTCCAAGAACTGAGAGTGCTCATTGCTCTCAGCTCAGTTACTGGTCCTAGGCCCTTCTTTAAGAGGATAGTTGGGAAATGCATTTATTTTTAGGAGAAAACGTATCCTGAATTCATACCAGTATTTCTCATTTAAACTGAGAATGGCTAGGTGCAGTGGCACAGCCTGCAATCTCAGTAACTGGGGAGGCTGAGGCAGGAGGATCCAAGTTCAAGGTCAACCTGGGCAACTTAGGAAGACTGTGTCTCAAAATGAGAAATAAAAAGGGCTGGGGGTGTAGCTCAGTGACAGTGTGTCCCTGGATTCAATCCCCAGTGCCCCAAATAAATAAACTGGAGGTAATATTTGTTCTTCAATTTTATATTTATATCTCATTTAAAATTAAAAAAACCTTGACTCCTAATGACAAGAAATTAGGCACTTATTTGCTTTATTTTAAAATACAAATATATTTGGGGAGAATAATAATCATATAGTTATTAATATGGTTGCTGAAATAATATTTTAAAAAGATAGCTAACTGGCATTTATTCAGGTTTTCACTCTGTGCTAGACATTGGACATTCAATAACTCAGGGACGGTGGGAAGGTGATCATTCCCATTTTACTGACGAGAAAATGAAGCTCAAGAGGTCACTAAAGTCACAAGTCGCTCAGTGTTCAAGGTGACCTTTGGAGCACCAGCTGCCTGTCTCTGTTGCTCTCCACTGCTTTGGTTTCCAGTGTCCCCTGACCTGTTGGATGTTGTAATGTACCTGCTGTCCGACTGCATGGGCCACTGGGTGTAAAGATGACTTAACATTCATGATTTTGGAAATGCACAGGGGAGGGGGAGGCTCAGGCAGTTTACTCGATCAGTGTTATTGCGAAAATAGCAAACTTCTGGAGAAACGTGTGGGCTCCTACTTTCAAAGTGACAAATTATTGCTTTCAGTTTTATTAGCTAATGGGCTCCGTTTAAAGGTGGTGAGCGTTTCTCCGCTGCCACCAGATGGTTTTAAGTGGGGCAGGCAAATGGGAGGAGTCAGAAGGGACTCAAGAAAAAACATTACGAAGCACAGGCTTGAACCCAACGGAGGATTTGATAGGAGCCCTTGGCCCCTCACCTGAGGGGCTGGCTCAAGCAGTGTCCCCCAAACGGAATGTCCTTTCTCTTTATTCACCTGGTGCAAGTGGCAGTCATTTCAGAGACCCAGCTTCTCTTTGAAGCTTTCCCAGGGGCTGGGACTGGGGCTCAGTGGTGGAGCACTTGCCTGGCACATGTGAGGCACTGGGTTCCATCCTCAGCACCACATAAATAAAAGCAGATAAATAAAATAAAGGAGCCCGCAACATTCTACCCATTTGTAAAGTGGTTGTCTAGGGCTGAGGAGTGTATCTTCCAAATCCACATCTACTGGAAACTTCAGAAGACCACCTCACCTGAAGATAGAGTCTTTGCAGATGTAATTAATTAAAATACTGCATTAAGATGGACCCTAAATCCAATGACCGGTGTCCTTCTAAAAGACTTTGTGAAGACACAAAGATGCATAGAGTGGAGGCCACGTGTGAAGGCGGAGGCCGAGAGTGGAGGAAGGCAGCACCAGGGTTTGCCAGGATCCACCAGGAACCAGGAGGATGCCAGGGGTTTTCCCCTAGAGCCTTTGGAAGGAGGCCCTGGTGACATCCTGATTTCAAACTGCTAGCCTCCAAAGGAACTGTGAATGCAGGTTTTGTTGTTTAAGCAACGGTTTGTGGTAACTGGATACAAAAGCGCTAGGAAGTCAGGCGTAAGATGACCAGCATCCTCCTGGTGAGAGTGGCCAACAAAGAACCTTCTAGGCAGGGGGCAGCCTGGCATGGGAGGGATAGAAGGGGAGCTTTTCTAGAATGATTCAGGACACACATGGGATGAAGCTGGGAAGATTGGCAGGGGCCAGATACTCAGGGTCCCTTAGGCCACTCTAGGGCCTTCAAGGTTTTCCAGGCATGAGGGAGGTGACCTCTCCTGTTGAATTTAGACCAGCTCCTCAGGGGCCAGAAGCCTCCTCCTCGGCTGGCGCTCTGCCTCTGGGCCCTCCCCAGACTGGCAATGCTTCTAGGTGAGGAGATACCACTGGACCAAGCATCCCTCCCTCCAGCTCCTGGTTTGACTCCACCTGGAAGGCCAGCCGGTCAGCAGCCTCCTACCTTTATTTGGTCATTTCAGAAGCTTCTGTGTTAATAAATCTTTCTAGACAAGGACAGACATTGGATGTCCCCGCCTCTGCCTCGGTCCCTGATGGGTGCCCTCTGGGGGAGAAGGGAGGCCTGGAGCACAGGGAGATTCTCTGTGTCTCCAAGGAGACCCAGGGGTTCCCCCACTCCCCAGGCCTGTTTTAATTGGCAGGACACACCTGGGATGGTCCTGAGATTCCTTCCCTAGGGGTTGAGGGAGGGAAGAAGGCTAGGAGGGAGGGGTGGCCCAGCCCACTGACCATTGGTCTAGTTTTCTGTCCATCATGTTTAGCCCCAGTATTATCCCCGCCTCCAACTAAAGCTCGACTCCTCAGCAAAACCACTTGGATCTTGGTCAGACAGGATGAGAGGACCTGGGATTGTCATGGCAAGTCAAGGACGTTTGTAGAGTCAGCCCCAGAATACGGTTGACTGGCGGTTATGTGTGGAGACTCTGGGGTCACAACAGCTGGGTCCACACCCCAGCTCTGCTCCTTTCTAGCTGTGCCCTTGGACAAGTATGAATTTCTCTGTGCCTCAGTTTCCAAATCTGTCAAATGGGGATAAGTGCCCACCTCCGGCAGCTGTGCTGATAATTATGCCAGAGTATGTTTGTAGAGTGCTCAGCCCAATGTCTTGTGTATCTTAATTGACAAATAAATGTTGAATAATCTAAATAACAGTGGCTGCTTGTATTTCTGTGAGTGAAGGATGGTTGGAGGAATCCAGCACCAAGAGACCACACACCTACCTAGGCTTGAAATTCCACTTTGCTGCTTACTTGCTTGGTGTCCTGGGGTTAGACCACTTAACTCTCTGAACCTCAGTCTCTTCCTCTTTGAAATGGAAATAATCTCTAGCCTCTTAAAGTTATATAGGCAAGGGTGAGGTAATGTTTATCCACTGCTGGATGCTGAGCAGGGGTTAGATAACTGGTTAGCTCCACTGTTTACTATGACTTTTGGCAAAGAGCTCTCTCTCACTTCTGCCTTACTTTTCTCATCCAGAAAATGGGGGCAAGAATAAATAGTGCCTACCTTGAGCTTGCTGTGGGGATTCAAGGTTTTATTTAAAGCAAACTCTCAGAATGTGTTCGGCATGGTTAGATATTATAGCCACTGTTCCTTCTAGTGACAAACCTTGATGGCCACCATTTGTTACACGCTGTTCCAGATACTGCATCACAATGCCGTCTGAGTCAGGCAGTCGTATCTGCCCTGCTTTTCAGAAGACACACTGAAGCTTAGAGAAGGAAGCTCACTCACCCAAGGTCACCTTGCATAGAAGTTGCAGAGTGGCCGTCACTCCCAAGAATGAGCGTGGAGATCTGGATGTGTGGGAGCAGCAGCCAGAAGCCGTCCTTGCAGTTCCAGGTCCCAAAGGCCCCCAGGGAAGACTGGACTGTGGGTGAAGCCTGGTTGGGGTGATGGATGCGCGGTGACAGTTCTTGCTGCCGTGTAAACACAGAGAAATATGGGCCAGTCCCGGTAGCCAAGCCCCCACCGGCTTGTTTTGCCCCAAAGCCAATCTTGTCAACTTGATCTTCCGTCCCGAGCTCCAGCTGTCCTGGGGATGCGCCTGTTTCATGCATTATGCAGACTTAACAAAATGTGCGCTCCGAAAACTAAAGACGCTGGTCTCAGCACTGGAACGCTTTCCCTTCCCCTGCTGGAGTTTTCCTTCCTCTTGATCTCACAGCTTATTTCTCCAGCCACCCTGCAGAGCCCCTTCTCTGGGCTCCTTCTCGCCGACTCCGCTCTAGATTCCATTGCTTGTTTCTAGCCTCACTGCAGATTCTCCAGCCTCCTCTACAATGGTGATAGCAAATGCCTGGGGGATCCCGTGGCATCCTGGATGAGCTGCCAAGGATTTCCCAGAGCGTGTTCTGTGGCTGAGGATGCAGTGTGGCCGTCTCTGATAATATGGATCCGATCAGTGGTGCAGGGGTAAACCAGCTCTGGGATGAAAAAGAAAAGCCTTAAGCTGCTAATTTTCATGGTGTAGATACTCCCACTGTGGCTGATTTCAAGCTACCCATGGGATGTCTCTGAATGTGAACTTGGGAAGAGATGCTCACAGTCAGGTCCCATAAGCTGGTATGAACCACAGCATTCAACATTGGGAGTGATGGAAGTAAAAGACACTGGTCTTGCTTTGGGTCCTGACCATACCGCTGATTAGCTGTGTGAACTTGACCAATTTCCTGAACCCCTTGGGGCCCCAATGTCCTTATCCTATAGGATTTCTGTTTGGAGCTATGGGGAGAGTTGAATGGATTGAAGTCTATAGAGTGCTGAGTGCTTAGTCTGCCCCACAGAACTTCATAAATTGCAGCTGCAGACTGGGAAGGGCTTCTATCAATCAGAAGAGGCGAGGGTGTTGCTATAGTAACAGATAATCCCAAATCACTGAGTCTTAATGAAACTTTATTTCTCACTCATGTACTTTGACCAAGGCATGTGGTGTGTGTGTGTGTGGGGAGGAGGTAGTCTTTGCTTATCAAAGTTTATTTTTTGGGAAAACAGGCTAATAGAGACTCCGTATTGATGTGTTTTCATGATCACCAGAGCAGGGAAGAGGACGATGCTCACCTGCACACTCTCTTTTAAAGCTTTTACCTAGAAGTAGCATATCTCACATGCACTCAAGTTTTCTTAGCTAAAGCAAGCCAGCGGGCATACTGAAATTCCGAAGGGTGGAGAAGAGTAATTCTACCGCGATTCTTGGTGAGCAGATTCGAAGATCAGCATAATCTCTTAGGCATCGTTTTCTCAGGTAGCTTTTATTCTTTTCTCCTTATGGAGTCATTGGTGAAGCTGAGCTGAGTGGGTGGGTGTTATCCCCCAGCCAATCCAACTCCTTGGGAGAGATTCCTGAAGCAGCCACTTGGAACACTAGGATCTCGAAGAACAGGATGGAAAACCTTCAGTCTTGTTCCAACTCTCATTTCCCAGCTGTGAGCATTCAGAGGGCCTGGGACTTAGCCCAAGCCACAGCGTAGAGGGTCAGAAACAGGAGGGGAACTTTCCACTGAGGGCCCTTGGGCTTCATTGCGCCTGGTCACCCCAGTCTCCTGCCGTTGAGGAGGATGGCTGGCAAAGGAAGTGGAGATGAAAAAGCATATACCAGTCATTCAACAATGGTGAGGTCTAGGCCAGAGGAAGGACATGGTCACAGACATGTGTGATAGTCCCACAAGTGTCTTTGGAAGGAGAGTGTTCACCAAGTCGAGTTGGAGGCATAGGGCACTTGAGGGAGGAGTAGAGTGAGCTTTAGAGACAGAAGGGCTGGGGAAGGGTTTGGAAAGGAGAGTCATTTGGAACGGGATTTTGAGGTGGAATGTATCAGGGCAGTATCAGGGAAGGCTCTTTTGTAATATTTTATTTTATTATTTTTATTTTGTATTTATTTTATTTTATTTTTGTTCAGTTTATTTTATTTTATTTTAAATTTTATTTATTTTATGAAACGTGTTTATTTTCCGTAACCTGATTTCCATTTTGCTTAATAAGTGTCTGCAGAACAGCTCAAGATCACTCGGTGGTTGTTTCCACCCACTCAGTGGCCTGAGCAGGGGGACCTGCAGACCAATCTTCAGGGGCCGGCTGGGCACTCCGGTCTTCAGTAGGGAACTTCATGACAGGCACCAGGGCACCTGCGGACCCATCTGCAACCTCAGGTTGAGTGGCAGTGGACTCTGTAGCCGTCCATTCACCCTGAAATTCCTCCTTGGTCACAGCCACTGAGCAGCAGCCTGCTCTTCCTGTTCAGTCTCTTCGGATCTCTGCAGAAGTGGAGATCAGGCGTGGCTTCCCATGGGCGTTCACTGAAAAGGGTGCCACGCATGCGCAGAACCTCTCGGCGAGCATCCACCACATCCGACCCACAGAATGAGCTCCCTTGTTGCACGGAATGGCCATGTCCCCACAGCGCAGAGGAGAGTCTGTGCCACACGGAGCAACGGTGGGCACATTGTCATAAGCTGCTTCTGGAAGAGTCTGGTGGTCAGCCCTGGGATCCATAAGCGCCAGCTGACATGGCAGCAGGAAGGTTGCTTGGATCTGGTCAGTGAAGGTCCCAGGAGTGCAGTGGCCAGCAATGAAGTGGCTCCCGTGGCCAGTGTCCCTAGAGGATACGGCACTGACATCAGCAGGGTTTTCGGTGGCAGCAATGGCACACCTGCCAGCAAGAGCTTCTCCCAGGTCCTGTTCAGATTTGTGATGTAGATGCCATCGCTTTTCCTTTTGTAGATCTGTTGTTCCATCGGGAGGTCAAGGGTGGTGCCACCTAAGTGGGTTCCTGCTGCCAGGACTTTGAGGACATCTCCTCCTTCATTTGTAGGACATCAAGAGCTCCGGACGTTGTGAGAGTTTCCCTTTAAGTTAGTATGGGGATCAAGAGCAATGCCGCGTGGACCCCTCCCTGCGTAGCGTGGGAAAGAGGGAAGACCCTTTAGGACACCAAGAGTCACCCTGAAACAAGGAGGAGAATGTATTGCCTGGGGTAATTGAAAAGCCCAGAGGGACATTGGGATGTGTTATGACTTATGTCACCAAGAACCCAGGTACTTTGTCTTCTTGGGTCCCTTGATTCCCATGCTGTGCGGTCCACAGCATGGCTGCCACTGTTCTTCACACCATTTTATCCCAGGGAGGAGCCATAGTTCCTTTTGTCAGTCCTTAGGGAAGACCCACAAGGCTTTTTCTTTCCCAAGAGCCTCTGCAAACCTGCAGCTGGGCTCCATGATCTTCACTGGCTGAGTGCATCCGTCCATGAGCCAATCCTTGGGCCAGGGGAGGGGGTACCCTGATGGGCTCAAGTCAGTCCACCCAAACCACATGGCTGAAGAGTTGAGTGGCCAGCTCTTGGAAGGATAATCAGGGAAACTGTTAGGAAAGAGGAACTGGGTGCTGGGAGGCCACCAACCTGGGAATATGCACCGCAGCTGGGTGGACAGAGGATGGGCTGAGGTTTGAGATGGGAGTGCAAATCTGTCCATCAGAACTTCCACCAGTGCCGATGAGCCCTGGACTCCAGTCCCTCCTGAGATGACTCCTCTGATTCCCTGTCTGGAATATTCCATGACCTCTGGCTTCCATTTGACCCATCTGGACTCCTCATGTGGGGTGCAAGAGTCTTTGAAAGTTAATCTTCAGGTGCATTAATCATTCCTCTCTGGATTTTGACCTCTGGTGCCTTGCTGATCTTTCGGTGACTATCACTGTTAACTAATTCCTGAAGGTAATGACTTGCTCAGGGAGCATACTTTCTCAAATACAAACCCACCACTCGGAGCCACACCCAACTATCTCCTTGACCCAGCTGGTATCCTCCAGATCACTTCCCTAACTATTCCAATCAGCCAATCCTGACCCGCTTACCTGCCTCTCTTGCCCCTTCCTACAGACACTACAGTACACCTTCCCACAGGTCCCTGCTCTTCTTTAACATCCTGATCAACCCTGGTGCTTCTTCACATGGGGCCCCCTGGTCTGCTGTGCCTCTCCTTTGGGGAACTGTGAGGAGCAACCTATTCTTTCCATGTCAGTCATCTCCTGACCCATTGGCCACAATACCTCAATTGTGGTAATATCAATTATCTATTATTACACTCTATTTTAAAACATGGGGATGCCTTATTTCAACACCCTCCCATCTCATATCTTTAGTTCTGGAATCTTCCCTAACAGACATAGAAGCTCTGGTCTAGATGCACCTTCTCCAACACCCACGGTGGATGTTTCTACACAACACAGTGGGAGAAAGCAGCAGTGACTTCTACCTGAGTGGAGACCGAGCTGGGGAGGGTGGTGTGACAAACCTGTCCCCTACTCCACTCCACCCTGTCCCCTCAAGTAGCACCATACTCGGCAGCTGGAGTCCATCTCTCCTGAAGCATTTGCTTCGTCACCTTCTAATGCATCATCTCCACAGACCCCAGGGCTTTGGCAATGCTCTTTGAGGCTTGGTTGATTTGGTTGCTGCATCATGGAATTTGGGAGCTGTTTCCTGCAGCTTCTGCCAAAGAAGAAAAGAAGGAGGCAGGTGGGGATCAGCAAGGGAGTCTCTATTCTTCAAGGTCCCAGCAGGAAACAGATGGCATATTCAAAAGGGATAATTGAGAAGAGAGGACTGAATTTTTTTTACAGAAGAAGGGGTAGATTTAAGGAGACCACAAAGGAATGGCGAAACACCCAGGGACTGGCGTCAGAGGGGAGCCATTAACGCACCAAGTCTGGAGGGACCAGGGAAGGAGTGGTGTTTCTGGAATGCTTCATGACCAAGGGTTGTGAAAGACAGTTCACCTGATGGGCACTGGGCCATTGGTGGGCACAACCATTGGAAAACTATAGCCTGCAGAGAGGGAGCCAGGCAGAGAAACACCTTCCCCAAGTCAGGACAAGGTGGCATCTCCATGAGGTTAATAGAAATCAGCCTTCTAGGTAAAGGATCTGGTAAAGAATGGTAGGAAATAGTTATGGAAGGTTCTATAACCAGTATAAGGTCCATATTAGTAATCCAGGCAAAACTGAAGGGGCTTTGGTCTGAAAAAGCAAGAAAGCAAGGTTGTTGAGATGAGGACATACGTGAAATCCTGTACTCTGGCCAACTGCTTCTTCTTAGCCACATTGGGATGGTCAAGAAAAGGAAGCATAGTGGTATATTCCAATGGAAGCCATGATTGTCATCAAGAAAAAAGTACAGAACTTGGAGTCATAGGGTAAAATTTATACTATAGTGTTAATGACTGACAATGCCATTGCTCCACTAAGGAGACAGCAGAACTTAGAACAGTGAAACATGCTGGCTTGGAAAGGAAATGGGCCAGGGTACTGAAGGGTGGAGACACTGTCTACTGAGAAGCAGAAAGGACGGGAGACAAAAGAAAGAAGGATTCAGAGACAATCTCCTTCCGTTTGCTAGTGTGTTCAGAATCAATTTCCACTAGAATTGGCCTGACTGATACAAATATTAAAGCCATTTTAATATTTCCAGGTGAGAAACAATCATAGAGTTGAGAAACTATGAAGGCATTTCTCGGAGGCCCCAAGAACTGACCAGGCCAAGAGTAGATCAAGTTGGGTACGAAGATATATCACCAGAAATGGTGACCAGAACCATAGGTGTTTGTTTTCAGTCCAATGAGAACCTGTCTCCCTTCCATGAGTTTGTGCTAGTCTTTAAAATCTAGAAGTGTAAAATAAATAAATAAATAAAGAGATGACCTAGGACAGGACAGAAATGAGATATTTGTGTCTTTTTCAGAGTCTCTGATCTCAGAAGGGCAATGCGGAGAACTACTTCAACTTCCAGTCTCAGGTCTAAGAGATGAGTAATGGTCTCCAAGATGGCCCCCAGAATTTATGACCTCCTAGAATTTATGCCTTTTTGTAGGTTTCTCCAAAGTTGAAGGAGGATTATATCATAGGACCAATAGAAGATGAGATGTGACTCCTAAGGATAGGTCATAAAAAACATTGCAGCCTCTACCTTGGCCTGTGGATTTGTTGGCTCTGGGGGAAGCCAGACACCATAGTGTGAGGATGCTCAAGTAGCCCTGTGGAGAGGCCCATGCAAGGAGGAACTGAGGCCCCCTGCCAACAGCCAGCATCATCTTGCCTGTCATGTGGATGAACAACCTTGGCAGCAGATCCTCCTGCTTCCATCAGCCTTCAGATGAGTGTAGCTCTGGCCAACACCTTGGCTACAAGACCACATGACACTTCCTAAAGTAGAGCCGCTCAGCCAAATGTTTGTGGGTCCCAAAATTTTGACCCACAGAAAATGTGAGAGGTAATAAATGATTAATATTGCTTTAAACCACCAAGTTTTAAGAGTGATGTAATCAATAACTAGTACAATGATAATAATTACCATGAAAATACAGACTTCCACAGCATGAAAAATTTCCCCATCCATTTATCCACTTATGAAATCACTTAACAAATATTTACTGAGCACCTATTATAAGCTAAGAAAAGGAAATAGAACTGTGAAGGCAAATCTACAATTCCTACTCTTGTTGGCTGACAGTCTTGTCTCTTGATTAGAGGAACCATTGTCCTTATGTGTATAGGTTCTGGGGACAATTGCCATTAAGTCCTGTCTTGGACATTCCCTACCTATCTAGTTTTGGACAAGTTTCCTCAGCTAACCTCAACTTCCTTATTGGTAAAATGGGCACAAGAATGGTTACTACCTCATAGAGTATTGTGAGAATTAACTGAGCTGATAAAGTCCTTCCCATTGCACCTACTGAGTACTTTATAAATGGTACCCATGATTAGCAATGCTTGTGGCATTGCTGGGGAATAGCATGTCTCTGTCCCATTCATAGATGGTCAGTTACCCTCAGAAAGATTGTGTGACTTTGCTCAAGATCTCTCCAGCCTTCAGGCACCACAATCCAGTGCTCATTCCAGAAGAGCTACTTCTCAGAGAAACCATGGGTTGGGTCCCACCCCAGGTGTAGGCTGCATCCTCAGCTGTTGGGATATCGTCTTGTCTTGGTACAAATTGTTCTCCTTTGTCAGTTGTATTATTTTTGCTTATGTTGCTAATAGCACAATACCACAGGCTGGGTAAGTTATAAAGAAGAAAGGTTTATGTTGTGGAGGTCATACAGGGCACCACGAGGAAGAGATGAGAAGCACGTGTGTGTCTCACCATACTCAATAATAATCAGGGCTTCACCCCAGTGACCCTCTCTAGTCCTAACCACCTCTCAAAGACCCCACCTCTAAATATCAGAGTTGGATGGTTTCCACCCTCCAAATGGCTCACAGCCAGTATTAAATGTTGACACAGGAAGCAGTGCAGGGAACCCTCAAACCGAGTCCAAACCATCACATCAGAAAACGGATTGGTTTGGATTTATAGAAAAAATCTTGTGCTCAATGCAGAGTTCCCACCTCATTTACACCTAGTTTCTCCTGTTACGAGCATCTTACGTTCCTAGGTACACTCCTCCCAATGATGAGCCAGTGTTGAGACGTTACTGTTCACGAAAGTGCACAGTTGATTGGGTTCTACAGCTCTGGCCCGATGTCTTCTCCTATTCGGGAATCCCAGCAGACACTACCTACACACACTTGCCACGTGTCTCTTTGGGCTCCTCTTGGCTGTGCCGGTTTCTTAGACTTGCCTTGTTGTTGACCTTGACCATTTTGAGGAGTCCTGGTCAGGTATTTATTTGTACGACACCCCTCTGTTGGAATTTAACTGATGTTTTTCTCATGATCAGATGAGGTCATGGGTCCCAGGCATGGTGACTCTTGCCTGTAATCCCAGCAACTTGGGAGGCTGAAGCAGGAGGATTGCAAGTCCCAGGCCAGCCTCAGCAACTTAGCCAGACCCTGTCTCGAAAAAAGGAATGGGGTGCTGGGGATGTAGCTCAGTGGTAGAGAGGCCCTGGTTTCACTGCAAAAGAAAAACAGGAAAGACGGATTAATGGGCTCTGAGGAGGAAGCCGGTGGAGGGGATGGCAAGGGTGTGTGCTATCAAAGTGATTTACGGCTGTTGATGTTGACCTTGATCACTGGCCTGAGGTGCTGTTTGTCAGGCTTCTCCACTGTAAGGTCCCTTTGTCTCCCTTTCCCTTCTGATTTTCTTTTGGAAGGAAGCCCTGAGTGTGGTGGGGGTTTGTGCCTGTCTCCTTGATGACGAAGAATCTCCATGTAGGGTCAGTTTCCACCTGGGGTCGCAGGAGTGGGATTTCCTCATTGCTCCCCCCACTGTGGAGATGGGCGGGGAGCTTGAGGCAGGCTGGACCCACAGAGTCGGGGGCAGGATCTGCTACCAGAAGCTCCAGGTTCCAGGCAGCGTCCACGGGTCTGGAAAACGGTGTCACAGAGGTGGGAGATGCAGAGAGGCGGCTTCAGGAGGAATCGGAGCTAATTAGACTGGGCTGATTCATGGCTGCAGTTACGCCCAAAGTTGACAGTCACTCCCAGCAGCAGGGTGATGGGAGACCTGGGAGGCCTGGAGGACCATGCAAAGCTCAGAGGGGGCTGGGGGAGCACCTCCCCAACCCTCAGGAGCAAACCCTCCAGCAGATTAAGAGGCAAAGCTTTGAATTTGGACTTCACAAAATATGAAGCAGGAGGAACCCACCTAGGAAATGCAATTAAAACCCAATGTCTGGTTTTTTGCTGGGCAAAATGGCAAAGGTGGAAAAATACACAACACACAGAACTGGTGCGGCTGTAAGGAAACAGCTGGTGCAGCTGTAAGGACTCCCACCATGCTGAGGAGAGGACCATCTGCAATGGGGAAGAGAAGCTTTCAAAGTACCGGCTCTTGCAGTTAGAAATTCGATGGCAGTGAACTTGGAAATTCTACGTAGATGAACTTCTCTTAGATTATCATGAATCTGGACGAAGATAAGACTATAAGAATGTTCATTATTGTGTATAACATTAAATTAGAATTGACCTGCGTGTTGAGTGACAGGTGATTGGCTCAGGGATAGTTTCCCCAAGTTACTAAAATGGTCCTATACCAGAGGGCTCCTCAGACTGTTTGTGGGCACGGTCAGCACCTCACGCCTCTGTCCTGGTCACTTCATTAGCCTTCTCACCTTTAGCAGTTTTTTGTGGGGTTTTTTTTTTTTTTTTTTTGGCCTTTGACCTTGGTCCTTGAACTTGCTTCTGTCTGGTTTTCCTGATGAGATAACATCCTTCCCCCAGTACCCCTCAACCTGGGCAAGAGGTGTTCCACAGCAGGGTTCCCAACAGCAGGTGCCACTTGGTCAATGTCTGGGGACAGTTTGGTTGATCCCGACTGGGGAGCGAGTGGGGCCCTCCTGGCGTCCAGTGAGCAGAGGCCAAGATGCTGCTGAGGGTCCTGCAGTGCGCAGGACGGAACCCCTCGCAGGATGGCCCAGTCCCAAGCGTCTTCCATAGTGCCAAGGTCGAGAAATGCCTTTCCTTACCCGAGTCCACAGCCCCCCGGGGACTCCTGGTGGGTGTGCGTCCACCCAATTCCCACGGGGTGTGTCCCCACCCGCCCCGTCCAGTGGTAGCTGGCTGGAAAGCGCACCTGCCCGTCTCCCATCGCTGCCTCTCACACCTCTCGATCAAACTTGTCACCGTCCTTGTCTCAGGATCTGTGTTTTGGGAGAATTCAGGCTGCGGAACCACGGACTTGCCGGAGGATATGATGATGCTTTCTCTGGTCAACAAAGTTTGGAACTGCAATACACTGACACACCGTTTTATTTAAATCCATGTGCACGTTTGCATGTTAGAGGATCCTAGAAGTCTGCTAGCAAAAGCAAACAAATCTCTTCCTCATTTTCCTCCCTCCCTCGCTTCCTCCCTCCCTCCCTTCTCTACTTCTGCCTTATTTTTCCTTCTCTCTCTCTCTTCTCCTCTTCTCTCCCTCCCTCCCTCCCTCCCTCCCTCCCTTCCTTCCTTCCTTCCTTCCTTCCTTCCTTCCTTCCTTCCTTCCTTCCTTCTCTCTTTCTTCCACCCTTTTAGGGAATACATCAATAATTCAACTCTTGAGACCCCATAGCAATGGAGCTGAACGTGTCTTAGAAACTGCTGCTGTAACAGATGAGCTAATAAGAAGGAAGGTGGTTCCCTTCCTCCACTCCTGTCTGGGTCCTTAGCTGGCCTGTTTTTGTCTCGGTGTCTGCACCTGGGCACGGTCCTGCTCCCAGCTGATCTGACACATGGCTCCTGAAAACAATGGATAAGCGATGGAGGGATGGGCCACGGTCCTTCCACTGGCCTCCTCCAGGTTGGCTCTCTCAATTCCACTGCCCGACTCTTCCCTGACCCCAGCCACCCTCACTCCTGCCTTCTAAGACCCTGAGTCCTGTTGAGGAGAGGGATGAACAGAGACTCCATTTGCTCCTCAATCCCAGGAGACAGGCCCTGATGTCATCATCCCAGTCTGGGACGTGAGATCCAGAGAGGAGGGGGTGCCTGCCAGAATTCATCCGGCCACCAGGTGCCAGTTACAACTCCAGCACCAAGCTGGCTGACCGCGCAGTCCTGTCCTGGGCTGCTCTTCTGTCCTGGATTGCTGTTCCCTCCTGGACTGCTGTTCCATCCTGGAAGGGCTGCCAGGAGGGTGAGGGTCTTGCAGGTTGGCGCCCAGCATGCTCCATGGGAAGACAGGCACCATTGCCAAGTGGTTGGACTTCCAGGCTCTGGAGCCAGGCTGCCTGGGCATGAACCATGACTCTACTTATAGCTGTGTGACCCTGCCCAACTTACCTAAACTCTCTGTTTGTCTGATTTCTCACCAATGAAATGGAGGCAATGATATTTTTTTGTGTGTGTCCTACGGCTATTGTGAGGATTAAATGAAATAATACCTATAGATGTCTTGGGTAAGCACAGTGTAAGTGCTCAGTAAGTACTTAGGACCCTCCACGCATCAGGCGTTGTCAACAGTACTCTCACTGAAGTAAACAGGACAGGACTCTGTCAGCGCGGGAGGTGGTGTCATGCTGCCTTATTTGAAAGATCAGCTCTCAAAACTGACCGGCGAGGTGACCTTACCAGCTACTGAGCCTCTTTGATGTCAGTTTCCTCATCTGTGAAGTGGAGCTAGTATGTTCTTCATCTCTCAGCGGCAGGTGAGCATTAGCTGGGTTGCTATGCACAGTCAAGTGCTGTCTTGGGTATAAACTGCAAACGGTCATTCTTACTGTGCCCTGGTTAATTGATCAGATTGGTCTTGTTCTTACCCCTGTTTTGCCGAAGACGACACTGAGGGTCAAAGAGTGATGCTGCTTGTCCCGGGTCCCGCGGCAGCATCGGGTATGGAGTTTATACCTGTCTGACTCCGAGAGCCCCACTGGTGTTTGGAGGAAGCCGCCTGTCCCTCCCGTACGTGCTGTGTCTGAACTCTAGGGGATACAGTATGCAGGGTCTGGGGGATTCTTCTGCACACCACCAGGAACCCTGGTAACGAGACACAGCAAAAGCCAACCCCTCATTACCACGCAATGGCCGCCTTGCTTCGAGCAAACATCTCAATTAACACCGAAGACCTTTCTGGGCCTGCGGCTGCTGGCGAGTTTGTCTTTTGGATCAATTAAATTGTTGACAGCGGCTGCCTACAGACCACCTGCCAAGGTGCCTTGAGGTGCGGGCACGTGGTCCGGCAGGGCTGAGTGCGTGGGGGTCAGGTACTTTCATGTGACCCTCAGGAAGAAAGGCGTTTTATGTCACAACTGACAATGCTTGCATACACACACACACACACACACACCTACCTGCTGCACTGGTTTATATTTCGTTCCATTTTTTTAAATGCCGTTTCCGGTGCACTGTGTTAATTTCATGACCCTGTGAATAGGTGGCAATGCAGAGTCTGGAAACCTTGGATCAGACTGTGGGCGCTGAGCTCCTATGCGGGCCATTCAGAGGTGCCGGGAAGATGTCCTCGGTGTGTTGCCGTGGAGTGAAGGACACCATAGCGAGGCAGAGCTCAGGGCTCACTGGGAAGTCCTGATGCTCCCTCCGCCGCTGGGACCACCCTTTGGGTCTTTGCTACTCTCCCTCCTGCTGACTTTAGCTGGCCACCCTGACCTCTTTGCTTTTGCTGTGACACACCAGGTGTGCCCTGAAGGCTGGGCACCAGCTGCTCCTGGTGCTCAGCACCCTCTGCCTCCCTGGTCCTGCATCCCTTGGATGCGACTCCACCAAGATATCAGCTCACCAGCAAACCCACCTGGGTCCTGCCCCTGCCAGGTCATTTTTTGTGAGTTTTACCTTGCTGGGTTGCTATGCAGAGTCAAGTGTTGTCTTGGGTATAAACTGTAAACTGTCATTCTTATTATACCCAGGTTGGTTGATCAGGTTGGTCCTGTCTTTACCCCCATTTTGCTGAAGACGATACTGAGGTTCAAAGTGTTACCTTGCTGTTTTTCTTCTTAAGAGTCCTCACTATTTCTCTTTCCACGTAAGAGTCAGTTGCATCAGGCAGGAAACTTATTGAATCCTTTGCTGGATCTGAGTCTAGAGGGGTCTCTGGTACACAGGAGTACTTTCAAAGCTTTTGTCAAATGTCCATAAATACTTAGGAAATATTTTATCTTCTAGGCTTTACTTTTCTTTGTTTTGGTACGTCTTTTAGAAAATCTTTTTCAGAGACTAGCAGTGTAGCTCAGCAGTAGAGCATCCGCCTAGCATGTGGGAAGCCCTGGGTTCCATCCTTGGAGCCAGAAAAGGAGAAAAAAGGAAAGAAAAGAAAACCTTTTTTAAAAATAATAGCTCTATTGAGAAATAATTCACATAGCATGTAATTCATTCAACTAGAGTATCCAATTCAATAGGTTTTTGTATATTCAGAGATGTGGATGACCATCACCATGATTCATTTTAGGACATTTTTTATCACCCCCCGGCCCCCAAGAAACTCTATATCCTTTTAAAATTGACAATTAGAAATTGTAGATTTTTGGTGGGCACTGCATGCCTACTCAAGAGGCTGAGGCGGGAGGGTAGCAAGTTCAAGGTCAGCCTGGGCAACTTAGCAAGACCCTGTCTCAAAATGAAAAATAAAAAGGACTGGGGATGCGGCTCAGTGGTAGAGCACCCCTGGGTCCAATCCCAGTACCACAAACAAATAAATAGATGCTGATTTATTTAGCTTTTTCACTACTCTGACTAAAAGACCTGACAAGAACAATTAGAGGAGGACAAGTTTATTTAGGGGCTCACAGTTTCAGAGGTCTCAGTCCATGGAAGGCCGGCTCCATTCCTTGGGGCTCGAGAACATCATAGAGGAAGAGTGTGCTAGAGGGAAGCGGCTCACATGGTGATCGAAGAAGAGAGAGAGTCTCCACTTGCTAGATACAAATATATACCCCAAGCCACGTTCACAGTGCCCCACTCCTCCAGCCACACCTCACCTGCCTTCAGTTACCACCCAGTTAATCTCTATCAGTGAATTAATTCACTGACTGGGTTCAGGCTCTCAGAACCCAATCATTTCACCTCTAAACCTTCTTGCATTGTCTCACACATGAGGTATTGGAGGACAACTCACATGCAAGCCATAACAGATGCACAGATAGATCAATAAAAATCAAATATTCTTCATCACGTACAACACATCGTTTTGAAATATGTGTGCACTATGGAATGACCAAATCAAGCAATTAACATGCAAAATCTCACATACCTATCAGTTTGTGTGTGTGTGGTCATGATGTGTAAATTTCTTACACATGTGTAAATTTCTTTCTCTCTTAGTAATTTTCTGCAACACAATGTGTCATTGTTAACTCAAGTTACCATGTTGTACAACAGGCCCCTTGAACTTCTTCCTTCTGTCTAACTTTAATTTTGGACACTCTCGCCAGCATTTTCTGCGCCCCCCGCCTCTGCTCCAGCCCTGGGAAACACCATTCTACTCTCTACTTCCAGTAACTCAGGTTTTCAGAGTCCAGAGATAAATGGGACTTTAACATAATGTCCTCTAAGTTCATCACAAATGAGAGGATTTCCTTTTCAAGGTTAAGGAATATTCCCTGTGTGTACATACCTCATTTTCATTCACTGATGTTCATCTCAGATATCATTGATTCCGTATCTTAGTTACTGTGAATAACACCGAAATGAACCTGGGAACATAGATACCTTTTTAACACACTGACTTCATTTCCTTTGGCTACATACCTAGCAGTGGGGCTGCTGGATTCAGCAGGAGTTCTATTTTTAACTTTCCAAGGAACCTGCCCATTCTTTCCCACTCTGGCTGCACTGCTTGTTCTCTTTCTCCACGTCCCCACCAACACATATCTTTTTTTTTTTTTTTCACTAATAGCCATCCCAGAAGTTCTGAATTGATAGATTATTTGTGGTTTCAATTTACATTCCTCTGATGATCAGTGATGTCGAACACTTTCCATGTACCCACGGCCATTTGCATTTCTTCTTTTGAGAAATGTCAATTCGTGTCCTTTGTGCAATGAAAAGGGCCAGGTTGTTTTCTTACTGTTAAGTTGCTGGAGCTCATTATATATCTTAGCTATTAAGCTCTTGTCTGATTATGGGTTGTGAAGACCATCATCCACTCCGTAGGTTGGCATGACAGTCCATCCGTCGTTAGAGACGTTTTTAGTTTGGTGTGGTCCCACTGATCCACTCTTGCTTTGCTGCTGGTGCTCTGAGGTTCTTCTTCGAAAAAATGATCGTCTAGACCAATGTTATGTAGCTTTTCCCTGCACATCCTCCTGGCTGTCTTCCACGGAGACCCATACTCCAGTTATTATTTCCCCAATCCCCCACCTCCTCAGCCATGAACAACCCCAAATTTACTTTTCGTTGGTGATGGATTTCCTCGTCTGCTCCTCTTACGTGAAGGATAAATGGATAATGAAACAAGCCAGTCACAAAATTGCACATAGTATATGTTGCATAATATATAATCTATTATTATATGATTATGTTACATGATTTCATTCATATTATATATAAAATATCAATATGCAATATATTAATTAATAATATACATATTTTAATAGAATAAAACATCAATATGTAATATAATATTAATTAATAATATAAATATATTAATGGAATAAAACAAATTCATAATATTAATATCAGCATAATGATATATGATGCTAACAGAATTACCTAATACATCTATATAATAACAAATGTCATATTAGTTGATATATACATACATGTGTATGACATCTTTTGTCCCTGGCTCCTATCGCTTAGCACGGTATCTTTCAAGTTCATCCAGGGTGCGTCATGCTCCAGAACTTCATTCCTTTTAGGATCACATCGTTCTCCTTTGCGCGGATGCACATCTTGTTTATCCATTCACCGCCTGATGGGTCTTTGGGTTGTTTCCACTTTGGGCTTCTGTGGATAGTCAGTTTCCTTGTGGTTTTCTGTTTTCCTCTCTTGGGTAGATAGGTAGGGTAGACTTCCTGGGTCCTAGGGCACCTCTTTGAAGACACTTTTCCAAAGTGAAGGCAGCACTTTACGGTCCCGCATGTAGTGAATGTGGGGTCAATTCCTGCAGGTCCCTATCACCCCTGTCAATCTGGCCGACTTTATTCCAGCCATCCCAGTAGGGGTAAAATAGTATCTCATTGTGGCTTTGATTGGCGTTTCCCTGATGTTGAGCATCTTTTGACGTGCTTATTGGCCATTTATCTGTCTTTTTAAGGAGGTGCCTAATCAGATCCTTTGTCCAGTTTCTAATGGAGCTATTTGCTCATATTGGGCGGCAAGAGTCCCTTACATTCTTTAGATAAAAGTCCTTTATCGTATCTGTGATTTGCAAACATTTTCTACCTTTCATGGTTGGATTTTTTTGCTTTCCTGTTAGTACCTTTCAAAGCAAAAAGTTTTAAAATTTGATGACCTTTGCTTTATCTAGTTTTCTTTTGTTTCTTTAGCTTTAGGTGTCATATCTAAGAATCCATTGCGAAATCGAGGGTTGTGAAGATTTACAATTATATTTTCTTTTTTCATGTTTTTATTGGGGCACATACATATTTGTAAAGTGCAAATGATGTAACAATGTGATTTGGTCAATATCATTCCTCAGCATTCCCCTTTCCCCTTCCTCCTCCCTCCCCCCAGGTCCCTTTCCTCTACTGATCTCCCTTCAATTATCACAAGATCCCCCCACCACACACACATCTTTCTTTTCCTTTTTCCTCTCTAGCTTCCACATAGGAAAAAAACATGACCCTTGACTTTCTGAGTCTGGCTTATTTTGCTTAACATAGGCTCCCAAGTTCCATCCATTTTCTTGCAAATGACATTTTATCCATCTTTATGGCTCAATAAAACTTCATTACGTATATATACTTAATTTTCTTTATTGTGTATCCATAATAAACATTTTCTTTATCAATCCACCCACTGACGGACACTGAGCTGGTTTCATAGTTTGGCTACTGTGAATTGTGCTGCTATAAACATGGGTGTGCACGTTTCACTGGAGCATGCTGGCTTGATTCTTCGGGGTAAATCAATACCCAGGAGTGGTATGGCTGGGTCATATGGTGGGCCCATTCCTAGATTCTGGGGGAGCCTCCATACTGATTTCCATGGTGGTTGTGCTAATTATCAATCCCACCAACAATGTTGAAAGTGTTCCTTTCCCCAAACCCTCTCCATCTTCTTATTCCTGATGGCTGCCATTCCAACTGGGGTGAGCTGAAATCTCAGTGTAGATTGGATTTGAGTTTTCCTAATCGCTACAGATGTCAAATATTTTTTTCATACATTTGTTGGCATATGTATTTCTTCTTCTTTCAAGACGTATCTGCTTAGTTCATTTGCCCATTTATTAATGGTGAGAATTTTTTGGTTAGTTTTTTGAGTTCTTTATATATTTTGAATATTAATATGTTTTCATCTAGGAATTTGACAATTTTAGCTCTTACATTTAGGTTTTCATTTTGAGTTTTTGTGTGATATGAGGTAACTCACACTTCATTATTTTGCCTATGGCTCTCCAGTTATCAAAACTCTATTTATAGAAAAGATTGTTATTTTTCTCTTTGAACGGTCTTGGCACACGTCTTGAAAACAAACTGGCCATAGACACGTGGTTTATCTTGGACTCTCAATCCCATTCCATTGATTTAGATCTATATCCTTATGTCAGGGCCACATTATCTTCATTACTATTGTTTTGTAGTAAAGTTTGAAATCAGGAAAAATATATTCTCCAGTTTTGCTCTTCTTTCTCCAAACTGTATTGGCTATTGTGGATTGCTTGCAATTCTAAGTGAGGTTTGGAATCAATTTGTCAGTTTCTGCAAAGAAGCTACTTGGGTTTCTGATAGGGATTGTGTTAAATATGCAGACAGTTTGCAGAGAATTGCCATTTAACAATACTGAGTCATCTAGTTAAAGAACACAAGACGTTTTCTCATGTTCACATCTTCTTTAATTACTTTCAATAATATTTTGTAATTTCCACAGCATAAGTTTTATCTTTGGTTAATTTATTCCTCTGTATTTGATTCTTGTTGCTGCTATTGCAAATGAAATTTTCTTTCTTTCTTTCTTTTTCTTTCTCATTTTGTACCGGTGATTGAACTTAGGGGCACTCAACCACTGAGTCACATCCCCAGCCCTATTTTGTATTTTATTTAGAGACAGGGTCTCACTGAGTTGCTAAGCACTTTGATTTTGCTGAGGCTGGCTTTGAACTTATGATCCTCCTGCCTCAGCCTCCTGAGCCACTGGGATTGTAGGCATGTGCCACTGGGCCTGGCTGGAATTTTCTTAATTTTTTTCAGATTGTTTGTTGGAGGTATATGGAAATACATCTGGTTTCTGTGCTAATCTTGCATCCAGCAACCTCAGGTAAAGAGCTCTCTTTTTTTGATCCTTATAAAAATCAGCTTTTCATTTTATCAAATTTTCTCTATTGTTTTCCTATTTTCCATGTCATTAAAATTCACCATATTATTTTTTCTTCTGCTTGTCTTTGCCTTAGTTTGTACCTCTTTTTCCATTGTCTTAAGGTGGAAGTTTATTGTTGAGACTGTCTTCTTTTTTAATATAGGAATTTTGCAGCTATGAATTTCCCTCAAAGCACTGCTTTAGCAGCACCCTATAAGTTTTGGTATTTCATGTCTCCATTTTCATTTATTCTTTTTTCCTTTTAATATATTCTTTGGCCCATTATTTACTTAGGAATTGCTCATTCAATTTTGATATATTTATCTATTTCCTAAATTTCTTTTATTAATTCCTGATTTTATTCTGTTGTGGCTGGATACATACTTTATATTAAATTTTAAGTGTTTTGAGGTTTATATTATGGCATAACATATGGTCTGTCTTAGAGAGTGTTCCATGTGCACTTAAGAATAATGTGTGTTCTGTGGTGTTGGTGTGGAGTGTCCATAATGTCTGAAGCTCTAATTTGGTTACAATGTCCCTCAAGTCTTCCATTCCTCTGTTGGCCTTTTGCCTTCTTTTTGTACACATTATTGAATGTGGGATATTGAAGTCTCCAACTAGTATTTTTTTTGGAATTAATATTTTTTCATTTAGTCAACAAATTTTGAGTCCCTATTAGGTGCTAGACACATATCTTGTATAAAAACATTGTGGGGATGATTAATACCAATTTCTGATGCTGTCCAACTAGTATTTTTGAATTCTCTGTTTCTTCCTACATGACTATCAGTTTTTGCCTCATGTATATTGGTACTCTGGTCTTAGGTGCATGTATAATTGTTATATATTCATGATAAATTGATCATTTTTATCATGATAAAAATTCCTCTTTCTCTCTAGTAATGTATTTTGTTTATTTTGTATTTCTGTTCCCACCACCTGCACAGTGTTTGAAGGCATCCTCAGCCTTGACCTTCCCTACACTCTGCTGCAAATAAAGCTGGTTCCTTTGGAAGAGATTGGGAGTCCTCTGGCCTGTGGCTTAGTCTCCCCTCTGGGTAAGACCCTTGAACCACAGCTTAAGGCACTGATAGAAGATAAATGGTGCTTTCCTTTACAAGAGATACCCCTATATTAGGAACTGAGTGTTCTGGAAGGGTGAGCAGCTTGCCTGTCCCGCCATGGACGCTCCAGCCCAGAACACAAGCCAGGAAGTGGTCTCAGCAGTGCTGGGCTCAGGGAAAATTTTGTATCTCATCAGTGGGACTGAAGAGGAGAAAGAAACCCTGACTCTCAGATGCACTTGCCTAGAACTTAGCTTCAGCAACAAGTCCTTGGAGGAAGATGAGATATGCTGACATCCTGCACCTCCCAGAAGTATCGCCTCTGTCTGGGAGCTTGGGGAGAGAGAGAAACCTGTGTTCTTGACTCTATCTGCCTGGAGTAGAGTTTCCACCTTGCCAAGCTGGAAGAGTGGAGGGAGGATACAGAGTATAGCTTAAAATAGGAAAGACTTTTCTTTCTGAATCTTAGTAGAATTTCTTGAAAAATTGTTTCTTCCTTTGGTGTCTATGCAGAGGGACCTTTCTTAGAGACTTTACATCCTTGAGTGTGCTTGAGATCACTTTAACTGGCTTGGCAGGGAAGCAGGTCTATGGAGCTCCTTATGCTGGAATGGAAGCCCTCTGGTTTCAATTTAAATCTTGCTTGATTTTACCTGAAGTCCCTTTTTCACCAACCCACTAGGACACTCTCATTGTTTTTCAAGACACAGCTCAGGATTTCCTTCTCTCTCCCACCCTCTTTTTCTGGACAGAAGGTCCTGTCACTCATCTTGTGTTATTAGGGCATCTCCCCTACCATGTTGCGTTGCAGCAACTAATCTTTTCTGTGATTTCTCCACTGGCCCCTTTGTCACTTGAGGATGTGCACACTTCACCACTGCATGATAATTCCACCCAGGGAGCTTGGCGTGCACTAAGTGTGCAACTAATGTATATCAGATAAAATCCATATAAACTTGCTGTTGGCCACTACCTTCCCACTTCGTGTGTGCGCGCGCACGTGTGTTTGCATGCAATTCATGAGGGTAGAGTCACTAACAAAAATAGCCATAATTTATATGTAGCAGATATTTTTCTCAGCATTTTTTACATATATTAATTCATAATGCAATTTTCACAGCAGTGTCATTATGCATCACTTAATATGCTTAAACTTATTATTCCTCATTTACAAAGAGAAAAAAAAACTGAGACAGGGATTTCAAGTCATCTGCCCAGAGTTACACACTAGTAAGCTGTGGGGCCAGCATGAGTCCAGGCAATTGAACTCTATGACTACTCAGATAAATCCTCTTCAGAACCCATACTAGGCACATAATAGGTGCTCAATAAGTAGCAATTAAATAAATGCATACATCAACAGATGCAAACTTCAATTAAAGAAAGGAATGTCCCTAAGTGGGAATGCAGCTCAGTGAAAGAGCGCTTTCTTAGCATGAGCAAGGCCCAGGGTTTGATCCCGGGCATCAGAAACAAAGGTTTCTGTCTTATGAACTTTTCTACCTCTGACAGTCACTCTCCTCTTTCAGTGACGAGATCTGAGACCACACCTTACAGTATTACCTGCCTGACAGCCAGCTGATTACCGTTCCCCTGACAAGGTAGGCACTAGGCTGTAGTTTCCAATTGGTATCACCAGGTCCCAAAATGTAGTTTCCTCTATGATCAATGATCACTTTATCATTTTTCTGGCCTTTGTAGACCTCTGCTTTTTAACAGCAGTGTCCATTCTGCTGCTCTGCCATCCTTATGGAGAGCATTTATTACTCCGACTTGGAATTCGTTTTCTCCTGGCTCATTTACATATATATTGAGTCCTCTCCCAGATAGTCTCCAGGAACCTCCCCCTTCTTTTAATGAGAGCAGTGGGTTCTTTTCCTTTGGGAAAGTGCTGTTACTTTCAGTGAGTTGGTTGGGTTCCAAAGCCCTGTATGTTTCCTGACCAAGCACACGTGCTATTGTTAACTACATGGTGGATGGTCACTTTCATGGACAGAGGTTGAAATAATGACCAAGTAAACATCCTGGTATTTTGGTCTTTATTTTACATCATACTGAAGAATCAATATTTTATTTTTAAAAAGGTGAGCTAGATTGCTAATATCTTTGCTATTATTTTAGTTGAGGGATAACATAATTAGGGTGTACAAGTCTTCAACAGGCAGTCACCTCCTAGATGAAGATATAGAACATTTGCAGAGGTCCCTGCATGCCTTTTTTCAGCATATCTTTTTCCAGAGGTGATCAATTCTTCCGATTTCCACCAATGTAGATTCATTTTGCCTATTTTTCAACTTCATATGAAACAGGATCATACTGTGTGCATTATGCCCATCTTCTCTTGCTCATCATTATGTCAGTGAGATCCATTTTGTTGCATGATGCAACTGTTTGTCTCTTTTTAGTTGCAGTATAACGTTCCATTGTATGGATGTACCACAGTTCATTTGTCCCTTCTTGTCTCTGTTGACAGACACATGTGTTGTTTCAAGTTTTGATTATTATAAAGCATGCACAAGTATGTGTATGAAAAAGTGTTTTCATTTCTCCTGTATAAATTCTTAGGATTGAGTCTTTCGAGTGACAGGAAAGATTATGGTTGATTTTATAAGATATTAGATCTTTTCTCAAAATGATTGCATACTATGTATGTTTGGATGTTTGAGACTTGGTTGATCTAAATCTTAGCCCACATTTGATGTTTTCAGGTTTTAAATAAACCATTTTGATGGGCATATGGTATTTTCTCAGTGTGATTTTAATTCGAATTTCCCTGATGACTATGACATTGGATCCATTTGCATGCTCTAATTCATTATCGTACGTCTTACTTTGTGACGTGTCTGTTCAAGAGTTTTTTTACCATTTTTATTGGATTTTAAAAAGTTTTATTATTAAGTTTTAGGACTTTCTTTTATATTTTGAATTCAAGTGCTTTTTCAGATAAATGCATTGTAACTCTCTGCTCCCAATTTGTGGCTCCTCTATTAATTTTCTTAATGGTGTCCTTTGAAGGAATTAACAGAAGCTTTAAATTTTAATAATATTCAATTTATGAACTAAAATATTATGGTTAGTGCTCTCCGGGTCTGAAGAAATGTTTGCTTATTATAAGATATTCTTCCATATTTTCTTTCAGAGCTTTGTAATTTAACTCTTCTGTTTAGTTCTAAGATTCTTTAATTAACTTTTCTGTATGATATGCTACAGGGGTTCAGATGCACTTTTTTCATATACATATCTGGCTATTCTCACACAATTCATTGGAAATGCTCCTTTTGTCATTGAATTTCTTTGATGTTTGGGTCAAAATCAATTGACTGTAACCTGTGGTTTTAGTTGCAGAGACTTCATTCTGTTCCATCGATACAGTGTCTCTCTTTACATCAATCTAGCATATTATCTTGATTACTGCAATTTTATCATAGCCAGAGAAGGTAAGCTCTTCTTCAAGGCTGTTTTGGCTTTCCTAGGCTGTTAGGCATCCTCCCAAGATTCATATGCTGAAGTCCTAACTCCAAGCACTCTAAATGTGACATTATTTGGAGAGAGGATTTTGACAAAGATTATCAAGTAAGGTCCTTATAGGGGACCCTAATCCAGTTTGATAGACAACCTCTTAAAAGGGGGGAGTTAAGATGCAGACATGCACATGGAGAGAGCACCATGTGAACCTGGAGGGAGAGGTTGGGGTGATGCTTTGACAAAGCACAGAACACAGGAATTGCCAGCAATCTGCTAGAAGCTAGGGGAGAGATAAGGCATAGATTCTTCCTCACTGTCCTCAGCTGGAAATAATCCTGCCAACACCTCTTATATGGACTTCCAGCCTCCAGAACTGTGAAATGATAAATCTCATAGGTAAAGTCAACATACATAAATACTCTTTTATGTCTCCCCTAGCAAACCTCTTGCTTTTTTAAAGTAAGCTTGTCAATGTCTTCAGTTTGAGATTTTGATTTGGGTTGCATTCAATTTGGGATGAATGGGCATCTTAATATTGAGTCTTCTGATCCATGAACATGGTATATCATTCCATTCATTTATTCAGGTCTTCTTTAGTTTCCCTAAGCATTCTCCTTGAGTTTTCAGAGTACAGGCATTGCACATTTTAAATTAAATTTATTCATAATTATTATATGTTTGCTGATGCTTTGGTAAATTCTATCATTTTTTTCTAGTTTTATTTTTTTTCTATTTTTGTGGATAATAGAAATATAATTTATTTTATACTTTATAATATTATTCTATTCCATGCCCATTCACTTAATGGCAGATTTTTTGATGAATTCCTTGATATTTTCTACATACACATTTTTTCTGTCTTTCATGAACATAATTTGTTTAAAATAATTTGTAGTAAGGTATAAATAACAATGGTTCTATAACCTTGATTAGGTGTCTCTCTAAACTTTGGGAGTCCTTACCCATAGAGGGAAGTTGTCACATGGATTGGTGTTTGAGATTACTTTTAAATCTAAGATGATAACAGCCTCGCTCTGCCATTTGCCTGTTGTGTGACCCTGGGCAAAATACTACATTTCTCTGAGCCTCAGCTTCTTCATTTGTAAGGTGATAAAATGGTAGTAGAACATTTGTGTCATAGAGTGGTTAGTTATGAGCCTTGTGTTTCCACAAATAAAGGCAGGTTGACCTGGGACATTCTATAAAGGCCTGCCCAAGCACCTAGGAATACCTTCAAGTATGCTCAGATTCATGTGTGTGTGTGTGTGTGTGTGTGTCTTCCCTAAAGTGGCCAGCTTAGGACAGTGGTTCTCAAACTGAAGTGTACTTCACCTACTCAAGAGGAACCTGTAAAAACAGGGTTGCCTGGGCTCCATCCCTATGGGTCTGATTCGTAGCCTTGGAAGGGCCCAAGCATCTTTATTTTGTCCGGCCCAATAACTGATGCAATTCTCCTGACCCCCAACTTTGCAGTGGTTCTCAGGGCTGCACATGAGAGTCACCTAGAGAGCCCTTAAGACTTAAAACTTTCAGGACTCTGTTAAAGAAAAAAAGTTATTCCATCACATCTGTTAAAACATGGTGAGAAAGACTTTATTCAGGACATGGTGATAAGTGTGGGGACAGTGGAGAAGGGAGATTGGACCCAACTTCAATGCAGCTGGGACAGGTGGGAATTTATAGCCAAGGAGCTGGGAGGGGGTCAGTGAATGGAAAAAGTCTAAGAGGAAGATCAGGGTCTGGAGGCTTCTGCTTAACTGACCTAACAGGATTCGGTGACTCACTCTGGAGGAAGCTGACCCACTGCGTCCCCTGCTTCTCTGCTGCCTCTTGTCCTAATGTCCACCTCTTTCTGTCACCCAGCATATTTCTTTCTTTTTTTTTTTAGATTTTTGAATTTTTTTGAATTTATTTTTTTATTTGCTTATTGATTCATTGAGCACAAATGGAGTACAGCTATTGTTTCTCTGGCTGTACACAAAGTAGAGTCACACCATCTGTGTGTTCATACAGGTACACAGGGCAATAGTATCTGTCACACATTCTGTTATTATTCTTACCCCCCACCCCGACCCCACCCCTCCCTTCCCTCTATGCTATCTATCCTTCCTCCATTCTTGCCACCCTTCCCCCCCCCGCATTATGCATCATCATTCATTTATCAGAGAGACCATTCAGCCTTTGGATTTTTGGGATTGGCTGATCTCACTTAGCATAACAGTCTCCAACATCATCCATTTACCTACAAATGCCATAATTTTATTCTTCTTTATGGCTGAATAATATTCCATTGTGTATATATCACAGTTTCTTTATCCATTCATCTATTGAAGGGCATCTAGGTTGATTCCACAATCTGGCTATTGTGAATTGAGCAGCTATGAACATTGATGTAGCTGCATCACTGTAGTAATCTGATTTTAAGTCCTTTGGGTATAGGCCAAGGAATGGGTAGCTGGGTCAAATGGTGGATCCATTCCAAGTTTTCTAAGGAATCTCCACACTGCTCTCCAGAGTGGCTGCACCAACTTGCACTCCCACCAGCAATGTATGAGTGTACCCTTTTCCCCACATCCTCGCCAACACCTGTTGTTGCCTGTGTTCTTGATAAAAGACATTCTAATTGGGGTAAGATGAAATCTTAAGGTGGTTTTGATTTGCATTTCTCTTATAACGAGTGATGTTGAACATTTTTTCATAAATTTGTTGATTGCTTGTAGATCTTCCTCTGTAAAGTGTCTGTTCATTTCCTTGGCCCATTTGTTGATTGGGTTATTAGTGTTCTTGGTGTAAAGATTTTTGAGTACTTTGTAGATTCTGGAGATTAGTGTTCTATCTGAAGTGTGTGTGGCAAAGATTTTCTCCCACTCTGAAGGCTCTCTCTTCACATTGCTGATTGTTTCCTTTGCTTAGAAAAAGCATGAAACTAAACCCATATCTCTCACCCTGTACAAAACTCAACTCAAAGTGGATCAAGAACCTAGAAATTAGACCAGAGACTCTGCACCTAATAGAAGAGAAAATAGGTCCAAATCTTCATCACGTTGGCCTAGGACCAGATTTCCTTAACATGACTCCCAAAGTGCAAGAAATAAAAGCTGGAATCATATTTCTTGTTTTGTGTATTTATTGGTTTTAATCCTCTATGTTTCTCTGTCTCAGTGTTTTTCTTTGGTCTGTCCCTGTCTCCCAGCTTTCCTCTCTCACGTCCTCCCTTGTATCTCTTCCTATACTTTTGTGTCGTCCCTCTGCATGGACATCTCTGCCTCTCTCATCTCCCTCCTGTCTCTTGCTTTCTCCTAGTCTGTGTCTCCTGAGTCTCCGCCCTGGCTCTTCCCATCTGACTCTGGGTCTCTCACATTTCTCTTGTCTGGCCGACCTCACCTTCCCACTGAGCACCTTTCTGTGCAGCTGAGCCTCTGTGTGTGTGTGTGTGTGTGCACGCTTCCATTATTCTCTATTCTCTTCTTTTTCTCTTTTGTAAAACCCATCAGTTCTGCAGCTTTTCTGTGAAATACAAGACTCTGCTCTGGGGAAGCTTGAAACATCCCCCCAGATCCCCAGGCCCCTGCTTTAATTAGGAGCCCCATCTGGGCCTGTCCCCCTCTCCTGCAGGGCTTATCTGGGGCCCTCAGCCTCCTGTGTTGCCAGTGATAAGTGCCCTTTGTGGCTGGTTGACTTGGTCATGACCTTCAAGAGACTAGATAAGAAGCAGAGACTCCCGGGATCCAGGAGAGGGCCCTCCACCAGGCTGAACGCTGACCTTTCCATCACTGACCCTTCCATCACTGACCCCACAGCGTACACAGGGGCTCTACGGACTGTCCAAATGGTTCTTAGGAAGATTGGATGAATTTTTTCTTTGAGATAATATTATGAATTTATCATTAATTAAATAATTGATTTAATTGATTAATTAATTATTACTCAATAGTTCTTCTTTTTTTTTTTTGGTACTGGGGATTGAACCCAGGGGCACTCCACCCCTGAGCCACATCCCCAGCCCTATTTTGTATTTTTATATAGAGGCAGGGTCTCACTGAGTTGCTCAGGGCCTCGCTAAATTGCTGAGACTGTACAAAACCCTGTACAAGGCTTTGACTCACGATCCTCCTGCCTCGGCCTCCCAAGTGCTGGGATTACAGGCGTGTGCCACTGCGCCCGGCTTCAATAGTTCTTGAACAGCACCATGTAGCAAATTCTGTGCTGAGGATAAAGCAGCCAAGATAACCCACACCATATTGTAAATCCCAGCACTGGTAATTGTGCCGTGGAGTGAGGACCTCCTGTGTTCTGGGAGGTTAATTTACCTAAGGAACTTCACACCAAGGAGAGAATTACCCCTCTACCCAAAACTACTTTAATTAGTTCCTTGTAATCATTATAGCTATTAATCAATTGTGGCTATTAAGAGACTGGACGCCTAACTCCCTGTATTCAGGGGTGATATTTAAAATGTTTGACAAATGGCACCCCCCCACCCCCGCCGCCCCTGCCATGGGCCAGTTGATATATTTGCCCACCTCGCGGTTCTACCGCAATTAGTCGGATCCTGGGTCTTTCATTTCCTCGCTCATGCGCACAATCGTTCACTGACTTTCGTCCAGCTTATTATGAATGGCTTGGTGAGTGTGGGGCACTGTGCTAGAAACAGGGGACACAGTGAACAGGACCCCATAAGGAACTCAGAGGAGAGGGATAAGAAGGACCTTGAGTTCACGGAACTCAGTGCAGACCAAGGAATCTGGCCTCGCAGGAGGAATTAGGCGAAGCCCTGGGGAGGGAGGGACATGACAGGTGTGCACATGAGGACCCTTTCTTGCGCATTTTGTGCTCCTTAGGGTGGGACATTGTGCTCTGAACATAGTAGGGCATCATCTGATCCACGAAGAAAGCACTATGTCTCTGAAAGCAGTTCTCCGTCTGGGTGGTGATGAACGAGGGGACCCTAATGAAGACGCATTGCCGCCTTTAGAAGCCTGCGGTGCGGTTAGCATGTCTTTTATCATTGCACGCACCTACCACCTGGCCAAGCATCAAAGACGCTTTCCTCCCTTCGAAATTCCTGGTGACATTGGAACTTTCGACAGGCTCTTTCCCTACCTATTCCTCCAGACCAAGAAGATGCATGACAGTCCTAGTAGGCAAAAAATGGTGAAAGAGAATATTAGGCACTCAGTTCTGTTCTACAACTTCTGTTCGCTTAGAAGAAAGTAGGAATCTGAATTTTCATATAAAGCCGTCTGATTTTTTTTTTTTTTTTTTGTACTTGGGATTGAACCCAGGGGCACTCCACCCCTGAGCCACATCCCCATCCCTATTTTGTATTTTATTTAGAGACAGGGTCTCACTGAGTTGCTTAGGGCCTCGCTCAGTTGCTGAGGCTGGCTTTGAACTGGCGATCCTCCTGTCTCAGCCTCCCAGGTGCTGGGATTACAGGCCTGCGCCACTGCCCCGGCAAGCCATCTAGTTTTTATGACAGGATCTAATTTTTAAAAAAATGTAATAGGCCATTACATGCGATAAACCAGATACTTATGGGCTGCCATTGATTTAGAAGTCATATCCCAGCAACTGGAAGGAAAGGAGAGGATTTGTAGCTACCGTGCTACCACATCATCCTGAACAATGTACTACATGCTTTCTGGACCTTCATCATGAATATTTATGGCATGACTCTCCCTATTATCTTATTTAATCTTTGCGACAACCTCAGGGGGGCAGGTATAATCTCTGCTGAGGAACATTGCCAAGTTATATGAGCAAGGATTCAATATTAACCAAGAGAAAACTCGATATTCAAGCAGAATTGGAAGAAAACTATGAAGAGAATAGTTTTGAATCAGAGACCTGATTTTATAAGACTCTCAAGTGCTAAGAAACTGGAATAGTCTGATAATTGTCTAGAAACTGTCCTTTGTGGGCTGGGTGTTGTTGTATTAACTGTTTTAAAATACTACCGCTCCTTCCTGCAACCTCCTTGCCTGGAAGGTTTTAATGTCCTGGGATAGGAACCCGGCTTCCCTGTTATGTCAAATGTATGTGACCTCTAAAGTGATTGTTGATTAGTGACTATCGTGTTTGGCATTGGAGAGCTACTCCGGTAAGCTCATGAGACCACTGAAAATGTTAAATCCTTAGATCTGACTGTCTGCAGGAATTGCATCTTGGAAAAGACAACCAGACACCACTTCCTTTTCTCAAGTCCTCGTGTTTTTTTGCCACTGAAATGAGTATCCTGTGGGCATGTGGAGTTCCTGTATCAGTGAGGATGTCCCTAGATGAGTTCCAAGTGTCTCCAAGTGAAGTTGTGGGTCATCAGACCATCCCTGTGGAGTGGATGTCTGTTCTAGGATGTGAGCCCCAGACACGATCAGCTAGACAGGGTTGTGCTCAGAGGCAGAAGAGCTGAGAAACTAAATGGATCAGATTTGATGCTTCACAGAGCGGATCTCAGATTTCTGATTGCATGAAGTCATCAGGTTGTATTTTAGAAAGCAGATTTCTGACCCCTGTCCCTGCAGATTGGGATTTCCTGAGGGGTGGGTGTGTGTGTGTTTGTGTGTGTGTGTGTGTTTAGGTCATGGGTCTAAGTTACTGTAGTAAGAGTTTCCGTGATAATGTGGCTCAGAGAATGAAGAAGTTATTTCTCCCGTGTGCGTCACAATCCAGAGTTAGTGGCTCCTCTTGGTGGAGGTCTCTCTTTCCTCATACTGAATCTGGGCTGGGCCAAAGAAGTCTTCAGTCTTGCAATCCCACCAAGAGATTTTGATGTAGGTGGTCCAAGCACAACTGTACAAATACGAGTTTTGGAGGCAACCAGATCTGGGTTTAAAATCAAATTCAACCCTTCACCAGTCAGGTGCCACCTCTGAGTCTTGGTTTCTTTGGGTGTATAAAACTGCAGAAAATAGTAGGTCCTACCTTGAGGTACGTGTGCAGATTTTGATAATCATGTGAAAAGTGCTATTGATAAGAAGAAAGATGCCAGTTGTGGTGGCACACATCTGTCATCCCAGCGGCTCGGGAGGCTGAGGCAGGAGGATCTCAAGTTCAAAGCCAACCTCAACAAAGTGAGGCGCTAAGCAACTCAGTGAGACTCTGTCTCTAAATAAAATACAAAATACGACTGGGGATGTGACTCGGTGGTTGAGTGCCCCTGAGTTCAATCCCCAGAACCAAAAACAAAAAAAGAGAAGAAGAAATATAAAAAAGAGGTAGAAAGGAGAAAAAAGGAAAAACAAACAGAAAATCCTACAACTTTAAACACAAAGTCTTGTGCTAAAATCTCTCAGACTTCATTCTCTGAGCTCACTCTTTCTCCCAAATACCTGGGAAATCTACAAATCTTAGAATTACCGTAAATTCACTTCTTTATGAAAATTACCTTGTACACTGTTAATTAGCCCACGTAATGAATAGATTAAGCAAAGGGAGCTATGCTATTTTAAGAAACTTGTAAGGTCGGGTACTTTCTAGGGTTGTGTTGCTCAGTTTATGGGGACCACACCACCCTAAAGATCCTGAGAGTGGCCAGACCTCAACCACCTCCAGACTGATGTCATCCCCACATGCCTTCCTGTACCCATCTGTCACCAAATTCTTTTAAAAGAAGAACCTGAGAACCCCCATAGCATCTCATCTCTCATTCTCCCTTGAAGGTTATCATAGGGTTATATTAGCGGCTCAATTTAAGTTTTTATAGGTGTTCCACATCTGGGATGATTGGACAGATGGGTTATTCATCTCTGCAATATTTGTCAAGAAGCCCTCTTGTCCTGAGTTGAGGTCCCTCTCTCCAGGAACTTCTCAGAGGAAATCTCCAGGGAGACTCACACAGGACTTTGTGCAAAGCAGGATCAAAAACATGAAAAAAGAAGAATGAAAGGCAGAAAAGCAAAAGAAGAAAGGTTTGAGTTAGCTGAGCTAGGTGCTTCAGTCTGTCTTTAAAACCACTACCTCGATTAAGTCATTCATATATTTAAATTTCCCTTTTTACTCTGTCAGTCCTAGATCGTCCCCATTTTCCAGATGAGAAGACCGAGATTCAGAGAAGTCAAGTCAGTCAACAAAAAAACCACTCCATCAGTAAGTGCTGGTGTCAAAATTTGAGGTAATATCTGTTTCTGGTAGTGTGTGGTTGGTGTGGGGACCTATGGGTGGGTTTGGGGTAAGGGATTTGGGGGCATATGAGAACTCTGTCACAGAAAGAGAGTGTGAATCTGAGAGTGTGGCTATGTGGTGTGTGGAGTGGGGAAGATCTGGAAGCAGGAGGACCAGTTTAGAAATGAGGTGAGGAGGTCCAGAACTAGGCTCACTGAAGTGAAGGCCAGGTGCCCATCTGCCTCACCCTCTGTAGTTACATGGCCAAGAGAAAGCAAGCTCTTCTCTCAAGAAAGCCCCTGCCAAAATGACCAACCAGCTCTGACCTTGTTGGATATGATTTTCAAGGTTTAGCATTGGTTCTAGACTCTAATAGACAATTTGGGGGGGGGCCTCAGTTTGCCCATTTGGAAAATAGGAATTGCACCACGTGCTCGGTTTATTTCATATTCTGTAAGGAAATACATTTTGCAAGGAAATGTATTTTTAAAAATTATAATCATCAGCCTGATGTTAAGGTTGATTGTTCGTTGAGCCAAACAAGACTGCAAGAAGCACTCGCTGAAACTTCAATTTCATGATTGATTCTTTGTGTCTTAATTTTGCAAATTAAAATTTTCAGATATTAAAGGAAAAGGTATTGGAGAGAGATTAAAAGATAGATTTTCTTGTGTGGTTGTTTCCATGGTGACCGAATCTCAGGCATCAACCACTGGCTGAAATGTAGATAAATAAGAAAAAGATGGCAGAGTGCTTGCATAGAGCTTGTCCCATGGAAAGCAACCACTGTATTTGAAATCAGAGTCACTGTCTCTTTAACAGCAACTTGGACGTGGATGCTTCTCATGAAGAGAGCATCATGGGAAATTCCCTTCTCCTTCGGAACTGCTGGAGATTTTAAATGTTTCTAAGGGAGTGCAACTTTAAGGGCTGGGACCTAGATGAGGGGTTTGATTTGTGAGTCCGCCTTATTCTGAACCAGCTGCCCTTGGGGGCTTCACCTGTCCCAGTTCCTTTGTGTCTTTGTTTAAGACATCTCAAGTTTAAGATGTTCTCCTGAACATGGTCTTCCAGAAGCTTTATCACATTTTCCTTCACACTTAGAACTGTAATCCACTTGAACTTGGTGGTTGTATACAATATGAACTAGAGACTGAGGCTCTCCTTTTTCCATATGGAGGTTCTTTTGATGTAGCACCATTTCTTAAAAGAACCATTGTTAGCCATTGCTCTCCAGGGACACCTTTGTTATAAATCCAACCTGTTTGAATGTGTGGCTTTGCTTCTGAGTTCTCTGTGTGTTCCACTGACTATGTATCTTCCCCATATCCATTAATTACCCTGGTTTTATGAAGAACTCCGGATATCCTGTTGTGAAAAATCACCTGACTCTGTTCTTCTTTGGAAGAATCTTGGTTCTTTGATTTTCCACAACTCTTTTAGAAATGTCTTCTAAATTTCCACTGAAACAAAAACTTGCTGGGATTCGGATTGGATTACAGTGTCTAGCTCAATTTAGGGAGGACAGATGTCTTTACCGTCTTGATTTCTTTGCATTATTAGGTAGGTTCTGTCGTTACTCCATTTGTCAAGTCACCTTTCCTTTGTAGCTGGGGCACAGGAGTAGGAACGAACTCAGTGTCCTAGCTAGGAAGAGGGCTGATCAGGGTCTGCCCCACCTGGAAGATATAGTTCATCACCGATGCGGATTAGAATTACTGGTTCATGGCAATAATATAAAGCAGACTGATTGTAGTCATTTTTACTCTATATGTAATATATGCATGTCATAGATATGTATTCTGAGGATCAAATCCAGGGCCTCATGAATTCTAGGGAAGCAGTTTACCACTGAGTTATATCCTAGCCCTTATATATGATTTTCAAATGATCTACTAAGCATTCACCCAGGGCAGTCCACTCTCCCTGACCTTGACATGTTGTGGACCAAATCCCACCAATCTGACTCACCTACAAAAGACTTCAGTTTGAGAGTGAACCCTGTGTGTGTGTCAGGGGACTGCACAAGTAGAATCCATTTTTGGGTAACCAGAGTAGCAGACACCCCAGTTTCCTGGGGGAGCTGTTCTACAAATGGGCCCCAAATGCCCTCTATATATTGGTCCTTCCTTGTCTATTTCTTCAACTACAGATTGAGACTTTTGAGGTCAAAAGCCCAAGGGACCAAATTCAATTTTTTCCTGGTCCTGGAGACAGAATCCAGGTCTTTGTGAATGCTAAGCATGCTCTCTACCACTGAACCCCCAAATTCAAAGTTTTACATAGCCATTTGTTTTGAAAAATAGGGCTGGGGATATAGCTCAGTTGGTAGAGTGCCTGTCTCGCAAGCACAAGGCCCTGAGTTCAATCCCCAGCACCGAAAAAAGAAAAAAAAAAAAGATCATGTTTTAAAAAATAGCCCCACCAGTGGGATTTTCATCATTTGAAGTCCATTCTGGGAAGCTGACCCTGTGGTCACCGCTGCCACATGGAGCTTTCTGGCTCTGGCCCTTCCTGAGCCGCTGAGCACGGCTGGCCAGACACCTAGGCAGCCCTGTCTGGTCTCACTGTCCCCCAGGAGTTCCCTGTCCTCCTCCCCTCTGGATGGTGGCCATGTGGCAGTGCGCCTCTGGATTTTCTGTGCCGTGAGGACATGTCCCCTCAGGTAGCCATGTTCAAGCAACCCCCCCCCCCCCCATAACGCTCTAGCTCCGCTCCCAGCAGCCTTATCTTCTCCCTTCATCAGCCCTGAAATCCCTCAAACCCCCTCCAGGGCAGCATTTAAAATTCTTCAAATGAAGTGTGTGCTCCGCAGCGGTAGCAGCTGGCCGCTGAAGTGTGAGTGGGTTGGGTTTTATTTCTGGCAAAATAATCCTTGCTCATGATTCTTTGACCCTTGTGGAGATACCAGGAACTTCTTGATAGTGTTAAAAAAATCTTTTTATTCTTTTAAACTTGATAGAAGTGCTTTGATGATTTGCAACAAAGGAGCCTGATGAAGAGACAGGAGCCACGCCTTCCCGTCCAGTTCACTGGCTGCCATCTTGCCATCCTGCCTCCTGGCCCAGACTTCTAGAGGCCCAGCCCTTGCCCAGGTTCCCACGTGCCAGAAACCTGCTCATCCAAAGAAAGGATTAGACAAATACCAATTAAGGCTCTATTGTCGAGCTGGAGAGTAATGAAAGGTGTCTTTGTTTGTAGTGGCTGCACGTTAGGAGCTCCTCCACGTGTTCAGCTCCTGTATTTGGCAAGCACTGAATGACATCATGCAGAAGGGACCAGCAGGCTGTTGGCGAAGGGGCCAATAAATCACGCTGTGGACTCAGGAAAACAGCGAGGCCTTCCCTCCCTGGTCAGCCATCCTTGTCCAAGGTACCATTAGTAATGCTGTCATTCGCAATCATAATAAAAAGTAATAGGAAAATCACGTAGAGGCAATTCCACTGCCTACTGGATTTTTAATTTTCTTGAGGATGCCAGAGGCAATCTTGAGCCCATTATGTCTAAATGAGGCCCATTATAAAAGGCTTGCGAAGTCCAAACGGCTCTTACAGTCATTAATTAGCCAAACTTCTAAACAGGTCCGTCAGATGAAGCTTGGCTGGGGTCTCTGAATGGGTCTCTAGAATGGGACGCTGTGTGTGGAGAGGTCAAATGTCAGTTGTGGGGCCATTATTCCCATGCCCCTCTGTCCCAGCCTAGTTCTAATGAGATGTGGTCTTTCGGAGAGAGTGAAGGAGGAAAGATGCTATATAAACAAGCACCCCGGGAAACGCCCTGAACTTCCTTTCGAATCCACCAGCAGCGTGACCACAGGGATGCCTGGTGTCACCTTTGCTCCTAGACTCACAGCATCATAGGCACAGCAGGTGTACTGGTCAGTGTTCTTGGTGGCGAGGGACAGAATCCTGAATTTGCCACCCATCCTCCTCTGGGTAGAGTGAGGTGTCTCCCCAAGAAGGAAGACAAAAGAACAATGTGATCCTTATCCTGTGAGTATGGACCAGAGAGAGGCGTAGGTTGGACCGAGCTCTCGGCTAAATATCGCCCTTCCTATTAATGTCCTCATTTTATAAGTGAGGATTATGAGGTTCAGAAAGGTGAAGCCACTTGCCCAAGGACACACAGGTGGAATGCAGATTCAAACCTAGAATAATAATAAGGAAAGAGGATAGGAAGGATACCACGTTCTCAAGTGGCATGCCCACAGGGCTGGCTGGAAGCTCTCAGCGTCTTTCCTCCCCCCAGGCTCTGTATCCATTGGAATAAACCAACACTCTGGTCTCGTGCATCAGCCCTGGGAATACCGGTGATACGCATTCACAATTGATTGGAGGTTCTGCTTCCTCAGTGCTGACACACCCCACTGCAACCCTGCAAGGTCAAATTCTTTTCCATCTATTTCACATCATGAAAATGGTTTTAAGCAAAGTCTTCCAGTAAGGGGAAATAGCAAGCACCAAGATCCTGGGGCTGAAGTTAGCTCGGTGGATTTGAGGAAGACCAAGAAAGCCGGTGGTCACACTGGTCTTAGGGAGACCTGCTCAGATTCTGGGTGTACTTGGCAAGTAGAGCCAGCAGGATGTGGCTCTGGAAAGACAGCAGAAGAGAACTGGCTAGGGTGATGTGATGGGTTGATTTGTGTAGCACTAAGAAGATATTGAAGTCCTCATCCCAAGTTCCTCAGAATGTATTTGGAAATGGGTGTCTCGAGAGGTCATTAGTTATGGTGAGATTATACAGCTGGCTGATGTCCTTATAAAAATAGCCATGTGAAGACACAGAGACACCAGGAGAATGGCATGTGAAGACGGAGGCAGAGGCTAGAGGGATGTGTCTGCAAGCCACTAAGTGCCCCCAGAAGCCAGAAGCTAGGAGAGAGGTATGGATCTGATTGGAACTGATTATTTCTTAGGAACTTCAGAAGGGACCAGTCCTGCTCACCTGGGGATTTCAGGCAAGACTCTTTCTGTCGCTTGAAGCTACCCTGTTCGTGGTAATTGGTTATAGCAGCTCTAGGAACCTGGTTGAGATGGTTTGAAGGTTTGGGCCTGAGCAACTGGGAGGATGTGCTTGTCATTGATAGAGGTGAGGAAGATTGAGTAGGACCCTTCATCAAGAGGCTGAATGGACAATTACTTGCATGTAGGAATCTGGGTTTACATTTGGGAACAGATGACTCTTTGCGGTGGATCTGTCCTGTGTATCTACAGATGTATTTAATTTAAAATTTTTGATTCATTGTACACAAATGGGATATAACTTTTCATTTTTCTGGTTGTACACAAGGTAGGGACACACTGTTTGTGTAATCATCTGGATGTTTAGTAGCATCTCTGGCCTCTATCAACTAGATGTCAGTGACACAAGCTACCCCACCCCAAGTCCTTGCAATAAAAAGTCTTCAGTCATCGACAAATGACCCTTAGGCAGCATCTTTGGTCACTTGGGCTTTTTTAGAAAAATACCTTAGGGTAATTGATAAATAATAGAAATGTATTGCTCACAGTTCTGGAAACTGGGAAGTCGGTAGTTCGGGCAATAGCAGATTCAGGGTCTGATAAGGACTGATTGGCTTTCTTGGTCAAAGTTGGCACCTTCCTCTAGTGGGAGGGGTGACCAAGATCTCTTGGACCTCTTTTGTAAGAGTACTAATCCACAGACCCACCTCTAAATATCACCACACTGGGGATTAATTTTCAACATATGAATCTGTGGGGGTGGGTGGGTAAACATTCAGACCATAGCGGGGGCAGAATAGCTCTTAGTTAAGAACCATTGTAATAGAAAACTCTCAGAAGCCTACTTGCTAAGAGTTGCATTTACCACGTTTCTTTTGTGGATTCCTCCAGTTTCTTACTGTTTCATTGGCAGTTCTCATGAGAATCTTCTTTCCGTGTCCATACTTAATCTTTGCTCTTCTCTAACCTCTGAATTCTGGAGTGCATCCTTCAACACCTTTCTCTGTGTTATAACAAAAGCTCCAAAGAAAATGTACAGTGTTATTTCAGATGTGTGCATACATATGCTGACACACATAGATCCTACCATATTGTATGTATCATCTTTCAACTATGTGGGGGTTTTTTGTTTGTTTGTTTTAGTTCACAAAGAAAATATGTTAACTTCTTGAGAAGTACTATGGTTCTTAGAGCTAGATGGATGAATGCCCTACCTACTCTTGAGATACTGGACAGATTATTCAACACTTTGGTGCCTCAGTTGCTCTGTGAGCAAAATTAAAGAACCTCCACAAGACCTGTCATAAGGAAGAATGGTTTAACATGTGTAGGCACTTAGAGTTTCTGGAACATTCTGACCCTGGACAAGTGTGTGTGGGTATTATTATCAATCCAACTGAAGAGACGGTCTTTTGGCTGTTGTATTCTGCAGTGTGAGTTTCCTCCCATGGATGGGTATTAGATCATTTCCCACTCTGTGTCCATTCCAAGCAACTCAGTGTTGAAAATCTTTGTCACACCCACCTGCATTTTTCTCTAGGATAGATGTCAGCAAGAGAGCTCTCTCTATCTTAGGGCACATGCATGTCTTCTTGCTGTTCTTGTTTTAATAAATACTGCCCAACAGCCTTCTAAAGGGCTATGGGGAACTCATGGGTTGCATCTGCCATTTGGGGTACACCTGACCCCTCCCGCGCTCATTAAGCCACATCTATTTCCGGAGCTCAGTTGCCATCTCTGGCTGCTCCCCTCTTCCTTATTCCAGGTCTGCCTCCTGAAGCTCCTTGCCATTGTTTTCCTTCCTGATTCTTATTTCCTGCAGCCAAGTGCTTTTGGAATCCTGGGTAATAATGGCCCACAATGCCTGCGGAATGGAATGTGGAATTGGAGGTGCTGAATGAAACTTTTGTGAGGCGTCCTTGGCATGATTTCAGCCTGAAATGGAGCACTTTGCTCTCAGCCTAAATAGCCTCAATTGCACCTGGCGTGCTGGGTGGACGCTGCGTGGTGCAGACAGGCTGGATGTTTCTCAGGAAGTGGACAGGCTGCCTCCCAGCCTCAGACGCAGCACGCCACCCCTGGGGGCAAGGGACGGACTTAGAAACCCAGCTTGAGACTTGAAACTGCACTTTCCTGTCCACACAGGGCTGTCAGCCCAGCAGCTTTTCCTTAGTTACTTCAGAGGTGGTCATTCCTCAACAGAAAAGGAGAAATTTAGTCATTTACAGCCTAAATTGACCATCGTAAAATCCACTACATTTATTTATTATTATTATTATTATTGCA